>JACDJE010000345.1:463965-658488 GCA_016647715.1 Pavo muticus
TTTTTTTTTTTTTTTTTTTTTTAAAAAAAAAGCCTTTCTGTCCTTTCAAGTGGGAAAGCTTTCATCATTACAAAAGAGGAGAAAACAGGAGGTAAGCTGAGAAGATCTGCAGGTGGACAGCACAATGCCTCCTTTGAGTTGAGGGGCAAAGACAGTTGCTCAATAAACACTCCGCTGTTTATTTTTTCTGAATGTGTGTGAGTTGGGGAACTCAAAGGATTATATTCAGCACTGCTTGGTCTGTTGAAACACATATTCCAAGACCTGCATGCATCGCCAAATGTTACAGTCCATTTCACCAGACTTGAATATATCACTTCTGTTGTTGCTCCTGTCTCAGGAAAAATATCCTGAATGCAGGACACTGTTTGATTTTGTAGCAGCACAGAGACCAGCAATATATATGGATTAACTAATTCTCTCTGTTTACATAAGGGAAAGTTTGTTTGATGTAGGATGAAAACGACCAATCAGATATTTCATTTCTTGATTCCCTGTGTGCCAGGCACACATGCTAACAATATCCCCTGGCCATCCATCATACTTTATGTTTGCTGTGGCTTAACCCCTTGGCCTCACAAAAGAAGGTCACTCTTGCCAGGCTGAGAACATGCATTGTACACATTTCTTTGCGCAACACGTTGTTGTGCTCCAGAATGTTTTTTTTTTTGTTTTTTTTTTTTCTCAAAGAGAAGTACGGAGGCTGAAAAAAGAGGGCATCATTGGGTACTGTGTGCAGTCTTGAGCACCATAGAAAAATAAAAGAACATAAACCTGTTAGAGAGCGTCCAAAGGAGGGCTACAAAGCTGAGGAAGGCTCTGAGGGCAAGGTGTGTGAGAAGTGGCTGAGGCCCCTCGGTGTGCTCAGCCCAGAGCAGAGGAGCTGAGGGGAGGCATCATGGCGGCTGCAGCTCCTCACAGGGAGTGGAGGGGCAGCGCTGAGCTCTGCTCTCTGTGACAGCGACAGGGCCTGAGGGAACGGCATGGAGCTGTGTCAGGGGAGGGGCAGCTGGGGGTTAGGGAAAGGGTCTGCACCAGAGGGCGGTGGGCATGGAACAGGCTGCCCAGGGCTGTGGGCACGGCCCTGAGTGCCAGAGTTCAAGGAGAATCTGGACAATGCTCTCAAACATATGGTCTGATTTTGGGTGGTCCTGTGTGGAGGCAGGAGCTGAATTCGGTGATCCTTGTGGTTCCCTTCTAACTCAGGATATTCTATGATTCTATGGTTCTATGATTCTGTGATCATGCTGGTGACAGAATTCTTTTTGGAAGCTTCTTACAGTTAAATGTAAGGGAATACCTGGCAGGAGATGCTGGTGAAAAGCACTCACCCTCAGGTGACAAGGAGCTGGGATATCTCTGAGATACCCATCCCAAGAGTGCTTTTGTGCCAGCATGCTCTCGCTGACCTGACAGTAGCTCCATACGTGTGTCCAGAAACTCTGCTTTCACCTTTGCATCCACTTTGTGCTATCAGTACAGCTTACAGCCTTACAGCCACTGCTGCTGACCGAGTTACACCAGGGCACCTCCAAAGCCCAACCCTGTTGCCATGTGCAGAGCCACTCCTTGTGCAGCAGTAAGTACAGTGGAGCCAGGAGCCATGCCAGCATGTGTACCTGCCAGCTGTGGCCTGGGAGGAGCACTGAGCAGGGAAGCTCCCAGCACAAGGCTGAAACAAGGCAGCCCTGTCTGTCAAGGGTGCCAGGAAGGGAACTAAGCCACGCAAGCACAAGGCATGCCCTCAGCACTGGAAAGCAGTCACCAGTCCATTTTTATTTGTTGCTGCATGTATGTAACCCCAAGCACCACTGAGACAGCTCAGCTCTGCTCCAGTCTCGCTGAGGATCTCATCTGTTCTGCCTGGGCACCTCCCAGCGACACTCATTTGGGTACCACCAACAGGTGTTCTTAGAATTTCTTCTTATTCTGCTACACAAAAACACCAGCACTCTCATTACAAGCAGGATAACTGCTTGTTTCTTTTTTTTTTTCTTCTTTTTTTATTTCTTTTATTTTCTAAAGGCCAGGAAGCTTTTTGACACAATTTAACACTTGATATTCAAAGAACAGATAGCATGCATTCATAAATTGCCCAGAGAAGCTGTGGTGCCCCATCCCTGGAGGCGCTCAAGGCCAGGTTGGATGGGGCCCTGGGCAGCCTGAGCTGGCGGGGGGCAGCCCTGCCCATGGCATGGGTTGGGGCTTGACAACTTTAGGGCCCTTCCAACCTAAGCCATTCTGTGATTTGGTAATTCTTTGATAAAGCTGCAGTGACTGCAGTAATGACCTGAGATGTCCATGCCTGCCTGCTCCCATCACTGCAGTGAGGAGCATCCCTGTTGTCTCTTTGCAAAGGGCAGATGGGCTACACAGCTAGCTGGTGGCCTATAACCTGCTTCAGCTGCGTGCTGACACAAGGTTTGGGGGGAAATGTGTTTTCCCGCTGTTTCACGTTAAATCAGCCCCAACACTCCCCATACGCCCAGGGTCACCCCCTGTAGTAGGGCCATGGGAGAATCAGTGACTGCTTGTCCTGCCAGGATGCCCACTTCTAGGCAAGATTTCAATGTCTGGAATGAATAACTGTGAAGTGATGGTGAGCCAAGCAAGGAAAACACACACAGCAAGCAGCAGTAGCAGCAGCAGCATTAAGCGTACCACTTAATGGTTCTGTGGGTGACCACAATTATTCTTCCATCTCCTCTGGAAACAAATAGACCAGCAAAGCCACACTGCCGCAGATCAGTTTGCTCAGAGGGTAGCACCAAGACATCCTGAAGCAACACACACAAGATCTGCCTTTTCTCCACCTAACACAATGGCCCGGCACTGCACAAAGCTTCAGCAAAACTCTGCAGTGCCATGGCTTGAACTGGCATGAACAAACGGGTGTGCCAGGAACAAGCTTCCTCCTACCACCTTGCTGGCTCTCAGGTGCTGTGCAAGCAGAGACTTGGCCTGCTGGTGAGGCTCAGCATGGCTGCTGGCTCGCTGTGACTACCCTGACATTTATGCCCCTCCACCAAGCCACACATGGGAGCACTCAGCATCAGCTCCTTCTGGTCACTGGCACTGGGCTGCCTGAATCATTGCATCCCGCTGGTGCCAGTCCAACCACCTAGTGTGGTTTCCTGGACACAGCATTCAGATGGCAAACTGTGGAAATACTCTATTATCTCCAGTTGCAGGGTTATATCACAGTGAATAGTATATCCTTCCTAATTAATAATTGTGATACTGCCAAGAAAATCATGACAGCTCAGGTTCCCTCTAATCATCTGGTTGGCCTGGCATTTTTACAGGTTTTAATAAGTCACATTTCAGTAAGTAGCACTGCTTCTCTTCAGCTTCTGAATGCTCTCTGTGATAATTTAGGGTAAAGATGTTTAACTACAGTTCTAACTTCTTTATTTCCGTACTAGGTCTGTCCAAGGATAACCTGTTAATAAACCAAAGACACAAATATTAACTTCCAGCAAACTGAAGAAATACTGAGGATGAAGGAAAAAATCTGTTTGCTACAAAAACAAATTAATTACTCTGATAAAGTGATGATTTAATGCAGCCCAGAGCTAGTTAGAAATAGGAGTTGTCAATCCGAAGAAGAAACATAGAAGTTCAGTATTATGAAACAGAGGCTAGGATGAGATTGTTTTATGTTTAATAAACACTATGAGCCTTTCCATATACCTCTGGTGTTTCAGCCCTTTCACTGACATGAGAACTTGGAAGTTAGAATTTGTTTATTGGTTTACTATTATTTTTTTTTAATAAAGCCTATGAAAAAGCAAACTGCAGTAAATCAACAAATCTGGTAAAATAGCATATACATTTCAAAAGCAAAGAACCCCCTGACCAAAAATATATTGCTATTAGAAAATACTTCTCAGCCCAGTCACAACTTTGTTTCCTGCTCTGTATTAACAGCAATTAAAGTAGTCACACAGGGTGTGGGAGTTTTGGGAATTCATAAAAAAAAAAGAGTGGAAACAAGTACTAAAGCCTCACAATTCCAAAACGGAAGCGTCTCTCCCAGCCAGTCTTATCCATGGAGCAATAAGGTACTGTGTCAGAAACTGTGCTGCTTAGGGCTTGGCAGCTCCTCCTGGCAGCAAAGGGGCTCAGCATTGAAGCAAATTCCTGAAGCAAGCAGGAGCAGAAATTGAGACCCACGTACGCTGAGCTGTGGGTCAGCAGGGAGAAGCGCTCAGTGGTTCAGGGGCAGCCCTGCCCATACAGCACAGGGTTGGAACTAGATCATCTTTGACATCCCTTCCAACCCCAGCCATTCTATGGTTCTGTGATTCTATGATTCTCTTACATCCTCCTGTGGGTGCCCAGTGTGGGCACAGTGCAGAACAGCAGGTGGGGGGTGGGGAGATGAGCTCCAGCTCAGGCTGAAGCAGCTCACAAATTGGGTTTTGTCTTTAGGGGACATGTGCTGCTGGTCAAGATGCACTAAATTGTAGGCCTCCCACCTTCCCAAAGTCTGCCATCGTTGCCGCCTTGGCAACAACAGAGATACTACAAATAAACCTCATAAAATGACAAGGTATATAAACGCTAGTGAGATGAAGGTAAGTGTTATGGAAACAGCTCAGCTGTCTGCAGCTTCTCTTAGGGAGAAGATGAATAACCATGCTGGCCCCAGAGATCCTCCTAACCACCCTGTTTTCTGAACAGCCTTTCTATGCTAGCAGATCAGAGACTGCTTTGAAATGAGGCACAGTATGTGCTGCCTAAGGGCTCGCTATCAAAGGTGAATATCTTATTATACTTAATTGCATGATTACTAATCAATAGAAGATATTCCTCAGTCTTCTGCTCTGTTCTCAAACGTCAGCAGTGAGTGATATTGCCCACCTTCAAAAGTATCTCCCACTTACTTCCTCAGCTAGAACGGAGCATCTTGTTCATAGTTACCTTGAGGGATCACAGACAAAGTAATTCAAGAAAAAACACAGTGACAAAAAGTGAAATTTGAATTTCTAAAATGAGAAGTTGCTGTTTCTCTCAGGACAGCCTGGTATTTCACTAGAGCTTGCTGCTTGAAAACATGGCAAGAAGACAGCCTTTGGTTTCACCTTTTGTAAATGTCTATTTGTACCTTACTGGCAACAAAGCACCTCCTAAGGCTCGGCATATGGTATCATCTGAAGCACAAAACAAAAATATTGCACCCATCTGTACTCCTACATGTTTTTGCTTGCCAATTTCTACACTCATGGAGGCAGATTATTTTAATTTAACATTAAAAAAAAAGAAGAAGAATATTTTTCAAAGCAGTGTTCCAAAAGTACTTTCAATTCTTTGTATCTAAAGTATTTGATCGTAAGAAATACTTTCAGAAAGAATCACATTTACTTTTGGGCTTTTATCCAAGATGTTGGCGGATGAATGGGCTCTAGTATGGAATCAAATGCAATTAATGCCTATGGCAAAGTTCATTTACATTCCCCGTGAAATAAAGAATTCATCCCCCCTGTAATAAGCCTACTCAAGATCATTAACTGAGTCAGTTACTCATATTCTCAGTCCAGTAGCATCTGGCAACTCTTTTAATGGTCTAGAGTCCAGACCAATTAGAGAATGAGACTGGAACAAGGGGAGATAAACCTCCTTTGAAAGTCCCAGTTTCTGTCTGCTGTCGCCTTACTGTCAGAAAGCACTTAACTGGATCAGGCATGTAGCCAAGCTCTATCTGGGGAAACTTCCCCGTCTCACAAGTTATCATCTATGTAATTCCAGTGACAGTATTTTATAATGGTCCTTCCTGATTGGTTCCCTTCACTTTTCAACCTGGCTGCATTGAAAAAGTGCCAGCTTTATGTTTTGATGTAATTTTTTTCTGGTTCACTGGTCAATCCCCAAGGCTTTGAAAACCGAGGGCTATTTCTAGATGCATTAGTCAACAACAACTTCTAGGAGAAGGCTTATCTTGCCAGCTATAAACCCGTTTCCTACCTGCCTCTCTTGAGAACAAGACATATTGGCTGCTCATAACTCATGTAAACGTCCAGTGTTTCATAGCAAAGAGAAACATTTCCAATTATTTTTATCTCCTCTCCCGGAATCCATCCCCACACAGCTCATTCCCAGACACCCATCATGTCACACCCAAGGCGGCCCCTGGAGTGTTAACCTGCGAGCTGTGCTGCAGTCAAGCTCAGTGGGGCAGGAGCAAAGCAGAGCTTCATCCCCCTACAGAAGTCAGGCGTTGCCACCATGTCTGTATCACGACAGTTTACCAACACATGCTAATTCCCATTCACATAATTAAAAGGGGGTTGTGAGCAACGCTGTTCTCTGTACTGCAGTGGATCTGTTTGGAAGTGTCGGATATTAAGGACAGATATGAAACACAGCACAGGCTAAAGAGAGCTATGGGAATGATGAAAAGAGAATGGTTGAAACACAACAAATTTTGCTTCCATCTATCTGCTCAGTAGAGGCCACAAATTGAATTGCATGTTTGCTTTTGATTACCTACTTTTAAATCACTTATCATTACATCAAATGATACTTGGTCTGCGTACCATGTAAGTTAATGTAAATGATGGAGGTCTGGTCTATGTTGGATGCCCCCAAGCATGTTGCATTCTCAACCCTCCAAAATAAAAGTAAAATCCCCCAATAGCTTTAAGAAGGTGTTGCTATAAAACTTTAAAGTTTTTTAAAATACTGCATAGCCAGATTTAATACTTGGCATGAGTGTAGGGGACGCATCCAATTACCTGGCTTACATTTATGTGGGACATTGGCACTTGCCAATGTTAAAAATTAGCAAGTATTCAGCCTAAGAAACCAGAGCGAGAAGCGAGACTTAAAGCAGGTTGGCCTTACTGCTGCCAAACCTTGGGCTATCAGATACAGGGAGAGAAGTCATAACAAAATATGATTCAAATTGCAACTTTTCAGAGAAACAGAGCATGACAAGGGTTTATTCTTTGTCTATCAGCATACCCATTAACTTCTTATTAATAACTCTCAGAGAAGCAGAGGCAAATTTTGATAATGATGTACTAACATGCAAGATGGACTGTTAAAATATTAATAAGCCAATCAAAGCAGAAAAATGTCTTTAGCTAGAACTGCAGGTCGAGTTTGGGTGGATAAAGCTTGTTATAGTGTTAGATTACAGAGGGTAACACAATTTTGATAAAACGATAGGAGATTTTAGCTCAGGGTTTTTATAAAGAGGGATTTGCTCTTGAGTACTCCAAGACCTCAAGGAGAGAGACTAACTCATACAATTGGTTAGCAAAAACCTTTTCCAAAGCTGAAATAAGGGCGCTGATTAAGGGGGGAAGTGTCCCCTGCCCTCTCAAAATGTTATAATTAAAGCAAAAGAGAGGTGAGAGAGAAAAATGAGGTGGAAATTTGCCACAGGCTTTGCTTAGCTGCATTTGTACAATGTCACAAGCTGCACTACACTGAGTGTTGATAAAAAACTGTTCCTGCATCCTGCCCTGAGGTTAGAACAGAGCTAACCTCATGGGTAGCATGGGTAACACATCCTCCTGCACCACAGAGTACAAAGATGTTTGCTGGAAGTAGCACAGATGAGGGACACCCAGTGCCATGTCCCAGAAGGATATTTCCCATTACAGATATGCAGCCCTGGGAGACTGTGGTGAACAAGGCAAGGGAAGGTGAGCTCAGACCAGGTGTGTGACTTGGCCTTCAGGGGCACCTGGGGCAGTTAGGGACACCTTAATGATTCTCTATGGTATGGTGGTGATGGGCTAACAGTTGGTTTAGATTCTTAGTGGTATTTCCAACATTTATAGTTCTATGATTCTACAATTCTGTGATTCTGTGATTCTACGACCAGGACTACTACACTCTTCATCAAACCCCAGTCTCCTCCACAAAGAGCCAGATCTGCTTAGAGTTTTTTTTTTCCTATAGCTGGCAATCTGGAAATTCTTTGCTTTCAAGGTAAAGCCAGGGCTTTGATTGCTCCCAGGCTCCCTGCCTGCTACAGAGCCACAGATCCCTGTTGTCCTGGCAGCTTCTTGTGAAATTGGCACCATCCTGGACTCCCCAGCTGCTGTTATTTATTTCATTAGTAAACAGAATGTTTCAGTATTTTTAAGAAGTAAATTCCCAGTTTCTGGAAATTGGAATAAAATGAAATTAAATCAAAACTTTCACAAGATTTCCCATGAACCAGAAACCCTGCTTGCTTGTCATTTTTCATTAGAAAAAAATAGGTCTTCTGTGCTGAGCTTGGACAAGTGGGAGTGGAGCTTGTGACGTCAGTGGCTACAGCTGAAAAGTTAGACGGAGGTTTGAATTTCATTCTGAATCACTTTGTCTTCACAAACATCTACAACTTCTATAAAAATTGAAAAGCTGAGTCTCACAGGCCTTCCAGACTTCTAATGCATGTTGTAAAGCAGCACATATCTGTATGTATTTTGAACCTGTGGAGATTCATCCTATCATCCATCAGAAGTATCGTATAAATGTCTGAAAGAGATTTTGGAGATTATTACAAACAGGTATGAATTTAGTCCCTGATGGGCATTGTCTGCTCTTGAAATACAGAATTTGAAAATCCCGTGGAATATGAAAGAAAGGAAGCAATGAAATGAGCACTTACGTTTGGTCCTAAAGAAAAACAGAACTTGTTTCAAGTACCAGAACCGGGAGGTCTCAGCCCTGCAAGGATGGGTTGCCCTGGTGAATACTGGGCAATGAGAGCAGAAGGACAAATGGGACCAGATGGCAAGTGTACAAGGCATGTAGCCAGCTGACTGTCCCGCTTTCAGCAGCTGATTTGATAACTGACATTAATAAGCACATTAATATAGAAACAAAGCACATACCAAAAGTAAAGGGATAGGCTGATGAAATTCACAGAGTAGGCAAGTCCATCTGTGTGTTTAGTGTCCCCAGTCAGAGGGCAACTGGGCTGTTCCCACCAGAATAGTGACCCTGGACTGATCTTTTATCCAAACACAGATTGATGCGTCCTTTGGTGCAAGACTCCCCACACTGACAAGGACATGGAAAGAGTGAAGACACTCATAGAAAATATACTTCCCATACCACAAATACCAGTCAGAATATAACTATATCACCTGAGGCTCTGGGCATACAGCAACAGCATGTCTGGGATGCCATTGCAGAAGCTGTGCCATAAGCATGTGGCAGATGTCACCAATCAGATCTGCTGGTCTTGTTTTGCAGAAGCAGTGCACTCAGCCTGCCCCAACAACATTGCAGAGCCTGGCCGAGATGTTGGCAGCTTCTGCAGTTGGAGTCTTACTCTGGAACCACACCAGTAGCTGCAGGCATACTTTGCACAGCCTCTCCCAGAGGATGTGAGGAACCAAGACCTCAGCTTACACATCTCAGTGTATCCATGCAGGTTTGGATAAAGCTATCACAGTTTACATCTATTTGTCTCATGGAGCTAAGTTCAGGCATAATTGAAGCTCTGACAGCTTGCAGTACTTGAGTGTGGTGACATCAGCTTTGGCCTTGTATCATAGAATCATAGAATTGTTTGAGTTGGAAAGGAATTTTTAAGGTCATCTAGTCCAAATCCCCTGCAGTGAACAGGGACATCTATGACTAGATCAGGTTCCTCAGATCCCCACCTAGACTGACCTTGAGTGTATCCAGGTATTCTGCATGTGAGATGCTCATACAGAGTCTCCAGGTATTCCATAATTACTGCAATATTCTCTTCTTTCTTAAAAAGGAGGGGTTCGTGATCATATATTACACCTCCAACAAGCAGATGGAGCCTAATTTCTAAAAAGTTCCTCTGAAAAGAAGAGCCCCGAAAGCTACCTGTACACTTATTAGCTGTTGGGAGTCCCCTTCCTAATTTTTCACTCCAGATTCATCTACCTAAACATATGTTTTGATATTCAGTAGTATCAAGACCATTATATAGACAGCTGCATTCATACCATACTGACCTGTCAACAGAGGCAATGAAACTCCTCAGACCCAGACCAACATTTTAACTTGTCTCGTATCCCATTTTTTCCCTATTTGTTATTTTTATCCACAGCCAATTCATGACCTCTGGAAGAAAAATGCATGTGTCAATAAATGATCGTATGGCATTTTGACTCCTTCCAATAGTTGGGAATATGTCAACAGAAGCACAAAAAAAAAGCCATGACAGCATAAATACCCTTAGTGGGCTCCAAGGCAAATGGGTGAGGGAATGGCAAACATTCACAGTGCTGGGGGCACCAGTGGGTGGAGATCCACAGGAGATGTTTAAATGCAGATTTTATTTCCTATTGAAGCATAAAAGAACAGCCAGCTAATTAGGAGAGCTGGTGGAGGCAGCTCCCATAAATCAATTGTCTCTGGAGGGAAAAAAAGAAAGAAAGAAAAAGACACCATTCCACAATTGATACTCAGCAACAACAAGAGATGAAGATTTTTCCCACAGTTAATAATGTTTTATAAATTACAAGAAAGAATCTCCAAGGAGTGTGGTTGATTTGTAAAGCCAAAATATGTACTTGAAAAGAGCATCTAGATGAAATTCTAATATAGAGTTCTGACTTCCATACTCTGGAAAAAATATATCTGTAAGAGAAGGTTTCAAAAAAAATGATCTGTTAAAGAGGGAAAGAGGGGAAATGAAAGAGAAATGTATTCTCAGGTATCAATGCCAACCCATTGAGAAGGCTGGTACAGAATTATTTTAATTATTTACAATGTTATTAGATTTAACAACGTGGAGGTCTTTGGTGTGATTATACGTGATGAATTTTATTAGTGAAACAAAATCTTATTCAGGAAAAGAAAGAAAAAAAAAATCAAATGACTGAACATTCACAGCCAGAATTATTGGGTGGAAACGCAACAAACAAGTGCTTGCCTGCAGTGGATGGAACTGAGGAGATGGTTTGACAAATAAATTCCAGACGTCAGTAGTCTGTTGTAGTCAAAGCAAAGGCTTGAAGTTGGGACCCAAATGTTAATCCTCGCTCTGAGAAGCAACCAACTGCATTTTTGAGTAAATTGCACTTTAATTTATTAGGCATTTAAGACGTGATTGATTGTGATTAATATAATGGTGTGAATTTCACTAACCCTGAAGATGCATTGTTTCTTCTGATTCCTGTCTCTGACACATACTTTTGGTGTAACCAACATCTCAGAGGCTTGCTTTGCTAAAATGGTGATAATATCTCTTTTGCCTATTTAGCATTTAGGCTTCTGGCAAGTGTTTTCTTCCTGTGACAACTTATAACACTAGACACTTTAAATATTCAGCCTTATTAACAATATAGCGTCCTTATGATTAATGACAGCTCATTAAATTCACTCCATAAGAACTCTGTATTGTTATTTAGATACTGAAACAATAGCATAACCAAAATCATTACTCAGAAGCATTGCTTAAGATAAACTATTCATATTTTGTATTGGCAACACGCTGGCCAAAAAGCAGCACATCTCTCCCTGGCAGGACAGTGCAGATACAAATGTGTGATCATTTCTCTTCCAAAAAGTGAATTTTATCCTCAGCTCTGCTTCCCCGCACCTCATATCAGAGCAGATCTAGGGGGAAGAATGCTTTGGAGGAAGCCCCACAGAGCCAGCCTCAGACAGCTGTTGTGTCCATGGAGGAGGAAGACAAAGCTCAGGAGAAACTCCCTATCTGCAGATTCAGGGCACAGGGAGAAAACAGATGATATCTAGGTCATCAAAGATTTTTGGAAATAGGAGTCAACACCCCTTAAATTTTAGTCTTCAGTACAGCTAAGAAGCCAGCAGACAACAACTGCAGTCAGTTGTTGAGCTTCTTGTCCTATTTGTAAAGCAGATGTCTTGCTGGGAGTGCACGCTGCTGGGTTTCAGCTCCCCTCTGTAATTGAATTTAATGGCAGTGCATCTTGCAGACACTCCAGAACAGGGGAACTGCATCTTATTTGCATTTGTTTCTCTCCTGTAAAAGGGATTAAGGAGGACTAGTTCAGAGGAATCCTGCTTGATAAACCTCCTGGTGCTGCTCACTGGAAAAATATAGCACTCTCATTCTGCATAAGAGTTAGGCAGGCTGCTGGTCCCATGGGAGAAGAGAATAACAATAACAAAAAAAAACCCATCAAACTGACTTTCGTAGTGCAAGAATTTCATCCTTTGCTCTCCTATTTTGACTTCTAAGACACCAGCAGCACACTGAGTCACAGCAGGCCTGGGAAATTGTGCTCTTGGTTGCACAACATCACTTCTCTCCTGCATCGTGATCTTACGAAATTCAGAAGTGTCATTAAACTGAGCCAGTACTGTATTTTCAAAAGGTCATCTTATACTATGTAAACAAACAGCTTTTAGTCCCAGAACAAGAGATCGTTTTGTAAGATTATGCATCATCGTGACATGTTTCAGACACCATTACTATGATACCATCGAATTCCTGAGGGAGAAACAATGTCCTGATAATGTTTTATTAAAATAAATAAATAAATAAACACAAAAGAGGAAATTAGTCTGGTTTTTACAAAGAACTCCAATTCCAGTGCAGGGTAAGTTTGTGCATTCTCTCAGAAACGGGCGATGAGAAATGGGTCCCAATGAGATGTATCCCAGAGTCCTGAGGGAACTGACTGATGTAGTCACCAAGCCACTCTTGTTGATACATGAAAAGTCATGGTGGTCAAGTGAAGTCCCTGGTGACTGGAAAAAAGACAGTATCACATCTGTTTTTTAGAAGGGTAGAAATGACAACCCAGGGAACAACCCATCTGTCAGCCTTACCTCTGTGCCAGGGAAGATTATGGAGCAGATGCTCCTGGGAGCTATGCTAAGGTATACGAAGACACAGAAGTTCTATGGGATAATCAATAAGTCCTGCCTGACCAACCGAATAGCCTCTGATGGCATAACTGTGTCAATGGACAAGGGAAGAGGCACTGATATCATCTATCTGGACTTCAGTAAGGCCTTTGACAAGGTCACCCATAACATTCTTCTCTCCAAATTGGAAAGATATGGATTTGATGAGTCAACTGTGCAATGAATGAGGAACTGGTTGCATGATGGTACCCACAGAGTGGTGGTCAATGGCTCGATGTTCAGATGGAGATCAGTGATAAGTCGTGGCCCTCAGGGGTCAGTACTGGAACCAGTGCTGTTTAATGTCTTCATCAATTACATCAACGATGGGATCGAGTGCAAGTTTGCGGATGACACCAAGCTGTGTGGTGTGGTCAACACGCTGAGGGACAGGATGCCATCCAGAGAGACTTAGATAGGCTCAAGCAGTGGGCCCAGGAAAACCTCATGAGGTTCAACAAATCCAAATGCAAGGTCTTGCACCTGGGTCATGGCAATCGCCACTATCAATAAAAGCTGGAGGATGAAAAGATTGAGCACAGCCCTGACTAAAAGGACTTGAGGGTACTGGTGGATGGCAAGCTGGACATGAGCCAGCAATGTGCCCTCACAGCCCAGAAAGCCAACCACATCCTGAGCTGCATCAAAAGAAGCATGGCCAGCAGGGTGAGGGAGGTGATCCTGCCCCTCTGCTCTGCGCTGGGGGCAATGAATAAATGAATATGAACAGTACTCCTTACCTGGAATACTGAGTCCAGTTGTGGGGTCCTCAGTAGAAGAGAGCCATGGACCTGTTGGAGCGTGTCCAGAGGAGGGTCACAAAAATGATCCAAGGAACGGAACACCTCCACTACTAGGACAGGATGAATGAGATGGAGTTGTTCAGCCTTGAGAGGAAAATGCTCCACGGAGACCTGATAGCGGCCTTTCAGTATCTAAAGGAGAGCTATAAGAAAGCAAAAGACAGACTCTTTAGCAAGGGGCTGTCCCTGATCCTTTAGCAGGGTCTGTTGTGATAGGACAAGGAAAAATGGTTTCAGACTAAATGCGGGGAGATTTACATTGGGTATAAGGAAGAAGTTTTTTACAACAACGGTAGTGAAGCACAGCAACAGGTTGCCCAGAGAGGTGGTGGATGCCCCATCCCTGCAGACACTCAAGGTCAGGCTGGAGGGGATCTGAGCAACCTGATGTAGCTGTAGGTGTTCCTGCTCACTGCAAGGCAGTTGGAATAGATGACCTTTAAGGGCCCCTTCTAACTCAAATATTTGACCCTATGATTCTACGATTCTATGAAATGGATTCAAGCTTGGGTTACTTGTTCTTTCAGGGCCATCCAAGGTAAGCATGGCACAGCAATGCCTGGTTGGTAAGCAGTCCCTGGCCCTCCAGCAATGAGGTGACCCCTCTTCCCTGTCAGCAGGGCAGAAGAGAAGAGCTGATGGTTCCTCCAGCTTCCCACAGCCCTCATGGCAAAGGCTGTATGGAAGACCTGCCAAGGAAGTGTCACCCTCTGGGTGTCCCAGCCAGCTCTCTCTACCCTGGGGGCTGTTGCTCAGCTTTTGAGTACAGCCAAATAAAGATTGCTTCAGGTGCCAGCAGATTCCAGGCAATGAACCCGGTACAGAGGGCTGCCTTCACTCACCAGCTGGAGGAGAACACTGCTGCCATTGAAACTGATCATAAACTATGTAGTATTTACCCAGAAAGCCTTTACGGCCTCTTGCTCAAACACATGCACTGTTTCATCTCAAGTTAATACACAAAGATACAGGTCTCTTGAGACATGCACATAATTTAAATAGCTGGCTCTAGTTTCTCCTCCTAAAACACGAAAGTCCCCAGTTCTACCCTGGGAAGAAACATCTGTAGTTTCAATTCAAAAGGTGAAGTGTCTTGCAGTCTCCAGCAGCAGCATCTGACACTACTGGAAGGAGGGCAGGGGAGGGCTGCTTCCACAGGAGGCTCTGCAGGACTCTACCTGGCACATTTCTTACCAGAACCCATTCATCCACAAGTCTATCCACATTACTGCTGCAGGTATGCAGCTCTGCACACTTGCTGCTCCTGTCTCGCCCTGTTTTCACCTTCATTCCTGAGGCTATGTCCTCACTTCTCTGTCCTTCACTCATGCACTATTCCTGTCCCTCTGTCTACCTCCCTTCTTCAGTCTCCTTCATCTCTCATTAACATCACATCTGCAGCCAAGCTGCACTCTCCCACTTACCTGAAAGGCTGCTTACTTCACTTTGCTCTTTCCTATCTCCTTCCCTTGTTTTCCATTGATTTTCCAGTTTCTCTATGTATAATCTTTTAATCTTTGTCTTCACACCCAGTCACTAAGCATACGTATTTTTGCAGTTTCCTTCCTGTCATCACTGACTACTTGTATTCTACTGGGTCCCACTCTGAGCTCCTCCCTCCCTTTAATCTATTGGCATAGCTATGATTCTTTCCATTAGACCTTGTTGTATAGCATCCATTTTTCATCTAGCTTCTCCACCATTTTTGTACCATTTGGGATTTAAACCGTAGGCCCTCTTAGCTTGCTGAGACCTGGTGAGTCTCTCCCACCTTCCCTGACAAATCTAACCATCAGCAGCTTGTCACCATCATTTCTCATTTTCCACAGGCTTCCAGCCTACAGTATGTTAGGACAGCAGAGTCTCTTCCATCGTCAGCTTGCTGCATTATGAACAAGCAGTTCAGGGGTTTCTTCAAAATTCCCCTCGAGCTTCAGGGTAGATTTTCTTCAACTACAAACAGACTCCCAGGAACTTCACTACCCATCAAACTTTTCTTAAAAACTTCTCTATCAGAAATGCTACAAAAATAAGTACAAAAATGAATATAAAATTAATGCTAGGTGAGTTGAGAGCACTGAATATCCTCTTGACTAGCACAGTTTTGTTGCATCCTTACTCCAACCTCATCTCTTTTCTTCACCCATCAGCTTCTGTCTTGCATTTCTATCATGCTTCTTTAGGAAAAGATGCCTCTCTTCAGTATTTGTATAGAACCTCATCTTGTGGTTTCCCAGTTTGTGACTGGTGTCTTAGACACTGTCTGACAACAAACACCCCTACTTCATGGCAGATTATATTGGAACCTCAACCTTGATGCAAGTCATTTGCATCTGACCACAACTTGTCTCTCCTTGGGATAGCAAAGTGATTATATCAGTTACTTCCCAGTGAGCAAATTTGTTAAATAAGCACCCAAAATACCTCTCAAAGCAAGTTTCATGGCCATTGCTGCATGAGCTTGAAGTGAAAGGAAAGCTCGTTTTTCAAAGTGGTCCCTTCAGTTTAGAAGGATAACAACAGTGGAGGGGAGTGGAGGTTAAAGGGCCACATTGGTTCAAAGTATAAAGAGTAAAGTTCAGGTTTCAAGGCTATTGAACATGGTAATGTCAAGTAGAAAGCATATAGGGAAATGTAGCTGTATATCATTCCTTTTTCCCTTACTAATTTCTGAAACTGTAAATACCTTTCCTCTTCTTGAAGGGGTTGTACTAGCCCTGCACGCCTATACCTCTAAACAGAGGGTAAAAAGCAAACTTGTTCTGAAGAAAGACATCATTAATAAGAAAAAACCCTCTGTACTGAGCAGGCAGCTCGTGGCAGTAGCAGCATCGGTGATGCTCAGAAGGGAATGCTCTATATTCATGTTTACATATCGATTGTTTTGAAGCCTCTTTCAGTTCCAGGAATTGTAGATTATAAAAAATTATACATATTTGTGGTTTGGCACCCAAAGAGAGCTTCAACTCAGGCATCACTGCAGGCTGCCAACATCTGCAAATTATTAAATGTTGGTTTTGTTTGGGGGTTTTTTTAAGCCTCAAAATGCAAAACTAACGTCACTTGCTGGTTGCACCTACTGCCGGGTAATAGGGTGGAATTTAGGTATGGGAGTTTTGCCAGTGCAGGTCACAAAGTTTACTAATAAAAAGGTCTTTATGATAATACTTGTGCTCTTTGCTGTTGTGCTATATAGTAAATTCTAGCTGAAACAAACAACAAGAAAACCTCAGGAAGAAGTTTAAGATTCTCTTCAAAACAGACTGGTGAATAAAGAGCATTGAGATTTATTTTTAAAACAATCTTCTGCTGAAAATGTACCAGTACCACGGTATAATGAAACTTGGCTTTGTGAAAGGAGGAAAACAATCTGTGCAGATGATTTTGGAACCATATGTGTGAGCAATGGGGAACAGTCTGTCAAAGTGTAGAGTCCTCATTCTTGCTGAAATACTTGGCAATGATCTGTACGCAGAAAATCCAATGCCAGAAGAGCTCACCACATGCTTACACAAGCTCGGCAGATCTTGTGACTGACATACAACAGCACAGATGTGTATACAAGGAACCATCCTTAACCAACATCTGTCTCAGACACAAGTGGCAGGGGGGTTGGAACTTGATGATCCTTGGGGTCCCTTCCAACCCAAGCCATTCTATGAAGTGAGAAGGCATCATCCTGAAGAACTAAGCCACATGTACCTGGCAGTCATAAATATTTGCCTGAAATACAGGACGTGACAATAAGTTCAAGGTGCAAACACAGCAGTCGTAGCATTTTTTTTTCTTACTTGCAAAGGATGGAGATGGAGGTGAACAGGAACACTGTGACACTAACTTTTCTCCTCTTCTTGCCTGTCTAATATCAATATCACAGCAGCAAGCCCTATCGCTATGTGTTTCAAACAAAAACTGAACTTCATGGGTCCCAGTGCTTGAATGAAGCATGCTCATAGCGCAGATAGTCACAGATTATTTGGATTTGAGTAACAAGAAAAAAAAAATTATGCATATAATAAAATTGAGTTCAGTCCCTTCGGCTGTTAAATTTCAGGATGCTTTGTCCTCACTGACATTTTAGATTTACTTAAAAGTTAATGTGTGTACAGCTTGGACATAGTGCTACTCTGGCACAGGCATGCATGCTGTGGTACACTGAAGCAAAAGCACTATAGTATTTATGCCCTGGTTCATTTTGCAATTGCTTTTCTATACAAATTAACCCTAAACCATCAGTAGTTTCACAGCAGCAAAGGTTATTGTTGCTGTGCTGACTGCATGCAACATTTCAATGGGAAACACTCAAACCACAATAAAAGATTAAAAAAAAAATTGGAAGTGCAATTTTGAAAAACACTTACATTGTAAGCCACGGTGAAACAGTCAAATCTGCTGTGGATAAAGACAGACCTGCTAAAAACATACACGCCTGCATGGCCATGACCATAAGAAACACTGTCATCACTCAAGACTACAAAAGCCTAACAGGCCTTAGCATCAAGGCTCAGATCTCTTCAGGAATATCAGTTAATTAGAGAACAGGACAGTGAAGCTTGTTGTCACTACGTCCGTTCTGCAACTGATACTTTGCCCATCCAGTTTCAGTATGTATTTCTCTTTTTCTTTCATCTGCAGAATGAATCACAGGTCAGCATGAACTTGAACATGTTCAGTTGACTTCAGAGCTCCCAATTTCTGACTGCTATTTTTTAATGCTAACACAACAATTTTACAGTACAAGATAAACTACTTTTCATTGCCCCTGTTGAAAGTGAAGCCTTATTCTTTGTCCATCAGTTACTGGGGATACAACCAACTTCCAAGCACAGGGCTCTGACCTGCATGTGTTGGTCTCTCCACCAAATTAGCACTGCTATATCAGAGCTGGCAGAGTGCTTTCTCTCAGATGCCACAGGCCAAATATCTAGCATACTATTTAATACATCAGACCATAATCTTGAATGGATGCGTCATAAGCCCACGTGCTTTTTTGTTATGGGAATAGTAATTGTTGGTAAGGGAGCAAACAACTTCTCAGAGTACAGCAGCTGGACTGAGTGGAGCCCTTCATGTTTCAAGCATACCACTCAGGAAATGCATACTCACACTGAAATACTGTGTGAGATGGATTGAGGGCATGGTGTGACCCAGAACTATCTTCCTCTGTTAAGATGAGAAAAGAGAAGAAATTGCAAGTTCTCAGACCTGTTTGTGCTCTCACTCGCATATATTTCTCAATGGACTTGATCATATTCTGCAGCCTTCTGCTGCCCTTCCTTTCTTTATCTGCAGTCTTACCTTTAAAAGACACGTAAACTTGTTCCTCTTATAATTCTCTGACATTTAAATTCTCCCTTCCCCATATGGTCTCTGCAAACAGATGGTAAAATAACTTTGCATGAGGCTGTGTACAGTAAAATTACCTGTTTGTTTTACAGCCAAGGCCTACTGAGGATCCCTGCTGCAGGGCATGGCAATGGTTGATTACATAGACCAAAAGGAAACAGTGGGCAATGGGAGGACCCCCAGCATGGCTATAGGAGTGGAAAAAGGACGTTATGCTGGCCTCATGCCTGGCAGTGCACCCAAAATGGAGAGGTGCCTGGTCAAAACCTGGCTTTGCCTGCTAATCTGTCTGCGCTATCCAGAGGCTTCTGGCTCTGCTTTTTGCACAGGGAAGTGGGATGGCTGCCCTGGGCAGAATTTGTGACAGCTAAGGAGACCTAGGAAATCCTGCTTTCTCTGCTGAGATAGCTCAAAACAGGAAAGGCGTTCTTCCAAGGACACAGAAATGAGAAATAAGCAAATCAAAGCAAGCAAAACCAAAAGAAACGTACAAAAATAGCCCTACGCACATCCAATACATCATTTTTCTTGTTCTTCATTGGACGCTACGAAGGACAGGTATTTTGCAAGTCTGACCTGTCTCTGAGGCACTCTGCAAATTGTTCTTCACAGACACCAATTAAATGAAAAGTTTGGTTACCGGCATCCCTTGCCTCTTTGCTCTTAAAAAGCGCTCTCATATCTTTACTAGAAACAGTCTGTCCAAGTGTCTTGGTCTAACCCATGTTCCAAAAACATAATGTTTTGAGAGATTTCTGTTCCTGAAAGCCTGTAAGAGCCCTCTCTTCAGGGCAAGGTCCATTTTGACTTTTGCGGCGCTCAGCTTGCTCAGGTTTCTGCCTGCCCAGAGCGACTTCCTCCCAAAGCAATCAGAGGGCAGGAGAGCAGTAGACCAGACATCATGCATGTTATCTCCATCATGTGTTTCCCAAGGAAAGACATGCACTCTGGCTGTCATCCTTTCTGTCTGAAGACCTGTGGTAAGCAAGCAACCCCCAGCTGCTGCCTTTCCCTTCGCTCGTCAGCTCTGGAAGCCAGGTTTGCTCATGTGGAGTCCATCAAGAGGAAGCCCTTCAAAAGCCACGCTGCTGGGGTTCCAGCTTGTAGCACAGCCACAGGGAAGGAAGTTAAAAGCACACAGAGAATCATGGAAATATAGAAATTCCTGAGCTGGAAAGGACCCACGAGGATCATTGAGTCCAACCCCTGCCTCCACACAGGACCACCTGAAAATCAGACCATATGTTTGAGAGCACTGTCCAGACTCTCCTTGAACTCTGGCACTCAGGGCCGTGCCCACAGCCCTGGGCAGCCTGTTCCATGCCCACAGCCCTCTGGTGTAGACCCTTTCCCTAACCCCCAGCTGCCCCTCCCCTGACACAGCTCCATGCAGTTCCCTCAGGCCCTGTCGCTGTCACAGAGAGCAGAGCTCAGCGCTGCCCCTCCACTCCCTGAGAGGAGCTGCAGCCGCCATGAAGCCTCCCCTCAGCTCCTCTGCTCTGGGCTGAGCACACCGAGGGGCCTCAGCCACTTCTCACACACCTTGCCCTCAGAGCCTTCCTCAGCTTTGTAGCCCTCCTTTGGACACTCTCTGACAGCTTTATGTCCTCATATTGTGGTACCCAAACCTGCACGCAGTGCTTGAGGTGAGGCTGCACCAGCACAGAGCAGAGCAGGGCAATCCATTCATCTCACCAAGCTCTGCAGCGCACGCACAAGCAGCCACTGACCCAGGTCATGCATCTGCACCTACACAGCGATCTGACTCACTGACACCTAACTGAAGGCCACACTGTAGTTTAGATGAAGCTTGTGATTTTCTGCCAGGTCCAGCTGACAGTACTAATGTCTTGCCTTCAGCTACAGTAAACAAAGCTGAAGAAGTATCACAGAAACCGTCCTTTGGTGGGTTGAGATGAAAGAGAGATCCTGAGCATGGTCAGACCTCAAGGGGAGCATGAGATAGGTGAAGAAGCCATCCTGTCTTCCACTATGGAGGACAAGTGCTCCTCCCTCAAAGAGCTCCTGCAAGCAGGGTTGTGCTCACTATTGTGTCACTGGAGTGATGGTTAAGCTTTGGATTATTGTGCACTAGGATCAAGGAAGATAAGAAGCCATGAGAAACACTGAGCTGCCAAAATACAGCAAGGGAGATGAAGCAAGAGATGACTGCAATGAGAAGGGAGCTAGCAGACAGAAAATAGGCTAGATACAATCCTGAAAGGGAAAGAAAGTTTAGAACTCTTCCTCTGCTTCCTGGAAAAGCAACAACAACAACAAAAACTGGGTTCAGGTGAGATAATCCTGCTTCTAGGTTCATTTCTGTCAGATGGGCCTATTCAGTGAACCTCCTTCAAGTAAACACTACATGAATTCTCACATATCCTCCCCCTCGCCTGATGCAGCTTTTATATCAACACTCCATTCCATTTTTCCCCATGGGCATTTTCCATTGGATCTGTTTTGTGGTAAAGGCAACAAATTGTCACAGATGAAACAACGCACAAACAAAAAAGTCCAAACAACATGGATGCAGTTCATGCAGTTCCAGTGTAGGGCAATGCAGTTCATCGACCTCTTTATCATTCCCTGTCATTAGCGGTAAATTATTTAATGTTATCAAGGAAAATGCTTTAAATATACAATCAGCTATTGTTTATCTCATGTTTCAAAAGCGTGTGGTCATGTTCAGTATGTCCTAAATACTTTCATTTTATCTGCATAGACACCAGCAGAAACAAACATCCGATATGCACACCTACATGTAATGTAATAGATTCAATCCACTTCTGCCTTCCCTTTTGTTTTCAAGGAAAGAGAAAGGAAAAAAATCACAGAATCACAGAATCACAGAATCACAGAATCACTAAGGTTGGAAAGGACCTATAAGATCATCCAGTCCAACCATCCACCTATCACCAGTGGTTCTCGCTAAACCATATCCCTCAACACAACATCCAAACGTTCCTTGAACACCTCCAGGGACGGTGACTCCACCACCTCCCCGGGCAGCCCATTCCAGTGCCTGACCACTCTTTCAGAGAAGTAGTATTTCCTAATATCCAGCCTGAATCTTCCCTGGCACAGCTTGAAACCATTCCCTCTAGTCCTATCACCAGTTACACGAGAGAAGAGGCCGACCCCCAGCTCACTACAACCTCCCTTCAGGTAGTTATAGAGAGCAATAAGGTCTCCCCTGAGCCTCCTCTTCTCCAGACTGAACAATCCCAGCTCCCTCAGCCGCTCCTCATAAGGCCTGTGCTCCAGACCCCTCACCAGCTTTGTTGCCCTTCTTTGAACACGTTCCAGGGCCTCAATGTCTTTCTTGCAGTGAGGGGCCCAGAACTGGACACAGTACTCAAGGTGCGGCCTCACCAGAGCTGAGTACAGGGGGACAATTACTTCCCTGCTCCTGCTGGTCACACTACTTCTGATACAAGCCAGGATGCCATTGGCCTTCTTGGCCACCCAGGCACACTGCTGGCTCATGTTCAGCCGAGCGTCAACCAACACCCCCAGGTCCATTTCCTCTACACAGTCTTCTAGCCACTCCGCCCCAAGCCTGTAGCGTTGCTTGGGGTTGCTGTGGCCAAAGTGTAGGACCCGACATTTGGTCTTATTAAACCTCATCCCATTGGCTTCAGCCCAGCTATCCAGCCTGTCCAGATCCCTCTGTAGGGCCTCGCTACCCCCAGGCAGATCGACACTTCCAGCCAACTTGGTGTCATCTGCAAACTTACTGAGGGTGCACTCAATGCCCTCATCCAGGTCATCAATAAAGATATTGAAGAGGACAGGCCCCAGCACCGACCCCTGGGGAACACCACTCGTGACCGGTCGCCAGCTGGATTTAGCTCCATTGACCACCACTCTCTGGGCCCGGCCCTCCAGCCAGTTCCTTACCCAGCCAAGAGTGTACCTGTCCAAGCCACGGACTGCCAGCTTCTGCAGGAGAATAGTGTGGGAGACAGTGTCAAAGGCTTTGCTGAAGTCTAGGTAGACTACATCAACAGCCTTTCCCTCATCCACCAGGCGGGTCACTAGATCATAGAAGGAGATCAGGTTGGTCAAGCAGGACCTGCCCTTCGTGAACCCATGCTGGCTAGGCCTGATCCCCCGGTTGTCCCGCACTTGCCGCGTGATCTCCCTCAAGACAATCTGTTCCATAACCTTCCCTGGCACCGAGGTCAGGCTAACAGGCCTGTAGTTCCCCGGGTCCTCCTTACAGCCCTTCTTGTAGATGGGAGTCACATTGGCAAGCCTCCAGTCTTCCGGTACTTCACCAGTCAACAAGGAGCGCTGATAGATGATGGAAAGCGGCTCGGCTATCACCTCCGCCAGTTCCCTCAGCACTCTCGGGTGAATCTCATCCGGCCCCATGGACTTGTGACAGTCCAGTTGGAGTAGCAGGTCTCTGACTGTTTCCTCCTGAATCGTGGGTGGTTTAGTCTGCTCCCCAGCCGAGACTACCAGGTCAAAAAGTGGAGTACCCTGAGGATAACTGGTCTGACCTTTAAAGACAGACGTAAAGAAGGCATTCAGGACCTCTGCCTTTTCCTTATCCCCAGTAGTCATATTCCCAGCCTCATCCAGTAAAGAATGGAGATTCTCCTTAGTCCTCCTCTTACTGTTGATATATTTGTAAAAGGGTTTCTTGTTTCTTTTTATCCCAGCGGCCAGGTTGAGTTCGAGCTGGGCTTTCGCCTTTCTGATTTTCTCCCTGCACATCTTAACAACTTCTCTGTACTCTTTCTGAGTTGCCCGTCCCTTCTTCCACAGGATGTAGATTCTCTTTTTCTCCCGGAGCCTCAAGAATAGTTCCCTATTCATCCACGCCGGTCTCCTTCCCCGCCGGCTCATTTTGCAGCTCAGGGGGACAGCCTGCTCCTGCGCCTGTAAGACTACCTTCTTGAAGAGCAACCAGTTGTCTTGGACCCCTTTACCCTCTAAGACTGAATCCCAGGGGACTCCCCCTACTAGTCTTCTAAACAATTCAAAGTCCGCCCTCCGGAAGTCCAAGGTAGCAGTTTTGCTGTTCTTCCTCCTGGCTCCACCAAGAATCGAGAACTCTACCATCTCATGGTCACTCTGTCCAAGACAGCCCCCGACCTCCACATCTTCCACCAGACCTTCTCTGTTTGTGAACAGCAGGTCTAGCGGGGCAGCTCCTCTCGTAGGCTCTCTCACCAGCTGCATCAGAAAGTTATCCTCCATACACTCCAGAAACCTCCTAGACTGCTTCTTCTGCGCTGCGTTGTATTCCCAGCATATGTCAGGGAAGTTGAAGTCCCCCATGAGGACAAGGGCCGGCGATCTCGCAGCTTCTGCCAGCTGCTCATAGAACACCTCATCTGTCTCTTCATCCTGGTTCGGCGGTCTATAGCAGACGCCCACCAATATGTCTGCCTTGTCAGCCCTTCCCCTGATCTTTACCCATAGGGATTCAACCTTATCATCCCCAGCCACAAGCTCAGTAGCATCAAAGCACTCTCTAACATACAGAGCCACACCGCCACCCCTTCTTCCTTGCCTATCCTTCCTGAAGAGCTTGTAGCCATCCATTGCAGCACTCCAGTCATGGGAGCAGTCCCACCATGTTTCCGTAATGGCGACTAGGTCATAGCTTGCCTGCCGCACCATGGCTTCCAACTCTTCTTGTTTGTTGCCCATGCTGCGTGCATTGGTGTAGATGCACTTCAGCCGAGCCCCTCGCCTCATCCCTAATCCCATTGCCGCTCCCCCAGGCTCATCTCTAGCAGGCCTGGTTTTATCCCCTACCCCCTTCATATCTAGTTTAAAGCCCTCTCTACAAGTCCTGCCAGCTCCTGGGCAAGGATCCGTTTCCCCCTTCGAGACAGGTGAGACCCATCAGCAGACCCCAGGCCAGGTGCCGAGTAGACCGCCCCATGATCAAAGAACCCAAAATTCTTGCTTTTGCACCAGCTTTTCAGCCACGTGTTTATAAGGTGTGTTCTTCTGGTCGTCTCAGCATCCTTCCCTGCCACTGTAGGAATACAGGCAAATATTACCTGTATGCCTGCTCCTTCAACTAACCTCCCCAGTCTCCTAAAGTCATACAGCAGCAATACTGCTGCTGTTCATCAGTAATCTCTTGGAAGATGCTTTGTACTTCTGGCATTGCTCTCCCTTCGCTCCAGCTGTGTCCTTGCTTAGGGCTCCACTTCTCCTGCCCTGGCAAAAGCCCACCAAGAGGGAACAGGCCAGCTTGCTCCACTTCAATCAGAGGCAGGGCTCCTGAGCTGTGTGGATATTTGGCATGGTTTTTGGCATAGATTTACTGAGCCTTTAGGACAACTGAAGGGCATTTGCATGCTTGGAGGGATGAGTTTGCAACTGAGAACATGTGCAAGAAAATCACTTGTCCAAGTGCATCACAGACTCAGAAGATAACAGACATGAGAATCTCAGACTTCAACATGTGAGCGTGAACAGCAAAGTCACTAACCCCGGAACTTGCCACCAATGCCAAGCATGGAATAAAAGCAGCATCCTCTGTTTCTGTCACCTTTTCCTCCGTGCTGGAGACCAGGATATTTGACTAGGAGTAAAACCATGTTTCTACCGCCTCAAGAGGCCAGAGCAGGCAGCTCTGGCCCTCCTTGTTTTCAGGCTGGTTTTTCTCCTCCCCATCTTCTCTAAGCCTGTGTCAACAGCCTGATAGAGATGTCCTCCTAAGCAGCAGGCATTGGGAGCACCTGGGAGCGGCTCCCAAGCACTCCACCGTTTGAAATCATCACCTTGCTTGAAAAGCTTAATGGGACGGGCTGGTTTCCAAGTGGGAAGCTTTGTCCATATGTGGGTTAGCAAGAGGGCAGGGAGGAAACAGGCCTTTACAAAAACAAAAATTCACTTACCCAACAGTCACAACTGGGCAAGGTCACTCTTAGCACGTAAGAGGTAAAGCCTAACATAATAGGAGTTGATTTAATATAGAGAAGTGGACCAGGTCACTCGTCTCCAGCAAGGATCTGCTGCCTAGACACAGTGCTGTCAGACATCTGTAGTCCAAGGCAGGACAGATCTTCCATGCAGTGAAATGAGATGGACACGCACATGCTGCAGGCAGCTCACCAGCGATGAACAGGACAAGAAAAGAAAAAACAGTTCTTGGAAAACAAGAACTGAAACTTTTCTTTTCCTCTGTGGACTAGTTTGGCAATTCGTGCAATATATAATGTGAAACATAAAATGTGTTTCTCTCTTTTGACAACTGCTGCTGCACATGTCTGCTCAGATCTATTTCAGGCATCAGTACTTATTTGAGGCAAATCACAGCTCTATGTAGGTGTGTCAGGGATGATTCAGCAGAGAAGCACGCATTGCTGAAAATGTACCTTGCCTATGGAAAACAGAAATGTTATGTACCCCTTTCTAGCTGACTTACATCTCCCCTCTCTTGCTTACACGAACACATAGCATGGTTCTGCTCAGTGCTGTAATGAGCTGCTCCTGCCACTGGTGCAGACAGTCAGCAGTGCTGAAAGCACCGCACACCAGCATGAAAATACCAATGTCTATATATGTTATAGTACTTTCCTTGAACAGCATCAAATTTTTTCCACAGCTAAGAAGTGGGACAAGAGCAGTTTGGTGGACATAAACATCATAGTTAATGTTTACTTAGGTACATATATATATATATTTATATAAAGAACATTTAATAGCAATAGGCAAATATACTTAAGTGATGCCTTTCACACCAGGAAACCAACATATGAGTTTGAACAATCTGTTAGATTTTCACAGCTTGATTATTAAACCAAATTAACTCCTACAGTTACACAATGTTCTTGCATGACACATCACACACACCCACATATATACAAATATTTACTCTCAAGAGGAGCTGACCTCTCACAATATATTCCATACACATAAATTCCATACTGTTCCAATTTAAATGTAAAGTATCACATTTAAAAAGAAGAGCCTTGAGAGAACATACTGAAAATAGCCATTATGTCCACGAAAACATCCCATTACCCAAAATGGAGTTAAGTTTAAAAGTGTCTTGTTTATTTAAAGCTCAAATTCTAAAAATAATTTCCACAGTTCTCATTCTGTTTAGATAAAATACTCAATTACTCAAGATGTTTATGGCACTAAAATGAACGTTGGCATTCTTTAAAAAAAAAAAAACATGCTGTAATGACAACCAAAGATTTAGAAGCCATTTTAATTGCTGAAGCTGACCTTGTATAAAGGGGTCTTGGAGAAAGACAGGCTTTTAGTGGGGCAGTGATTTAATACACCGAGTCTACTGTGAGATAAATAAGCAACAGTGCTACTATTTCCCAATCTTTTGCCTCTGTGAAATCTCCTCAAGCAGCATCATTAAACAGATCAAGAGGCACACAGCTGATTTGTCATGGGGCAGGGGGAGAGAAATAAAGACTTCCGCAGTTCAGTCTTCATTTGGAGATGCAGAGGGCTCATTTCTTCAATGGAGATGCAAGATAAAGTTGCTTTTGCCATTACCAAAATTAATTTAATGAGATCCAGAAGTGAAGAGAGTAGAAGCAGTCTCCTTGCCACACTGAAGATCTGGCAGAGGCTTCCGACTGATAAAAAAGCCTGAAAGCAATCGGAGATGTTTCCAACATTTTAGGTCAATCACAACAGGAGCTTTATCAAACGGCCTCACAGATCTTCTGACCAAACTGACAGGGAAGCTGTTCCTATCTTATTTGCCAGATCATTTTCTGGAGGACAGATAGCACGACATCATTTTTTCAGAGTTACAAAATTATGAGCTGCTCCCCTGACCTGCATTCTGACCTGTTGTTGATATCTGCCTGTGTTTAATAAAGACATAGTGCCTTCCCTTAGGGCAATCACAGGACTAAGGGTGAAATACTTATGTCAGTCTGGGTTCTAAAGCGGAGTATTCCCAGAAGAGTAGTTGAAGTTCCCAGAGAAGTAGTTGAAGCTTGTCACATGGCTTATGCCAGAATCTGACGACAACAGCACTGGGCAACCACCTTTACAATGAAATAATGGGTTTTTCAGATCCATTTAAAAACCAAGATGAGCAAAAGCAACCAAAAAAAGCCCCATATTCAGGAAGTGAAATTCTCAGCAGCAGCTCTAAAAACGATCTTTGTTGTTTTTTATTGCTGTTGTTGGTAACAACAACAAGTGATCCTATTGGAGCTCCCTTTGCAGCTGACACCAAAGGAGCTGTGAAACCTGACCAGTGGCTCCAGCACACACATGTCCATGATCATCCATCATGGCCAGCTGCAGGAAGATGCAGCAAGTGAGCACAAACCGTCTACAGGCCACCCTTCCCCTCATTTAAAATTCCAGAATAATAAGTACTTCATACAGAAGGGAAAATTCTTAACTGTGACTCATAGGATTATTATTTTTTTTGTTTATAAGACACACCTACTAATTTTACTCTGGATACAGGCACACATCGTGAACCACAGGCACATGACCAATGTCAGTAACACTACTGTTGTGCATAACACAACTTGATTAATCAATCGAATGTTCCTTCAGAATTTGCAGGGACAACCCCTTAGTATGTTATTAGATAGCTACCTAACACAGGAGAAAGAAGTTGCAGGAAGGGTCTCTGGTGGTGCCTTAGACTGGGACAAATGCAGAACTGAGCTGTTTGAAAGCTGCTGTGAACCTAAGGGCAGGCACAATCCTCAGCAGGTGCCCACAAGCACTGTGACACCAGTGGGAGTCCCTCAGCAGATGGCAGCGGGCGTTGGAACCAAGGCATCTGTAGCTGCAAAAATAAATCCCAGCTGGCATTTTGTACCCAGCTTTTCATCCAGCAAGATCACAGGGCACTCTGCAAGCTGGTTCAGGTCCAGAGAGCATGCAGCCCCATGCGATGGGGAAGGCTGCCTCCTGGATCTATCCGTTGCAGAGACAAAGCACTCCAGCAGAGTAGAAGGACCATCAAGTGAGTGGAAAGGTGCCTGCTGCCAAAATGTAAATGAGAATCAGACCCAACAGCCTTTACACAACACAGTCAGCCTCTGCAGCAGTGCAGAGCCAAATGAGAAGGCTATCCAACTGAAATAACAGGGATTTAGGCAACCAGAACATCTGAAAGCAACAATATGACCAACTGGATCAAGGCAAGGACTAATGCCTGCAGATCTGCCAGACCCAAAGAAAGAATGGAAAAAAAAAACCAAACAAACTGTAATAGCACAAAAATCATGACCCACAGCTCAAGTCTTGAGCTTTCTAAAACTTAATACTGTTCTGTTAATTCAGTTTATTAACTCTGCATGCATATTGTGGTCATCAATTTGAGCTTTTCCCACGAACACAAGATCTAAAAACATTTCATGTTGCAAAGAACAGAGGACATCTGTGCAGCCAGCCACCTACCTCAGCTCCCAGAAAACAGCATCAGTTGCTCCGTGAGTCCTAGCATGATGCTGGAGTTGGCCACCTAGCCCTGGCACTACTTGCAAAGCCTCTCCCGAGACCCTTCACAAAACCACTTGTCCACGTTCTCACTGGTAGCTGGAGGTCAGACTGCTGCCTAGTAACTGTTCTTTCCCCCTTTTTACCTTCCCTCTGAAATGAATGAGAAAAAAAGTGGCAGAGGAAAGCTTGGATGGCTGTTGTGGGGAAGCCTGAAGATGTTTAATGGAGGGAGCTCAATAGGAGAATCCACCTTGGTATAGAAGAGAGACAGCAGAACTAAAGGCTCTGGAACATCTCTCTTGAGGGTCTTTGTTGAGATTGCCCGCTAGCATGACCAAGCCTTCAAATTGCTTCATCCTTGGTGCTGGCTTCTCTATTAAGTCTGGAAAACCCAACGTAAAGAGGTAGCATATCAGCCCACCTGGCCCAGGCAGTGAGCATATACATGGCAGGCTCCTCAATCTAAACATGAAAGAACATGAGCTACTGATGAGGCCCCATCTCATGTAACTGCTGCATTCTTTATATGGAAAAAAAAAAGTGGAGAGAAAGAGTATAAAAGGAAAAAAAATAGAGAATGGCACATAACTAAGCAGGGGGAAACCCGCACATCACAAAGATCGTCTCACCAGACACCTGTGAGAAACTGTCTTGTGAGTTTCTAGTCATCTCCTCCCCCTGGTCTTCCCATCCTCTCCAGAAGGGAAATCCATTGCACATATTCCTCTGTGGGGGCCAGAGCTGAAGAGTTCGTGCCCACCCCAGTCCCACGTTCTCATGAGTGAGAAACCAGGCCTGAGGTGTTGACAAGATACAGTGTAGCTGGAAGCTATAAAAAGTCAAAAGGGAAATACCAGGAAGAAATCACCAGGGAAAGCAGCAGTGCCCGGCTGAGGCTCTGGGCAGGCAGAGTTGGCCTGGGAATCCAGACAAGCCATGTGGCAACTGCTGAATGGGGCTCTACAATCTCTGCAGAGCATTTCTACCCACAGACTTGAATCTGCTTTACCCAGCAATGCCAGCACAGACCCACTGCCCTCATCTGGTGTAACTTCAGCATGGAAGATAGTATTAAGGGTTACCACGTAGGACTGCAATCGCAGGTTGAATATGCTTGCAATAAATGTTGGTTGCCCAAATCCAAATCCATGATGGCAATCTAGTGATCTCCATATATATCATATATATACATATATGTACATATGCTTTTTTTTTTTTTTTTTTTTTTTTTAATGCCAAATCCAGCATAAAGAGAGCAAGTCTCATTGTATTTTATTTATGGAACTAAGGAAGATTATTGACGTCATTCTTCATGTGAAAGAAACAAGCTCAGCCAAATTATACATATCCCTCCTTTCCTCGGAGGTCTAGTATAATAGGGATGCAAAAAACGCCTCATTGAATATGTCTGAAAATAACAAACGTCTTACAACCTGTTGTTCAACTTGTTCATTCTGTGGCATCATAACGGAGCAAATAATAGCATACCAGGGGAGATAAAAACACCTCTAAGCACCACTTAACACAGTGATTGGATGTTATTCTTATGAAATATGCTGGTCAACAGAGAAAAGTGGCAGGGTGGAAGCTGCTTGGAAACCCACGGGCAGCCAAAGCAACAGGTCCAGGCTCAGCTGGCCTTACTCCTGTTGTTGTAGAATAGGACAGACACGTTGCACAATGCGTAGGTAATTACAGCCACTTAACCCTTGTTTGCATTCCACACAATGCAGCCAAGCTATAAATATAATTACCTTCTTTTCTAGAGCAGTTTCTCAGGTTAACCTCCCACCAGATAAGCAGTCAACTCTCCAGTTAAAAGATTAATATTTAAAAGAGCTAAATTCATGGCCAAACCCATGGTTCATGAAGAAGCACTGAAGCAGAAAACCCTGGCTGCCCAGTTTTGTTGCAGAGGGCCAGCAGAACACCCTGCACCCCAAACAACTAAACAGCACCAGAAATTGAGAAAAAAGGGCTTCAAACTAAGAGCAAAGCAGGATTAGGCACAGGAAAACATAGGATGAGTATTAGAAAAGGCCTATGCCTTCAGCTCATTAAGAGAAACTAAGTTTTCCTGTTAGCTGGGGACAGCTCTGTAACTCTTTCTAAATCAGGCCTGGACTGACGTAGCTGGCAGCGGCTGGGGTAGAGAGCCGGCAAACTGATGGGAACTTTCCATCCCAAGTTTCTTGTGCTGATGTAAGTCAGTGCAAGACCACTGAAGCTGGCAGAAGCTGTGTCTATTTATATCACCTGAGGATCTGGCCAATGAATCATGCACTACTGTGGTTGGAAAATACTGTCTCACCAGGAAAATCCCACTTTCAGTGACACAAAATCTGAATGGCAAGGGAGAGAGTTCCCTGCCAGCTCCATAGCAAACCTACTTAAAATTAGGTGGGGCAATGTTCCTGCAACAATGAGAACTCACACCAATTCCTCAATGGCTGTTCAGCTCAATTGACATTGTCAAAACATTTCTTACTAGGTCTTCCCTACTGACCTTTCTTTTCTTCTGAGATACCCTATGCCTCTCCTTCCTCCAAGCTCTTATCTCCTTGCACATGTTCTGCCTCTCAAGAGAATAACCATAACAAACTGTGATTTATGTCCAACTTGGAAAATGTGATGACGTCCAGGGTTCCATTTGAATTCCTTCATGTTTGCAAAGTTTATACGCTGCCCTCGAAGCTGCCAAAGCATTCGGAGCAGGAAGTCAGCAGAAAAAGAAAGATAAGAGGACTGCTGGGGCTACAAGAAATCCTCTACCATGTGTTTTGTTTTCTTGCCTTTTCATGCTTTAAAACTAACAAAGAAAGGAGCTTCCTCAGCTTCTATTTCCCTCCCTCCCCCCCTAAAAAACAACACCTTAAAGCATAATTGATTGTGTTTTCTTAATGAAAATTAAGACAAGGAAGGGAGGCATCTCAAGAGCACAGACTGTTTATATTTGATATAAAACATATTTTTTGAAGCAATCATTAAACTCTTACATGGCCTGGGAGCCCTGAGCTCTACAGAGCAAGCCAATGTGTCCATGCAACTTCTCTAATATTAGTCTGCTCCTGCCATTTCATCACACTCAGCCTTTTTCTCATAACCCCAGTTTTACTTTCTGGCTATACCATGTTTTCAGTAAGACTGAACACACCTGAGGTCCAGGAACTGCCTCCATCCTTGCACTTGTGAGGTATAGCAGGGACCAGACCAGAGGTCCTCTGAGAGAAGAAAGGAGTCTTCCTTTTGGGTGGTCTAAGAGAGGGGAAACACAATGACATTTTTGTTAATATTTTGCACTGAAACAGCAAACATTTCGACTCTGTATTCACCAGTAACTCGACCTGAGTCATTTTTGCCAGTATGGGACAGCCAAGTGACAGCTTGTTATATTTTTTAATGAGGTGAGGATCTTTTTGTGGGCACAGTATGTGGTCGTTGGGCACTTCCCAGTGCAAACCAAACAATAACTCAACTTAAAGTAGGTAGGATATTCACTGAACTCACATGGAAGGACCTACAGGTCATGTAACCAGGCCTGATAACATACAGCCCCAAATTTTCTTCTTGCAGCATACACCAAGGCCACCCACTCTGCCAGTCTGTAACCCCAGTGATGCCACAGCCTTTGCCCCCACAACAGGAGCAAACCCTGCTGCAGCAACTCTGAGGGCAGAGATCCCACAAGAGACCAAGGCCATAGCAGCAGAGACCATTGGTTAGCCTAAAGGTACATCTGCTGTGACAGGGAAAAACAATGGATAACAACTGGGAAGCATTCTGTGACAGAGGCCCAAGGACTTATCTCGAGAGGCCAACACGAGAACCATATGAAGTGTATTACTAGGTTGTACCCACTGTCATACACACCCTTTTGCCCTTGGTTGGCCACTTGCCAGTTGGCTTGATAGAAGACATTGTTAGAGAAACTCAGACAGCTGTAAATGGCTTCAAGAAGTTTTCCACAACCATTCCCATTCCAAAGGTTCCTAATTACAGGGTACTTTTTCTGTACAAATAAAGATTTCTTCCAAAGTATGGTTGTTTGCAAGGAGATGAAATGCATCACAAACATGCTCACAATTTGTGAATATTCATTCATACACATATTTCTAGTAATGCTCAATGCAGCCCTCCTTAGAGCTCTTTGCAGGTCTGGTGAATCACACCCTATAAACAACAAACACTCAAGCAATAGTCATGCTGAACAGTGCATGACTAACACACAGGCAGAAGTTTATTCACAAAGTGTATGCAAATAGCAAACACATCTGTAAGCAGCAGCACTTAATTCAGGATAATTTGCAAACAAAAAAAGGGGTTAAGTCTGTCACACTGATTGCTTACAGAAAGTAGATCACTCAGCCTTAGTCATTTGCATCTCTTTCTGGATTGCAAATCCTACTGGCACAGAATACATCAGGCCCTTTCATTTGTTTTCCACTCCTCCTTTTCCAGATGTTCAAGTCAGACTTGTTTTCTGCAGGGTTTTTTTTGTGGGATTTTTTTGATGACTTCTCGGCCAGATAATGAAACCCAATAAGGTCACTGCTTCGCAGCTGGACAACTATCCAGGCTCTGAAAACTAACAGATATACCCAATTTATTATTTCCAGCTACTAAACATATAAATGCATGACAGTTTTCCAAAGAAGAATTTGTCCTATTGGTATTCTTCAGTAGCAAGGCGAGGAAAATATTGCAGAATCAAACAACAAAGCAAACCGTTTGTTTCTCAGAGATGCAAGAGGAGCAGTGCTATTCAACAAGCACCCATTGAGTGGATTCAGTGAAAAAGCCCGTGCTCATACTCGAGAAAAGGAAACTATAAAACCAACAAATCTGTAATGGGTCAGAACTAAAACTGAGGTATTTTCCCTTCCCCTTCAGTGAAAAAGTATTTAAATATTGTAATATTGCCCAAACCACAACTGGACACAAACATTTCAGAAACAGTAGCTCTGATTTAACTTCCCCAAAAGACAAACTCCTATAAACCCCTCTCATGTGAGACTGGAACAATAACACCTGTAGTCCATCAATAAGAGCTTAATTTAGTCTTCAAATTTTGTTATAGAACCTTTGACTGGTAAGCATCCTAGTGTTACTGCTTTCTTACTTCTTTTATGATGTTTTCTCAATGCTTAACTTAAGCGCTGACTGCAGTATACGCTACTTATGTGCATGATAACCACATTAAGCATTCATGCACTCTCCTATACCGTGGGAGATAATTTTTTTTAGGAGCATACTTGCGCTTTACTCTTTGATTTATACCTGTTACCCAGAAACATCATTAGATAAAGGATGCCTTTCAAGGCTGCTGTAAGTCCCACCGTTTATTTTATAGGAACTTCTCCCTTTCCTTGGATTTAGGATGTTACTGTAGATTGCCCTTTCATCAGAAAAGAAGCGAACAGCTTTTAAAAGTAGTTGCTGTGGATATTGCACATCTGTCTTATTACAAGCTCCTCAGTGCACAATCAAAGCCCCACACCTTTCCCATACTGCGATGAATAGCCATAAACTTCCACTGATGCTGACTTGGCTAACAATCCTACGGCAAGATGGGAAAAAGAGGCATGCACACTTTCAAGGCCTGTTATTTCCAGGAGCCTTTTGTGAGTTGTGCTGCTGGTCAACGTATCACTCACACCCTCAGCACCCAAGGACTTGGAGTAGTCACAGGGCGAAGGTCTCAACAGTCTGGTAAATTTGTATCCCTCATTCCTAGCACTGGGTTTAGTTTTCCTCCACCACCACTGGAGCTGGTGGTCTTCACTGTCACTATAGATGAACCTGGGTTTCAGCGTCACTGTGGTTTCCATTCTTGCACTTCTAGTTTCAGTGTACACCTCAACACACAACAGCTAGTGATTGTAGGTTCTGCTCCCTCACCTCACTGAACCTTTCATAGTTGCATCTTTAAAAATAAGCAGTGGTGATTAGGGAAAGCCTTTCTCCCCAGAGACTCACTTTTAATTACCAACTGTTAAATAAAGCCGTTCTCATTCCTTTAAGCTACCGGAACACATACCTAATTGAGCAGTACACCACATACTGATAAATAACCTGGTAATAGAGATATTAGGAGAGGGAGAGGCTAAGTTTGGACACAGATATATTCTCTTGGAAAAGGTACTACATCGTCACAACGTGAGGTAAATGTTACTTAATGTAGACTGTATGTAGTGCTAATAAAAAGACTGAGTATGAACTAGATGTTTTTATTTATGACAGGTTTAGGAAAATCAGCAGATTAGAAGTAACAGGAAAGACTCATGATCCATTTACATAAGCACTATAATGCTTATGGTTCCCTGTGCTGGCCAGGTGTAGGTCTACAGCTGAAGAATGGGACTTAGCTGTGTCCTGACATTTGCTGTCCAGTGCTCCCATCACTGAGCGTGGAGAAGATGCTGACTGCTTGGAAAACAGCAAACCATGTGGGGATAGGTTCATGGTTGGACTAGATGACCTTAGTGGCCTTTTCCAACCTTAATGATTTTGTGATTCTATGATCACGGGCAACAGGAAAGTATAGCTTCATACAGGCATTCCTTAAGCTCTGGTTCTGAGCATTTCAGGCCAGATCTTCACAGAAGCCAGTGTTTTAAAGACGGAAACCACAGGTGCAGCTGAAGGCAGAGAGGTGAGTGCAGTGAGGTACAAGACTAGCTCAACACAGGTGGATCACTCTTGTAAAATCTGGCAGCCTATTTTTGAGATATGAGCTTTGCAGTAAATCTTTCCTCTTGAGTTCCAAAAAGGCTGCAGGGTAGTGTATGAATGTACCTGGAAACAGCAGAGGTTGATGCACGAATTTTGAAATGGGCGAAGCTCTGGCTGAGGGGACAAGGCCCCAGGCAGAGGTAAATGGAGAACAGTCAGAGTGACAGGTAATTCCTCTGGACTGTTTCCAAAACTGATCTTACTTAATATTTTTTCTCATAGCGTTGGCTCAGGACATCAGCATGTGCTAATAAAATTTGCTGGTGACACAAAACTGGGAAGAAACATCATTCAGAGGATTAGAGTATGTTCCATGAGGACTTTGTGAACCAAAGAAACAGAAAAAGGAGGAAACTCAGTAGCATAAAAACAAGCTCATACACTTGGGAGCTACTTCATTTTTACTATAAGCAAAGAACTCATCAGTTAGCAACAACTGAGCTTTTTCCCCTGAGCTAAGGGCAGTTATGAACAATAACATTGTGCAGCTGTAAAGAGAGAACTTCAGCCTTAAAATGTTTTTAAAGTATCTCTGCTACCAATACGTCACAAAGGGAAATAGTAATACTGCTGTACAAGTTTTGGTTAGCTCTCATTTGCAATAGCAGGTACAAAAGTAGGTTCCCCATTCTCAAGTGACATGAATTCCCAAGGGACACAGAGTGGAGATGGAGAAAAGTTATCAGGGTTATCACAAGAAAAATGAAGTCTGCATTACAAGAATATATATGCTAATAACTTATGCTAGCAAAACAAAAACTCTGAAGAAAAGCACTTAAACAAGGACAGCTTCATCCTTAGAACAGATGGATATACATCAGCCACCACAATATTTAGACTTTAATTTAGAAGAAATGTCTAAATCACTGGTGTAATCTGGAAAAGACTCCCTTGGGACAATGGAGTCAAATAACACACCTACTCTTAATGTGGAGTTTGAGTTATGAAAGGGAGCATATGACAAGGTTACCTGGACTGGGTGACTCAAGAAGTCCTTTCTAATCACTTGCCCTATTTTACCATGTTTCCTAAGTGCTATCCATCACAAACATAAGTGGTAAAATACAGAGGTGTATGGGTAGGTCTGGAGCTTCAGCAGTTTTTCAAATTACAAAAGATTTTTGAAGGCATTTATAAGCCCACTGTCTATGCTTTGCCTGCAAAGGATTCCAGTTAGAGAATGTGGGCTTAAATTTGTAAGTATGAAGTAGTACACAGAATACAAAAACAAGATTTCAAAGATATGTGCAAACCATGTATTCTGAACAATAAGTAAAAGAAACTAACTACGTTGAGGACTTTAAAAAACTCCTTAGAAAGAATGGAAACTATTTTGCCTGCTCTTCCTTGTCTTCTTTCACAGCAAATTTTAAGCACAGCAGCTTTGTCCTATTTCCTGCTTCCCTGTGAGATACCTGCAAGAAGCTCATATACTCTGCATGTTTCCCATCTGCCTGGTGCCTGCAGCTCTGCAGAGTTCTACAGGTGTACAGTGGTGATAATAAACATATAACCTATTTAGGATATTTTTCCCCACCTGAACTCACAGAAGTTTAGGTTCCTGGGCTGGCAGGCTTGGAAAGTAAGATTTCACCCTGTGCAGCATTCAGAGTTTGATGCCATCCAACATGAGGGAATTGCTCCACTTTGTAGGGCACCATACTTTCATTCATAAGGTTCTGTTTAAAGCAAATAATCACAAATTTCATAAATTATTTTTACCTAACAATGGGAACCTTCTGCCCTAAAAACTCCTTATTTATAAGTTATCTCCCATCCCTCAATTAGTGAATTTTCAAGTAACAAAGTCTTAGGACTAGAATCAGAAAGGGCATCACTGATGCCTCCCTCACCACATTTTCCAACTTTCCTAGGAAGGCAGGAGTTGGAAGAGCACCTCCATCCGACCAGTCTGCCTCATGGGCTCCTCTTTACTATCACATTTCCTGCACGTGGTTCAGCCTCCCTGCATTACTGTGTGCCTTGCCTCTGAAGCCTGGAAAGGTCAGTTGGTGGGTTTTGCACTGACCCTGGCCAAGGGCTGCTTCTGCATGATAGGTTCATCCATGTGACTTTTATGTCTAATAGAGTCCCATTCATAGACCTATCCTGTAAACATGCCACTCATGACTACTGTTCTGTACCCATGCAAGCTATCTCACTTTCCAGTCATCCCTAGTCATAATTCTCATGTTTCTTTCACTCCCCCAAGACATCCTCTCCATCACCCCAGGCTGTCCGTGTCCAGCCCTCACATGTCATCCCAGCAGCCTCCCCTACACCCCTACCACAGCCTCCGGGCCCAGTTTCTCACACAGGCTCTTAAGGAGAGCAGTGTGCCAACAATTTGGCACTCCAAGACCTGCAGCCTTTGAATAGATATGTCAGTGAGTTCTTGAAACACATTCTTATTCATGCTCTTCACTCTCTTGGAAGCTCTTCTTTATCTCCACCAATCTTGTTGCTTGAGATCAGAGCTGAGAACTGTAAACAATTAACGATTAACAACCTGACGGGGAATACCTTGGGTATTTTTTCACTTCGTGCCTTGCATCACATTCCAGCATGCTTGCGCATGTTCATGACACAGTTCTGAGCTCAAACCAACACTTTCCCAAAAGATTTAATTCAACTATCTGTTTTTTTTTTCTTTTATTTTGCTGTGACCCATCCACATTGCATGCAACCACCACTTTGCTGGTCCTGATGATTTTACATGGAAAACTTTTCTACATCGTGCTTAGGGCTTGTGTCGGTAGACAGACAGAAGGATCCATCACTTTGCAGATATTAAATCAGTTTTTGTACACATTTCAATGCTCCACAGAACAGTAACTATGTTTTCGTTGTTTTTCTCCCTTTGAAACAAGTCTCTGTCTTTCTGACACCGAAGTGAAAAGAAATTTGCCTTAGGTGAGTCTAGCTATGGAAGCAAGAATGTGCTGTAGTGACAGTGCCAACAGAAGCACTGCTGGAGGTGCAAAGCTGTCTCATCCTTTGTGATCCTCTGCACACATGGCTTCTGTGCCAGTGAAACAACACCTCTACTTTTTCTAAAATACAACAGTATTGGAAGGGCAGTGGGCAGACTTTTCTTGAATGGTTCCTCAGCTGGGCTGCGAAGGAGACACATCTTATAAATACTTTCCCTTAATACCTCACAGTGGCATCTAAAAACACTGTCTGTTCTACACACAGATTTCTTCAAAGAAAGGTGGTTTGTGAAAAGAGGAAATGGCTTTTCTTAGGTTTCCTAACATAGCAGGAAACACACGTGAGGTTTCAGGCATATTTTTCGGTCTGTTTTTATGGGTTCTTTCTCCTATAATTGCTCTAGGATGTGTAACGGAGGTATAGCACACACACACAGCAATAAAGATTGAATTCAACAGTATTAGCGTGAATGTGAGCTTTCCAGCAGGGCTCCCCTTTTCACTCCCAGTGCACTCTTCTGTTGAAATTAGGAATGGCTTAATTACAGCCTGCTGGAATGGTGTGGGTCGTTGGGCTCTGCCAAGGTGAGAGAGGGAGGGCAGGCAGCCGCAGCCTGGACTGCAGAGCAAAGGCTGATGGATAGAAAGGGATGCCTCTTCCCCTCTGACTGCATCAATCCCCACCCAGCCTTGCTATGTTAAAATCATCAATGAATCATTTTCAGACATGTTTTACTACACAAACAAATGAGCCTCGAAAGTTTTTCAAAGGCAGTTTCTAACCCAAGCGGCAAAACAGAATTAGTATCTTAGCGTTCTCATATCTGAAATATTCTGAAAACAAATAAATCCATTGAATGAAGCAGAGGGAAGAAAGCCCTCGAAAACACTCTGGGTAAACAATGGCACTTGCAGTGACTTTCCTCCAGCACATCAAGGGGAAAGAACAAAGGTCCGATGGATCAGCGGTGCGAACAATGGAGTTATTGTTCTTTATCTGCTGCAAATAACCACCCAGCAGACCTGAGCCCTCCCTCGAAGCAGTGCCATGCCACAGCTGATCCAAGATCCACAGCAGGCAGCAAGGCACAGGGCTGCACTGAGCTTTGAGCAGGCAGTGGCAACCTGGGAAGTGTCTTGGGGATTCCTGAAGCTGCATTTGCATAGAGGTGGAAAGAAGTGGCTCTAACTTGTCTGCACGTTTGAAATCTCATTAATTTCTCGGTTGATTCATTTGTTCAGTTACCTAGTTAACATGTAACATACTGCGTGCTGAAACTTGGCCTCCAAGCGTATTGTAAGCCCAGAGAGAAGTATTGGTTTGATTAGCATCTCTGTAAACAAGTATTTTCCACTAAGAAGAAATATTTCTGCATGATGACTGCAGCAGGAACTAGTATGACGTCTGCCACGTGTTCCAGCGATGGATGGCTATAAATTACCACCCTGAAAATGCTCCTTCCCATGTCAGGACTGCGCTCCTGGTCCCATTAGCTACCTGCTGAGGAAAGCTGCTGAACCTCGAGGAGTCACTGGGGGAAAATATCAAACATATGATGGCAACCAGTAACTGCTACTGCTCTTGTCATGGGGGAGCATAGTAACCATCTGCATGCTGCTGGACACTGTGGTGTCCTAAGTCAGGCTTACCGGTTTGGAAACTGTGGCTGCAGCAAAGTAAGCATGGATACCGAGCTCACTGCTTTGTTCTGTACCTATGGCTTTCAGCCTGATGCTTAAAGACAGCACAGAAGTAAATGCAAGTGAAAACAGAAAAGAGACAGCTACCTCTTAAGTAAATTCCTTCCCTTTCCCTTTATGATTTACTATTAAACTCCTTCTTCCACAATATATGAAGGATCTTTTAAAAGCAAAATCAGATTAACAGGAGAAAGCATGACAGCGTTGTTCTCATCACAGCTGGCCTTTGTTTTCTGAGACACTTGAGTTCCTTCTCTCTTCACAACAAAATCATGAAGAATTCAGGGGTCCTTACACACTTTCTTACATTATGAGTAATGCTAAGTGAAATTACCTTACGTTTCCCTTGGCTAAAGAGGAAAATCTAGGGCAGTTCATCTTACCTTAAGACAGAAAGCAAAAACAGACCAGCTGACTCATACCCCAAACACACCCATATCTCCCATGGACGGTAAAGGGAGCGCTGGGTGAGGTGTTGGTGGAGACAGCCATGGCGCAGGCAGATAAAGGTGTGTGAGTCAAATCCCACCCCGCTGGATCTCTCAGTCTGGCTCAATTCCTGCCACTGAGATGGGAGCAAGAAGGAGACTGATCCCTTCTCATAGATCATAAAAATCAGGCAAAGAGCCTTCATTTCTCAAAGAGAGCATTTCTGTCACCTCTGGGAGTTATGTGGGGAGGAAATTTTTCCTATCTATCTGGCTCTCTTTACATGTAACTCAGACCACCAACAAACACCCTTCATCACTGAGGAAGACTCATTTGGCTGCAAGGTTGCCCAAGGTGTTTTCCAATGCCTGCCTGATGGCACCAGGTGCTGGGGCCCTGGAGCTTCCATCTCACCCCTGGGACTTGAGGTGCATGTGCTCATGGCAGCCAGAACACACCTTCACCTCTACAAACCAGCCACAGCCCATTTGGTACCCTTGCCTGAGTCCGTGGGCCTGGTCCTCTCAGCTGTTGCCATCACTGGGCATAGCTATTGTACCTCATTGTTACCGCAACTGATGTTGTGCTTAACAGTGACCCTTGTACCTAGATAAGCCAGCGCAAATGCTGGGCACCCTCTGGCCTTTGTGGCTCAGAGGAGGGCAAGCAATGGCTTCCCAACTCAACCATTGCATCTGCTGCCATGCTATGCTGCAGAGAGGCCTCCAAGGGGCATCAGGACCAGACATGTCCCCGGTGGCACCTGTTGGCATGGGAACCTCCAGCTGAGCCTGGAGCCTTCCAGGTGCTGCCAGTGATAGATTCCAGCTGTCAGAGGGACGTGGTAACCCCGGGGTGGTTCCATGCTCACCTCTTGTATGTCCCAGCTCTGCCCAGAGAGGCCTGGCAGATGCTGGGGTGAGGGATGGATAGCATACACACTGACAGCAGTAATTAACACGTACAGCAGGGAAATCAATGTTACATGAGTGCAGAGAGGCATGTGTTCACTCAAAAAGTGTGAAGTTCTTTGGGTAGATAGGTGGATTTGCAGCTATGAGAAAACCAGAGAAAAGCAGAAGTATGTATCGCCCAGTAAGTAAACATACCACAAAGGGAATTTAGCACTCAAAAGTGAAAAATAGCTGCTGCTTAGTTCAGAAATATAAAAATAGTTTGGCTGTTCCCTGCCCCTTTCCCTCCAGTCATCCCTTCTGTGCAGGCCTTCAGTTTGTTTCTCTGGGTTGCCATGGGGAGCTGTGCTGCCAAGCCCTGCATCACAGGTCACGGACTTATGGGGACTAATGGCTTCTCTACAACCATTAATCATGCTTTGAACACCCAACTCTTAATGTGCACCCATACAATGAAGCATCGACGCATTGCTCCTAGCAAACTATTTTTGGAGAAGTGGTAAAACCACACAGGCCAAGTTCTTCTTTCTATTCCTTGCAGAACATGCCAGAACTGAGATGTGGGGGCTCAGAAACCTTCCACATCCACACTCTGGCTGCCTGGGGGTTTGGGGTCTGCCCAGCAGCGACATGGTCATGCTATCAGTGCTCATTGCTCTGCAGGAAAACAAACGCCTCTGGCGTATTCCTGAGAGCAGTGCTGACAAGTTTTGGCAGGCAGGAGCTTTCAGTGCTCACTTTTATCACCTTCTGTCTATTCTTATGCTGCTTGCAGGGAACACCAGCCTGCTTCGTGCCCTCATTCATCTCCCAGACATTCAGTGCCCAGGATCCCTGTACTGGCTAGGGTGAGGATGTGGCAGCCTGCAGAGCTGCTCACCTTCCTGAGTTGGTGCTGTGCTTCGTGAAGTGCCTGCAGTCCATCACCTCCTAATAAATGCATTTTGGCATCCCCTTTATTTGTGAGTTTAAACATTCCTGTCTGTAATAAGCCTTGCTGGACCCGCAGCTGTCTGAAGGCTGTATTTCCCCTTCCTGCAGCGTTCAAACACACTGCTCGGCACCTCAATGCCTCACATTTGTATAACACCTCCTATGTCTGCAGCACTGTGCAGACATTCATTGCACTCTCCCAACACCCCAGTGAGGTTGGCAAGCAAATATTGTTCCCTTTTCCAATATGGGAGAACATAGACACAGAGCAAGGGGCTTGCCCAGGCGCTCACAGCCCTGCAGACACTGCAGGAGCACTGCAGGAGCACTCAGATGCAGTCTTGCACACACCTGAAGCCCGTCCCTGCATTGGCAGAGGTGTTTGCTCTTTGTGAGCGTGGCCTCCGGGACAGGGCATAGTGAGTATGTAGCATGAGTAAGAAACATTTCCTGCCAGAGACTTGACTTGGGGCTGCATTTTCACATCCATGAAGCATGGCATGGAAACTCTTGGCTCCTGGGAGCCAGCCCGCCTGCAGTGCTGCAGTGTGGGGCTGAAAAGAACGTGCATGAAAAATGTGCGAGCGCTTTGCAGAGCTTGTTGGTGGCTGTGCTGCCACGCAGACAGCAAGTGGAGCATGGCAGTGGGAGAGGGTTGTAATCTCCCAGCTCCCAGTGCTGTGCTCCTTCAGCTCAGAGCACCAGCTGGATCTGGTCCAAAATGTAAGACAACAGCGGTCTGCTGCTATATGGAATAGGTGGGGTTAAGCTGCCCGCCCATTTGAATCTTTGATTCTTATTTATATAAGAATCGACTGCCACATGACTCCAGGAATGGAGAATAAAGTCGCCTTGGCCGCCCTGCATATTTCTGTACCCTAAGATCTCCAAGCCAGAGCCTGGAGCACAGAGCTTGCGGGAGGAGCTGGGCTGAGCGCCCAGAGGTCTGCAGCTGGAAAGCCTCAATGGGCCACCCTCCGGTGACTTTCTAGTTTTTGGGTTCTTTTCTCAACTAACTTACACAGAGCTCACTTTCAATTCAACAGCTTGCTCTGTTTATACGACACAGGGCTTTCTGAAGTGCTTTATGAGCTGCACTCCTGTGCCTGTCCTCCTTCACCCCACAGCGCCCACAGCGCAGGCACATTGCTGCAGCATTGCCACAGCCACTAAGCAAGAAAAAGGAGAAAGAGGAGGATGGACCCAAGTGTCAAGAAGCTTTTAAACAGCGTTGCTGGCATTTTGGTAGTTCAGCAGAAATTTGGCAGCACATCCACACCAGCTACAAATTTACCTTCGTTGGAGTTCACTGTTTCAGAATCCAGGACATTATCCAGGCCAGGGCACCGCTTCAAGTTATTAGTTTTACAGCCTGCTGGTAACTACAGAGAGCAATTTAAATAATTACATCCTTGCCACAAAAGAGCTGGAAAGCCAGGTGAAAGGCGGATGGGAAGGTGTGACCGTGCTGCTGGAAAGCACTGGCACAGAAGCAGGTCAGAGACACCCATGGTGGAAAGATTCTCATGCTAGGCAGGCATCTCGCTTTGTGCCTGCTCTCAGCAGGTGTACCCTCCCCCCTCCCCCAAATACCTCCTCTTGAGTACTACCAGCAGCCAAGTTGGGCACGTTGAGCACGCTGCACATGCAGCAGCCCCTAGTTCCTGTCCAGGATGTGCACTTGGGGCTCAAAAGGAGAGTGATCTTGGGCTGAGGAGGATCTCTGGGGTGCTCCTGGGTGGAGGGGACACCCACAGATCACCTTCAGGCAGGATTAATCTGCTTTCCTTGAGCCTTCCTCTCCCGGACATCTCCTGCAGCAGTGGGGACAGGTCAGAGCCACCTGCATGGCCGAGGTCACCCACAGCATGCCTGCGGGCACCACGCCTGCCAGCCGCAGAGCACCCGGGGGAAATGATGAGGGTTTACTCTGAAGAGCTCTGTTTAGGGCAGTGTTAGTCATCTGCTGTGGTTGTGATTCAGGACCAAAGTTAGCTGACCAAATTCCCTATATAGTCAAGAACAAGACCAAGAAAAGCGGGGGTGTGATCCAAAGTGCCTACGCTACACGCCTAAAGTAAAACAGCATCAATGGTGCCATTGTATACCAGAGAGGTATTTTCATTTTGGCTGTATTGAATTTTCTGTGGAATCTGCAAAATCTTTTAATACTTCATCAAAGCTGTTCTCCTTTTTTCTCCCACCAGCTGGAGGTATCACACATCTTGCTGGTATGCACTCGTCACCAACAAGCAGCACCACTTTGTCTGCACTTCCCAGGTGTTGGTGAAGGTTTTGTGCAGAACCAACCCAAAAACCAGCCCAAGAACAGCACTGCTCTTCACTGCTTCCAAAGCAAGGCTGGCAAAGAGGGCTGCAAGGCAGATCACAAAGAGCAGCATTTAAGAGGCCTTAGAAATCCAACCCAAATACGCAGAAGTGAAAGAAATGAGGTGAGGGTAAAGACAGAGGCACAAGATCTCTGTGCGAGTTCAGGTCATGGTGAATTATAGGGACGAGGGAAGCCCTGAGCAGCTACAGTTGCTACACAGGTGACAGGAGCAGGAGCCTGGCAGACAAATGCATATGGGAGATAATAAGAGTTGGGATCAGTGAAACACAAATGACAGAGTAACCGAACCATAAATACATCTGCAGAGACACAGGTCATTTACCACCAGCTGTCAAGGAACTGCGTAAGAAAGCGTTACTATCTTTGGTTATCCATCGTCTGTGGAGGCAGAGAAAATGATGCAGCGATGCGGCAGAGCTAGAAAAGAGTAAACATCACAGAAGGTTCATCCATCAGGGAGGAAGGGGCACGCTGCAGCCTAACATTAATATTGGCAAAACAACAAGCTATTCAATTCTTGAGCATTTCTGAAGTTACAAAGAGCGCAGCCAAAACTCTGCTGCCGGTTTTCTTATCAGTTTTCCTAATTCCCTTCTTTCCCCCTTCATCAATCATTTTTCTTCAGACTGTGTTGCAGATTCTGATTCCTTATCCCTCCCCCCCTCTCTTATGCCTGCTTCCTGCTAGTTGAAGATGTTTGTATCTAACAGCTAACCCAGTGCCACCTCGATTTTCTATCTTTGGAAAAACCAAGCCTGTATCTACTTCCAAGCACGTTTTCATGCCTTGAAGTGATGCAGTTTTCCAGTCAGCATCCATCAATTGTTCTTAAGCAGTTCACCGTGAGTACTTGTTATTGGCAATTAAGTTGTGTTGGTTGCATAAAACTGCATGCCATTGTTTCCATTTCCTGACTGGAGGACAAGGCAAATAAGTTCAGTGCTAATATTAACACTGTGTGATTTGCCATTTGCTGCTGCAAGTACTTGTACCTGGAGCTTTGAACTAATCACTCTGAGCCACTATGATAATTCAGTCCAGCTGACTTAATGGGTGTGATGGGCACATGCAAACGGAAGGCAAGAATGGTTCAGCAAATTTCCTTAACTACATGCAGAAATATTTTGGGTGCTCCTGCATGGAGCCAGGAGTTGGACTTGATGATCCTTATAGGTCCCTTCCAACTTGGGATATTCTATGATTCCTTGATTCTATGATAATAGCAGATATTTATGGATGGATATTTAGCAAGTTCTCCATCATTACTGTTAGCCTGCTTTCTTATATCTGAGTTCCTTTCCTAGTTCTTCTTTTCTTTGTACAGCTTCATTTCGCAGCTGTTGCTCTTTCTGCTCTTATTCATAAATCTTCTCTGTTCATCCCTCTACTTAGCAAGTCTTTCTCTGCCCTGAGAAACCATTTAACCTTGGCAACCCTTTAAGCAAATTTTCTCTGTAGTGTACTCTGCTATTACTTGAAACACCATCTCCCCTTTGTCAAGGTTTGTTTTAAATAGGTCTTGTTTTTTCCCTTGGGATTCATTTTGCATGCTTTTTATTGAATCGTTTTAACACCTTGTGAAATGCCTCAGTTAAAAATTCTCCCAAAAACAGAACAGCCACCACATTAATAAAACCAGAGGCTGATAGGAATGCAAACTGCTACTAACAGAACGACAGCAAACCTGTTGGTCTATCCATGCTCCTCCTGCTCAGACTGGGGCAGGGCAAAAGGGACTCAGGAGCTCCTGGCTGCCTGCACAGTGGGCTCAGCACCCGCCCTCAACCCGTCAGGAGCAGTCATACTGAGCTTTCAGTGACTAGAAGCTGCTTATTTGGTGCGTCCACACCTAGGACCATTTTGTCCTTTTCACAAATGCGGAGGGTGATTTTAAGAATGGAGCATTACCCTGAAGGAAATGTCTCTTTTTTCTTAGGGGAAGGGGTGGGGCTTGCAGAATGAATGCCCTTCAGACAAACGTCAGCTTAATGAGCTATGAGCAGGCTTCGCGTACTTTCCTGGCATGCCCCACCCCAGGATTCTACCTTCTGCCCAAGCAACAAGTGGGAGCTTGTGGCATGCCCCATTTCATTCAGGTGGGACGCTCTCAAAATAAACTTTGTGAGGCAAACACGCCTCTGGTGCCGCTCCATCAAAGCAGAAGGATCTGCACACACACCAGGAAAAAACTGCATTGCGAAATACTCAACACTGACACACAGGTATGGGAATACACATCTGCAAAAGGAAATGAAATGAAATCTAAGATACGCAACGGTAGTTATCTCCCTATTCATTCAGCCAATGAATTCTACCAATTCACTTAGGAGTGAAACTCCATGCAGACTCACACAATGGCTGAGGCTGAAAGGGTCCTCTGGGTCCACCTGGCTCAACCCCAGCTCCAGCAGGGACACCCAGAGCAGGGTGCCCAGGACCACGTTCAGCTGGGTTTTGAAGATCTCCAAGGAGGAGACTCTACATCCTCTGGGCAGCCTGTGCCAGGGCTCCGTCACACTGGCAAGGCAAATGTGTTAAAGTTAGTCTACTTTAAGCACAGTTTTCGTATTCCTGCTGCCACAATCACATCACATAGTGTCTGGGGATACAATATTATCTTTTTATATATTTTATGATCTCTTACAATGGCAAATGCAACATACAGTGATATGTAATAGATCAAATAATAGAAATCAGGAACTTGAGACAGTGATGCAATTCCCCAATGTCAGGAACAGCCTGGGCTCTTCAGAAGATGCAAATCTGCCTTGTGATCCTGCAGACAGGCAGCTGGTCGATGAATGGGGAGCCAGGCAAGGGTTTGCAAGCCTGCACTGAAATTTCCAGTTCAACCACAGCTTCCTGCATGACCTTAATCTAGTCACTTAATTAATCCCGTAGATCTGTTTACAGTTGGTAACACGAGAACACATGCTTTCCCTATCAGAGGGTGATTATGAGAGTAAAATCCCTTAATTGCTCCGAGGAGTGAGAGGTTTTGAGGGCTCTGGCAGGGCTGTAAGACTGATTTCACCCTGCCTCTGCAAGTACAGCTCAAACAGGCTCTTGGCCAGCCAGAGCCACCCATTTTGGGGCAGTTGGATGCTGTTTTTGTTGGAGCTGCCATGGATTTAGAGGTGACCTTACACTCCAGCTCTTCATCACTGTTCCTAAATCAGCCTATGCAGACACTTGGCTGAAGGAGAGCGATAGAGCTAGTTTTACAATTAACAGTTTAATGATTAGTTAAACTGTTGCGCCATCTATGTTTGGGCAAGCTTAATGTTACTACGCTCAGTCAACCAAATGGGCACAGTGAGGTACCTCTCAGCAAAGCACAGGGTCCCAGCTACCAGCTTGCAGCAATGAGCTCTGGGGATTGAGGCACGTTTACGGTACCATCCTAGTATTTCAGCTCCGTTTTCATTTGGGTTGGCAAATTTGCAAGTCCCCATTGATGCTGTGATATTCTTTCAATTGTCAGGATCAAAACCAGGGAAGGTCCAAGAGGCTCCATGATTGGCCATCTTCAAGGGATAAGCAGAACAGTGCAAAGAAGGCTGAGGGAGTTCCAGCTGCAGTAGGCAAAAGAATCAGCTCCTCATTCCTCAAGAACAACAGTCAATTATTATTTTTTTTTTTTTCCACAAACTACTTCCTTTTTCAGCACTTGCTTTTTAAAGTACTGTGGTTTCATGCTACAATTCCTAAAGTGCCAGGGTTGCACCACCAGGCATCCCTATGTTAGAAGTCCTCATCCTTATTGCCCCCTCTGCACTGCTCTCCTCCCATCTGAACCAATTATCACTGCAGTAAAGCCATGTTGGAGATAATGGAATCATTGCCATCGGCAGAGGGACATAATGTCCTTCCTACAGGATGACCCGGGAGGAAAAGAGTTTCAGAATGAGCATTTTGGATATTCTCTTCTTATGAAATCTTTCCTCTGGGTTTTCACCCTAAAGACAGATGGCTCAGATCACGATAGCTGTCACTGCCTCTTTTTAAATGTGCACAGGGCCTCTGGCAGGCACACACCACACGAACACCTAGCTAACCTCAGCACTCAGCAATAAAGCTCTTTGTCTCAGGCAAACCAAGGGTTCTTTATGCACTCAGAAGCACTTGTAAACACTGCCCATGCAACTAGCTACCATTTTACTTTTGTATGAGCAGGCTGAGTGCAAACCTGGCTCTCAATTCAGCAATTCTTTGCTTTGCTCCTGTTCTTCTTCCTTCATTGCTTTCCCGTGCACCTGTCCCAAAGGAGGGCACACACACCCACTCACACAGTGCCAGCAACTCCTAGGGTTGTGCATGGAGCTCTTGTTTACAACCACAAAAGCCACAGCCCCTCCCTATCACCCAACAGTAGCAAGAGTGCATGGTGACAAAAATAAAGGAGAACAAAGTGTAAAACAAATTAGCTTTGGTTTGGTCGCTATTTCAGTGCAGCTATTCACCAAATGCCAAATGCCTGCCACCAAATAGGCCTCTCTTAGAAGAGCAGGTAGGGCCAACAGAACCAGTCAACCTTGCCTCCCTGCTCCAAGAAGAGCACTGAACTTTCCTCTCTCATTTCTGTTGCAAATTTTTGATTCCCAGGCACTTTTGCAAGTGCTTTTGCAGAAAGTAGTTTGATCCCACTCCTGCTCCTTCCTCTTTTCCCAGTTGGTTAGGACAGCCATGTAGGCTGCAGTGGGTCATGCAGATCCTCTCACAGATCTTAGCATTGTCTCTGCTTTGCAAGCAATAGCCTCTGGGTGTAGCACAGAGGGAGCGTTTGGGTCAGCAACAGGATCTCTGGACTACATGTGGACAGAATCCATGGTGGCTCCCATGCGGGTCTCTGCCCCATCCCTCTGGCCCCAAGTAGGGTGAGCTCCAGGTGCTTCAGGACAAAGCATAAACTGCTTTGGACCTTCTCAAGACTACAGCTTCTAATTTCATCCCTAATGGATCTGGGCTCATCCTCGTGCTCAGCTCTCTATATTATAGGTGCCAGCTGAAGGAGTACCCTCCAACTGAGAGCTGGAGTTGTAACCAAGGCAGATTTTCCCAGAGGTCCAAACAGCAGTGAGATATCCAACACTCAGCAGCTTTCAGCTGTGCCCATTACTCAAACCTGGCCCATTTCAAAGCATATTTCAAAGAAGGCTATCATCCTGGAAAGCTACTGAGTTGTTACAACTATCTGAAGATGGTTGCAGGGAGCAGAGCAGGATGGGGAGTTTGCAATCGGTTAATGACTCCAGAATCACTCAGCAGCAACACATCCCAGGGAGGCTGGGAGATATATGAGCTGCTTGTGAAAACTATTTTATTGTGAAAAGTGTTAAAGCCATCCTTTAAACTGCTCCTCCTTGGCAGGTTTTATTGGCAATTCATTTCTGTCACACCTCAGGTCAAGCTACCGTGGATCTTGCAGTGAATTTTTTAAAAACATGTTTGCATTTAATTGGTGTCTCAAAGATTATTTTGAATCCTGTGTACATCCAGTGAGTGGCTGTCTGGGTCCTCTTCCAAGTTGGCCTCCACAGCAAAATGTGAAACTTAACAGCGCTTTGCTTCATGCAACTGCAATTGCTAAAGGACCACTGCCACACACTGGCAAAATTGGAAACTTGTATTTTCCTAACATCCCGCTGACATTTTTGTTATCCATCATCTTTGCTTCCCAAACACTTGTGTGGAAACAAAATTTCTCTTTTCCAACCGGATTTCTCTCTCTGCCCAGTTTAATTAGAGATGATGCACAACCTGCTCGCAGGTAGCATCAAGCTTAATCATCACAAAACCCATTGCTGTGTTGTTATAGAATCATAGACTCATTAAGGCTGAAAAAGACTTCTAAGATCGCATGGCCCAACCATTCACCTACTACCAATATTGTCCACTAACTGTGTCCCTCAGTGCCACATCCACATGGCTCTTGAACACCTCCAGGGACAGTGATCCACCACCTCTCTGGGCAGCCTCTGCCACTGCCTCACCACTCTTTTTGGGAAGAAATTGTTCCTAATATCCAACCTGAACCTCCCTGGCACAACATGAGGCCATTCTCTCTCATCCTATTGCTAGTTTTATAGGAGAGGAGGCTGACCTTCACCTTGCCACATCTTCCTTTTAGGTGATTGTAGAGAGTGATAAGGTCTCCCCTGAGCCTCCTCTTCACCAGACTGTGCAATCCCAGTTCCCTCTGCTATTCCCCATCAGACTTGTGCTCCAGACCCCTCACAGCTTCATTGCCTTTCTCTGGACACACTCCAGAGTTTCAATGTCTTTCTTGTAGTGAGAGGCCCAAAACTGAGCACAGCACTTGAGGTGCAGCCTCACCATTGCTGAGTACAGAGAGACGATCACTTCTTCTCTCCTGGTTGCACTATTTCCAGTACAAGCCAGGATGCCATTGGCCTTCTTGGCCACCTGGACACACTGCTGGCTTGTGTTCAGCCAGCTGTCAGCTAACACTCCCAGATCCTTTTCCTCTGCACAGCTTTCCAGCCACTCTGCCCCAAGCCTGTAGTGATGCATGGGGTTGCTGTGACCAAAGTGCAGGACCCAACACTCGGTCTTGTTGAACTTCATCCCATTGGCCTCAGCCCAGCTATCCAGTTATGGGAGGAACGGCGGGGCCAGCAGGAGGAGAGGGGTGATCACAGCATAATGAGCCAAGCATTTGCACACAAACATTCTTGCAGTAAATTGGCATTGGATGGGAAATTCCTAAGAGGAGTGCTGACTGCAGTAGGGCTCTGAATTTGTGGAGCTCTCTGGGTGAGCAGATGAGAGCTTTCCACGTCTCATCAGACCCTGAGAAAATCCTGGTGCCGTACCTCAAGGACAGCCCCAGTTCAAGGGTAGCTTGCTCCAGAAATCTCCCCCGGGCTTTCAGTGCTGTCTCTGCACGACTGTTGCTGAGAATGTGATTAAACTTGTCTTGAAAGAGACGTTAACACAGGTTGGCAAGAATAACATCAATCAAGCTTTGGGTTCAGCTGGTGCCAACACTTCTCAGGCATTAGAGAAGGCCAAATCCTGCAGCAATTATTGGCCCTGATGGATGGGGCTGGGGTTTCTCTTCAGCACCCCAGCTCCATCATTTCGTTCTTCTTCCAGCTGAGTGCTAGCAGTGACACTGCAGCCTAACATACAGATCTGAAGAGAGAGTTCTCCTATTTTATTAGCTCTGGCAAATGATTTATAGTCATGATTATAGAAGTTCATTTAAATTGCTGTTCTTGTTATCCTGGGGTTTGTCTTGTTTGCAGAATTTTTTGCTCTACCACTTTTCTAGCCAGAATTTTTCCTTCTCTGAAATTCATGACCTTTCTTCCTGCTGGTAAGAGTTCTTCAGAGCTGTCTGCTGGGTGCTGTGGTCTGCAGCAAAAGTTTGGTAGAAACCTAGTGGAAGTTAGTAGGACTGCAATGGAATGGAGATGCATTTTGAAATATTAACAGTTTGGCTTCTATTTTGAAACACCTTTAGTTGTGTTCTGTAGTAATCCTGGAATCATTTTTGCTATCCACCGACAGCCTACTTGAAGCTTACATCACTTGTTAGTCCTGCTTGGAAGATACTTCATCTGATTTTTACAAGCTATCGGGTTTCTCATATTCTCTACTAACACTGCTCAAACAGAATTGCTTAGAGCAGCGCCTGCTTTTTAGATAGAAGATGTTTCTTCTTCTATTGCTGAACAACTCTTCAAGGATGTTATTGACAAGGAGAAAAGCTGATGGGAAGAGCAGTTTCAGAAGATGTTGTTATGCCCCAAGAACTCCAGCTCAGCAGAGCCAGAGTCGTCTCGTCCATCCCTGTCTTCCTGATTCACTACAAAATACATTTCATTGGACATGAAATGAACACCTTAAAGAAAAAAAAAAAAAAAAAAGAATGGAGGTAATGCTTCTATTAGTTACTCCTAAAGCCTTTCAATGGTGGGATTTTGTTTGACTGTAAAGTTTCTGCTACCAGCATGTTTCAGCCTTCTTTCTTCTTAACATTTCTCACCTCAAATGCCCCAGCTTTGCTGACTTGCAACTCACCTGCCACTACTGCTTCGTAAACACATCCCCCAACTGAAGCTGATGCTGTAAGACGTGCTAAATGGTCACATTAAACTTTTGTCTAATAATTGTGGTCAGTTATAGCTGCTGTGACTTTGTTGTTGTTGTTGCAAAATTTTAATGACAGCAAAAACCTTAATATAGAATCACGCTTCAAGAATACAAAAGATTTGCTTTTGTACATCTTACACGGCTCACCATGCCTGCAATATATACTGGCAAAGCGTTTTTGCCAGTATACACTGCCTGCATGAGAAGGATTGGACTGTGTAGTTATTCAGGCAGAACTTTTACCTCTAAACAATGTCCAAAACCCTTAGACCTCATAATTACTTGGTAGAGGCAACAGAGCTTGTGTGTCTGAATTATGTGAGTGGGTGCATCAGAAACAAGTCAAGAATGGAGGCTACTTCTCCCCTCAGAATTTAGTGATTTCAAGTGGGTACTCAAAATTTTTCTGCAGTATTCATTAAGAAAACTAGCACTCCTTTGCTGAAAACTATGATTTTCCTACTTGATTTTTTCCTCTTTTTTTGTAAAGGTGGAGGTGGAAAGAAGCATGTTCCTTTTTTCTGAAACGAAGAGCCTTCAGCCTTCAGGAGTAGAGGGAATGGCTTCAAGCTGCGCCAGGGAAGGTTCAGGCTGGATATTAGGAAATACTACTACTCTGAAAGGGTGGTCAGGCACTGGAATGGGCTTCCCAGAGAGGTGGTGGAGTCACCGACCCTGGAGGTGTTCAAGGAACGTTTGGATGTTGTGTTGAGGGACATGGTTTAGTGAGAACCATTGGTGATGGGTGAGTGGTTGGACTGGATGATCCTGTGGGTCTTTTCCAACCTTAGTGATTCTATGATTCTATGATTCTATGTTGTTCCAAGTGTCAAACATTCTCTGTGAGCCTTTAAAAGGAGAGGCTGCTACATACTTTTTCACTACATCTTCTTTGCACCATGATTTCTAGGAGTTCACTCTCCTTTTGTAGTAAGTATTCCTTACTTACTTTTAGAATAATTTTAGTTGAAATCTTTTCTTTCACAGAATCGTATAACTACAGAATGGCTTGGGTTGGAAGGAAGACCTTCTGATTCCAACCACTTACGATATGCAGGGATACCTCTTGCTAGATCAGGCTGCCCAGGGATGGACCAACCTGGCCATGAACACCTCCAGGTATGAGACAACCAAGCTTCTCTGGGCAATCTGTTCCTCGGTAACCTGACTCAGCACCCTCTGAGTAAAGAATTTCTTCCTGATATCTAATCTAAACCCACTCTCTTTTAGTTTTCTTTCATTTCTCAGCAGCTTTCGATACAACATAATTGGCTGCTTAATAATTAATTAGATCTGCCTAGTAATTTAAATAATTAGATATAAGGCACAGTTACTTTAGAAACCCTTTTAACTTCAGCAGTCAACAGATCAGTGAGCAGTTAGCCATGGTGCATCAATGTAATGGGGCCCAATTTCCTTCAGTAGCTTGGACTGCATTTAGTGCAGCCAGGATGACAGTGAGAGATGTCCATAAAACCCAAAGGACTTTGCCCTCAAAACACTCTCAGACCAAGCACAAACAGTCTGAATGGAAGAAGTTGTGAGCCTGTCCATACTCTTCTTGATCTGGGAGAGATGGCAATTAGTACCACTGCACCAGCCAGGACATGCAGTGCCTAAAGTTTATCGATAAGGAGAATGTCAATGTGTCTGAGAAGCCTTCTGCTTTGGGTTTTTCAGATGACATTCACTAGGAAACATTTCCAATACTGATCCACCTGCCAAAATGTCTAGATTCTTTTTGCAGGCAAAGAGACCCAATGTAGGCCTTCCCAGTGGCTTTACTCTTTGGGTTTTGTTGTTGCCATTTTCTGTATTTCTCAATAAATTGGTCCAAATTTACAAGTGCTGATGGATGGGTGCCTGCCAAAGATGATCCTACCCTCAGCTTTTCATAAACCTGTACAATCCCGAAGCCTGCAGTAAGCTGTTGGGGAAGCCACTCAATATACAGGGTGGAGGAACAAGGCTGACTGCATGGTTGAGCATCCTTTTCCCAACACTTGCCACTGTCCTGTGCTGCCTTTGCTCTCCACTTGCCCTTTTTGTAGTTTTACCCTCTTACAGCAACCAGTTTTCCTACAAAGCTCAGAAATTCTCGTCTATATATTCAGAAGATACTAAAATGCTAGATAACAGATGGTTGGAGCCACATGCTGTGCTAGGGCCATGCCATCAGCATATCCTGAGGCATTTTTATAGCTGAATTTTAATCTACTATATCAAAAGTTGTTTGAAGCAGAAAGTACATTTGCCCTTGCTTCTCACCCCAGCACCAAACACAATACAAGCCTTTGTAAGTGAGGGCCATGCAGAACACAGGAGTTCTCGCCTCCTGGTTTTGCATCTGGCTCTCCATACCCCACAGGAGAAGAGGCCCCAGAGTTGGCTGCAGCTCTGGTATCTTGGCCAGAGTGTCCTGGTGTGTTTTTCAGCTCTGCATCTTCTCTCTGTCCTCTATGGCCTCACTCAGTCCTTGTACAGATGGGTTCTCACTCCAGCTAGGGCAGGAATGAGCTCCCTCTAGGACAGAAACCAATGGGTCGATGCAAGCCTCATTCAAGCTTTCATTCATGCAAGCCACTCACTCATGCAAGCCTTCATTCAAAGGAGACTGTCTCCTTGAGAGAAGGTATTTGCATAAAGCTCTTCTTGGGAGGGGGCTTATTTCTTTATTACTTTTTACTTTTTGATGCTTTTAGATGCAGTTTTTTGGAGGACAACGTGAATGCGGCACCATCTTTCATGCTGGCGTGATGTTGTGCGATGTTTGGCGGAGCTGCTTGCTTTTATACGCAGAAGTGAGCCCTCCATAGCCAAACTCAAAAGAAAAATATTATCCTCTGGAAACAGAGACATTCTCTGGACTTTATGTCTGTTTACAGCAGACAGATCAAATGCATAAATTAAAAGGGTAGGTAGAGGTTCTGAAAAGTTTAAGCCAGCCAGGCAACTGGCACACTATGTACATTTATTAGGGATACGGTGTTTTTTTTTTTCTTTTTTATGGGAAACATTACTTCTTCACGTCTGACTTTTGCAGTTCCAGTAAAATATACAGTCGCATGTGAAGATGGTGGGAACACCATGACACCCCTCTGTGTTGGCTGGCTCCCTGGTACAAGACCTTGGCATTCGGAGACAGCAGAGGGGAAATCTTGGATCAGGACTGAGAGCTGAATAAAAGCACAGCTAACAGCTGGAATATTTAAATTCTGTGGATAGGAAGTTTGTCTCCAAAAGACCCTCATGCGCCTTTATCCGAAGGCAATAATGATAGAGGTGGCAGCAATGGAGGGCCATCTGGGGTTTTTGCCCTCTTCTGCTAGTACAAGCTTACTTTCTGCTCTCAGGTACCCCAGAGGAGAAGCCAGGGCTAGAGGCTGGTCAATGAATATTGCCTTCATCACTGGTACCCTCCAATGGTGAGAGCATGCCGAGCAGCTGAGGTCCCTGTGCTGGGAGCCAGCCGTGCTTCCACTCGCAACCACAGGCTAAATGGAAACCAGACGGGAACTTCTCCAGCCCCACAGGGCTCGCCTTCCACAGGGTCTGCTATTAATTAAGACTGAAGGGGAGGTTTTGAATAACTCCTTTGTGGAACAGAATACAGAATACACACAGTCAAAACCCAGCTGACAAACACAACAAAACTGACTTCATGGTTTCTTATGAGAAAACCATTAATGGCTGGAGAAATGAAGAAACACTTTGTTCAAGTCACTAGTGTGAATGCAGCATATTCAGATTACAAAGCCATCCTGCCCTGCTATAATAAATATCATATAGCTTTATCCATGGGTAACCAGGTATATAAAAGCCAGTAATAACACATTAGGTTTCAAGTTAGCATACAGTACCTACTATTACATTTTCACGGAGCTCATTCACAGAAAGGGTCAGTGCTTCAACACCAGCCAGTGCTTCCAACTCAGCAAACACTGATGGGGAGGTCACCCGATACCTGCACAGCCCTGGCTGACCTTCAGCTCTTTGTTCATGCTCTCTTCTTGTATCAGCTCACAACGGAGAGGGAGGCTAAGCGCTAAAAGGTTTAATAAATAAACATCTCCTCTACCTCTGTGGCATGTCATCTTCTTTTCCAATTTGGTGTACATTAGAGCCTGATGATGAATAGTGACAGGTTGCTCAAACAGTCAGGAGGGAAGAAGTAGGAAAAAAAGATTGTATTCGGGGAAATACTTAGAGCCTCCAGACCGCATTCAGGGTGAAATTTGATGGTGTTGCTATGTGGCTGGTCAGATCAAAGGCTGGAGCAAACTCCTCTCCCTCTACAGGCTGCAAAAGCTGTACTCACCACATTTTACTTACTGCCAGAACTGAAAAGCATCTCAGAGGTGTCCAAGCCTGGTTGTTTCAAAGACTTATAGAATCGTTAAGGTTGGAAAAGACCACTAAGATCACTAGCCCAACTGTCCATCTACCACCCATAATGCCCACTAAAGCATGTCCCTCACTGCCTCATCCACACAGTTCTTGAACACTTCCAGGGACGGTGACTCCACCATCTCCCTGGGCAGCCTCTGCCACTGCCTCACCACTCTTTTTGGGAAGAATTTTTTCCTAATATCCAACCAGAACCTCCCCTGGCACAACTTGAGGCAATTCCCTCTTGTCCTATCCCTGCTACCTGGGAGAAGAGGCTGACCCCCATCTCACCACAACCTCCTTTCAGGTGGTTGTAAAGAGAGATAAAGTCTCCCCTGAGCTTCCTCTTCCCCAGACTGAGCAATCCCAGTTCCCTCAGCTAATCCTCATAAGACTTGTTTCCTACTGTGGACATCTCTTGCATAGGCTGGTTAGGCACTCTCCATGATGCTTGTGAACCTGGCAGCACTGTTGCACTCAGGGCCACCCTTAAGTCAATCTATGAAGCACAGATCCAGTAGGTCCTAGTTTGGTCTCGAGCCACATTCTCACTTTAGGCATTAGAACCTGAACCCCTTGAAGTTAGCAAACATCTTTCTGTTTGCACCAACCTCTCAGCTCTGTCTGGAGGTTCCTTGCCTACAAAGCAGGTAAGTGAGTTGGAGATGAGACTGCAAAACACATTGCTCTTTGAGGTCTGATCTAACCTGCGAACCCAAGCTGCTTGTGGAAAAAGGCTGTCACCATGCTAAGTCAGTATTACAGGCATAAATCAGGATATTTTTCTGTAACATAAATACTAACATCCAGAAACAGTAATTTCTAAACTTTAGTCACAGTCCCAAAAAGAAAGAAATTCAGATCAACACACAGTAAACATTAGGCTTCCAGAAAAACAGTGCCTTATTTTCTCCATGATTTTGCAGCAGTTATAATTGACTGTCCATGTTTGTCTCCATCATTCTGAATATTTTCATGCATCAAAGCATGCCAAGTGGAATAAGAAATAATTGTTTTACTTCCAGAATGCAAAAAGAACTAACTGCAAAATAAATCAGGAATTCCTGTTTCTACCTAATGGACAACGGATGTCTTATTTCACCTTTACCAGTTCTCAGAAGCCTGAAATAATCAACTGCTGAGGTGTTCAAATTCAACAACAGTTCCTGTGGGTTGCATTGCAAACTGCTTAGTCACTCCACAACAAATCCTCTTTACACAATTGTTATCCAACAACTTCAAGCATGAGGTTGGTCCTACCTCTTCACCTTTTCCTGTCATGTTACAAGACTAAGGCCCATGAACAAGATGTTTGAACCATTATTGGGGTAAGGAAGACGTGCTGAAAGTAACTGTAACCATGCATCATAAGCTTTCCAGTCACAAAAAAAAAATGGCTCAGCGTCTCAGATTTGGCCTACTCAGGTCAGGAGATCACATCAGATTCAACGCTGTTGCTGCAGTTCAGTACTCACCTGCCCACAAGGCTCTGCACTCTTTTCTAATGGGTGCCCAGAGATCTTCACCTCACACCTGGTAGAAAGTGGCTTCTCCTTCTCTCTCCCTCATTTCAAATGTGTGATCATAAAGTCCATGGTTTATACACAGGTACAGATCAGCTCCTGCTCTCCACCATGAGATGCTATAGAGACAAGGATCTTTTTTACAGACACACCAATCTCAAAAACAACCGGGAATGCTAAAACAAGCCTTGCCACCTTTGCATTTTCAGTGCTCTTCTCTTGTGGCTTCTCAGACTCTTCTGCAGAGAGACCATACGGTTTTATTCAGAAAGATGACCTGGACAATATGAGTGGGGATCACTGCAGAGAATTGAAAGACCTGACTTTTTTTCTCCCCAGAAATCACTACAATATTATCTGGTACACAGGTGGCCTCAGAAAGACTTCTCACTACTAGCCCTTCGTGATTTCAGGTACCTAGAAATATTAGAGATGAAGTCAAGTTTCCTCTTAAGATAAGATCTTAATTCACAGGGGACCACTAAAGAGCTGGACAGGGTAATCACCCAGACCAAAGAAACACATTTCCAAATGAAGACAGGCACCCCCAATTTCCACTCTCCTCCTCTTGCTAATGTAAGCTTGGACTTTAGGTCATTTAACATGGATGGTTACAGCTCCCACCTGTGCATGAAGTGGGAATGTGGCACGTCCACTGGCACCCCTCTAAATGCGTAACAGTTTATTTCAGTGGCTTGCTTCCTCAATCACTTGCTCAAGTTTCAATTAACTTAGAGCACGCATTTCCTTTTCCTAAGATTTCTCTTGTTTCTTCATAACTGACAGGGCTTTCACCTTTCAACTCCTGTCAGAGCTCCCCTTCTTCCTCTTGGTTATTTTGGGCCTGCATTTCACACCATGGCTTTCTGCTTTCATCTGTAGTGTGAGTTACCTGTTCTTCCAATCCAGCTACTTCTTTAGGCCCTTCAGGAAACACTAAGGAACAGGTTGTTTCTTCTCACTCCACTTCAGCCAAACCACAGGCTACTTTTTAAATATCCGCTCTGATGACCACATCACCGCAGGAGCTGTCTTTCCCCTGGCTCTCACCCCAGCTCCCTTTGAGTAGATCATCGCATCAGCCTAACCTACTGAATGCAAGGACCTACTTACTCAGCATTTTTTTTGCCTTGCACTGTGATTTCTTGTACATGGTCTTAGTCAAATGCAGCCTTGAGAAAGACCAAAGAACCTTTCATATTTGCACATTCAGAGCTTTCATTTTTTTCTGAAATGATCTTCTTCTAGCTGGATTGCATGTTTGACAATCATCACAAAATATGCCAAGAGCGATATTTCTGCCTATTTCTAACTGATATCCATATATAGGATTTATCATCAAGTCTTCTTCCAACTGAAAGGATAAGCTGTGTTTGCTCTGTCCAAACTTCACAGAATAGAATTTCACTTTTGCCAAGAGAGACCAGCATGGAGCAGTTTCCTCCAAAGAACTAACTGGGCAGAGCTAGGCACAGATGGGAAAAGATAGGTATGAATAGAAATTAAATCTTGGGCTCCATTACGTCCTCCAGTTACTACACTTACAGTAATTTCTACTTTTCTCTATAACAGATTTGTTAAAATGTCAACCACTTCATTAGGAAGAAAATAATATATATCACTTTGCCCATATGTAAACCTCTATTTTTCCACCGAAGAGATCATTTATTTCTACAGCACATGTTCTCCACAAAACAAGATAATGAAATTGAGATGGGGAAGAACATAAAGTTAAAATGTGATAGGTAGAAAAAAAGAGGGGAGAAAAAGAGAGAGATCTTTCCCTGATGAGGATATCACAAGATGCTGAACTTTGCAAAAAGTTAATAGTTGTAAACTGATCAATTATTTTACATGGGTAGCTGTTGGATGTTGGATACCGCAACAACAAAAAATTTGTGGAGAAAAGTGGTGGATAAGGCTTATTTTTTAAAGTCTTTGGTTTTGAGGTGATCAGCATAAGGAGCTTTAACAAGATTATGCTAAAAAAAGTGAAGAAGTAATTAGAAGTTCCTGAAAATTGGTATCTTTTCTAGAGTCTCAAACAAAAGATCACTTAACATTAGTATGTGGGTTCATTGAGGCCATTGTGACAGTCAAAACTTAAGTCATCAGATTGCTCTTTCTCCATTTGTCATGTTCTTCCTTCACTGTTATTTTTTTAAGCTTAAGCCTATGCATAGATTTTGTCCAAAGCACTATCATAAGTATTGTTTACATTTCTATAAATGGAATGGTTTATTACAGCAATTTTTGAGTGATTAGAGCACTGCACAAGAATTTTTCAATGTCAAAGCAAGATTTTTGAAATTCTGCTTGAAAGCCGTTTCTATTGTACACAGAGTATAAAAAGAAAAGGCCTGTGTTTTCTTAGCATTTTAATGATTTGATAGAGTATTAAAGCTTAGGTTTGAATACACAACAAAGTACATAGAGTCTGTCCTTTGGAAGCCAAACAAAAGCCCAAGTTTGTTAAGGAAATAGCTGCTGAAACCCCCACTTCAAGAGAGATAACAAGGTTGTGAGAGGGTCCAGCTGTTCACCAGACTTTCTTATTCACTCTATGGACATGATGGCTCTGCACCATCCAAAGAACCTAACTGCCCATCCAGAAAGAGCATCCAATCACCAGACCATTGCAGATGGCTATGGCAAACACCTCTAGGTGTTTAGAACTAGAGGTAATGATCTGAAGTTGCACAAGGAGAGGTGCAGGTCGGACATTAGTAGAAATTTCTTCTCAGGAGTGGTCAGGCAGTGGCCCAGGCTGCCCAGGGAGGTGGTGGAGTCACCATTTCTGGAAGTGTTCAAGAACCATGTGGATGTGGCACTAAGGGACATGGGCAGTGGACATGGAGGGGGTGGGCTGATGGTGGGACTACATTATCTTAGTGGTCTTTTCCAACCTTTATGAATCTGTGATTCTCTGCAGCCTCTGCCTTCCAGTTCCAAAGAGAAGTTTCAAAACTCAACTGAGGAAGACTTTAAGCAATCAGATCTGGCTTTGCAGTTAATCATGCACAAATCTGGGGACATGGATGGAGGTCCCTTCACAGTCAAATTTCTTCACTATTCCACGAAAACAGCATATTTTTTTTCTATTGAATCAGTTAACATTTGGCCTCAATTCACAGAGAGCTTCCATTGTGCTGAAATCACAGAATCACAGAATCATAGGGGTTGGAAGGGACCTCCAGAGATCATCGAGTCCAACCCCCCTGCCAAAGCAGGTTCCCTACACCAGGTCGCACAGGTGGGCATCCAGGCAGGTCTTGAATATCTCCAGAGAAGGAGACTCCACAACCTCCTTGGGCAGGCTGTTCCAGTGCTCCGTTACCCTCACCGTAAAGAAGTTCTTGTGCACACTGGTGTGGAACTTCCTATGCTCCAGTTTCTGGCCGTTTCCCCTTGTCCTGTCTCCACACACCGCTGAAAAGAGTCTGGCCTCGCCACTTTGCCCCCCACACCTTAGATATATATAGACCTGGATCAGGTCCCCTCTCAGTCTTCTTTTCTCAAGACTAAACAGACCCAGTTCACTTAGCCTTTCTTCATAGGGGAGATGCTCCAGGCCCTTCACCATCTTTGTGGCCCTCCGCTGGACTCTTTCCAAGAGATCCCTGTCTTTTTTGTACTGGGGAGCCCAGAACTGGACACAGTACTCCAGATGAGGCCTTACCAGGGCAGAGTAGAGGGGGAGGATCACCTCCCTCGACCTGCTGGCCACGCTCTTTTTAATGCACCCCAGAATGCCATTGGCCTTTTTGGCCACAAGGCCAAAAATATTTAGTTATTTATTTAGTTATTTATTTATTGGGCTTAATCAGCACTAGAAAAACGCTTCTCAATCTTACCAGTAAAAAAAGGAGGCATATGACATTTGAAAATCATTGAGTTTCACTGAGCACCTGCTGTCTTATTATAATTGAGAGAGAACTGCATGTAACTCTAAAAATAGTAAGGGACTGAAGAAATCCCATAAGAAATCCTCTGTGCACAATTTCTGAAAAATACACTCATTATCTGGCTAGAAACTTTAGCTGTCAGCTAAATGCATTTTGGGGACATACAGGAAGAAACAACTCAGAACTTACTCCTCTGAGTATCTAAAGAAGAAATTTCTACACCTTTGAGAGCTGAATCATACTGTGCTTTCATTTACAGAGTTCCTATTCACACCAGTAGTCAAATACGCTCAGGAAGTGCACATACAAAAAGAAAGGAGCTTTTTCTAGACAGGCAAACAGCAGGATGAAAGGCTATTGTTTGCAACTTGCCAGTTGAGCAGAGAGAGCTGGACCAGAGACCTTAATGAACATAAGACAGGACTTAAATCTTCTGCCATAGCTGTGGTCTGAGTGTTTTTCTAAGTGACCTTGCACACTCACAAATATGTTATTTTGACCACTCTTCGTATATAAAGCACAATGCACTCCTATTTCCACATGGAAATTACAGGGGATCACATGTTGGTTTCCACCTGTCCATAGTCTGCTCTATATTAAATCAAATTCACATAATACCCGCAAAAGTAAAGAACTAAATCTCTCCTACACTGTGTTAAATGTAGGTAAGTTGGTTTGGGTTTTAGTACAACTAATCTCATTGTTTCTTCTCTGTTTGGCAGACAGACTCCCTTTGAAGTACTCCTCAAAGCACCTCCTTTGAGCAGACACTACCTTCCCTTTGCTTTGTCTCTTTCTGGGGTTTCTAGGTACTTCATACCTACAGATATTGTAGCCACAGACTGCAAAAGGCTTCAAGCATGAATGCCATGGGAAAGGTGAGCTGCAGGGCAGGCTGTAAGCCAGGGGAAAGGACGTCATGCCTGAAAGCTTCTGGGCTTTACTCCTATTATCTCTCTTTTTAATGATTGGCATTACTTCTCCACACCTTGCTTCTGGCACTGTTACAACATGATTATCTGACACAATGCAAATTGAAGCTGGAGATGCTGGTTCCAAGGGATGCTCTGAGCAGGGCTCAGTGCCAGCATGCAGCCTGCCCTGCGCCCACACTGCCTGCCTGGGCAGGGGGAGAATACTGTGGGTTTCCTCTGGGAAACACTGCAGGTCTCTGGACTCTGAGAGAAACAGCTGCTCAGCAGTCAGCTTTGAAATGCTCTGTTTTACTGATTCAAGCAAATCTGATTTTATAACACGTTCAGGGAGCAGGAATATCATATACTGTGTCACTTGCTGTACAGATTAAATCAACAACAGAGGAAACCTTAGCAGATTAAACTAGCAGAATAGATCAGTGTACATATTATTCAATTTTGTTATTAATCGATAATGCTAGATGAGAAAATTAATTGATTTACTAATCAGTTGTTTACATCCCTCACAATTTTAAAAACAAAAATCTGTCTCTGGCTGTCCCCAGGGCTGTCACCACATCAAGACCAAAGCATTAGGGTTGAGGAGCCCCAGTTCCCAATCTAAGCCTGCTGCTCCATTGCCTCCTAAACACCTTTTGCACCTCAGCTTTGCTCACCCTATCACTGAGCAGCCAGCTCTCTGTCAGGAGCTGCACCACACTGCTGAAACTAGCTGCAACAATATCAGGTTCCTGTCATCTTTTACAGACAAACATCGTGAGAACTCTGAGTTCTGCACTCACCTGTGCTCTACGCACACTGGAACACTGGAGTAATGTGCCCTGATAGTGGAAAAGAGGAAGGGAGGAGAGGCTCTGCAAGAAGAAAACCTGGCTTCTGCACTCCAGGTTCTTCATCTTTCTCTGAATGAAATAGAATCACCCAATCATTAAGGTTGGAAAGACCTCTAAGATCATCTACTCCAAGTGTCATCCCATCATAACCTTAGCATTAAACCATGTCCTTCATTGTGACATCTACTCTTTTCTTGAACACCTCCAGGGATGGTGACTCCACCACCTCCCTGGGCAGCCTGTGCCATTGCCTCACCGCTCTTGCTGAGAAGAAATTTCTCCTAATATCCAACCTGAATGCAGTGATGCTGGAGGGCTGTGACGTCTTAGCTCTCAGATAGCACATGTCAAGAATTTGGATCAATTTTCTTCCATGTTGCATGAGGCAGAAAAAGCAGAGATGCTGCCTTTTTGTCTCTTAGGTCTCGAAATACCCTTTTATAGCCAGGTAGAGTGACTTGCATATTCCTCTTAACTTTTTAGTATTCTCTGTCTCCTTACAGAAAAGATCCACATGAAGGCACCCACACTTCCCATGTTCTTACAACAGACTCATTACCCATTTTAAACTCAAATGCACCCTTCTGGAGACACTTGCTTTCTCTATTTTCAGAGAGAATGATGGAGAAAGCCAGTTACTAAGATTTTGTTTCTTATTCCACAAACATGGGACCAGATTCCTTCAAAGGGACAATAATCTTTCCATGATGTGTCCCACTGCACAAATTACAATATCAACATGAAACAGAAAAATGTCTTTCTCTTAGAATTAGATCTTTCTGGTCTCTTGCTTGTCGGATAAAGTAACCGATCCATCTCATCTCATGGTAAGCTGGATACCTTGATGGCAGAGCCTCCGTCCAAGCTAGATTACCTTCAAAGGGTGGGGTAAACAAATTGTAGAAGCTTAATCAATCCATCCTGAAATCAGTGACTAAAATAGATACAATTATTCAGTCTCTGGAAGTTCCTCTCTCTCTCCAGTAAATACAGAGGGTATTTTTAGGAAGTGACATAGTAAACAATAGCTTTTTGTTGTGACAGCACAGTCCTATTCAAAACGCTACCAAAGCATCCCTTTACTGCAATGGCTGCAGTGTTTCACCCAGTGTTTTGAGAGACACTGTGGTTTTATGTCACAGCTGGTCCTAACTGAGGAGTTGCAGGAACTCATGCGGGGCTCCAGCTGAGTCAAAACACTGCTCACCAAGACATTTCCTGGGAGCCTGGTGGCCAAAGAGGCAGTTTCCTCATCCTTTTATGGCTACAACAGGCACTTCTCATCCCACTCTCTCCAGCCTTCCTTTGTAGGCAAGCTGTGTGGTGGTCACACCATACACCAGCTCAGCAGTCATGCTGTCTTTTCACATTTGGAGGATAGAGGGAACACCAACTGGAAGAGTTTCTCCACCCATCAGTAGAAGTGTCAATGGGAGAAAAGCAAGTGAAGTGCAAGAAATGCTTGCTCCATTCACACACAGCACATTCACTGCCTTTTTCAGTCACAGAGGAGTAGCGCTGTAGTTATCACAAGATCCATGCAGGAATTGCTTCCAGACATCTCCATCTGGGAAGGCAATGGGAAAATCCCATTAGGAGCAGGGTTGCGGACCGGATATTCCAGGTGCCAGAGCTGAAATGGCTTTGCCAGCTGCTCTGCAAAAGGTTATGCCTTGCATTCATAAAAGCACAAAGCAGCATGCTCAAACACCTGTTTTGCACAGGACCACAAACTCCCTAGTGCTGTTCTCCCTCACAGCTGTAGCTCAATAGCACATACAGACAGCTTTGCAAAGAGCAGTTGTGAACACATTAGCAGATGTAACATCAGGCTGCTCAGATGTTTAGAAACACATCCACAAAGGTGCTGATTATTTGAGGTTGTTCTTAGAGAAAAAAGTCAGCTCTGCTCCTGCAGTCCAAGACCTGGTACTGTGCTAACACTGTGCCCCCCGAGCTGCCTTCTAGGCTAAAAACTACCACTGATTCAGTGGTCTGTGAGGAAGGTGCCATCCTCCTGAAGGCACACACCTGCACTGAGCAGTGCCAGCCACTCAGCTGGCAGAGGAAAAACCCTGAAAATAGGATATCTGAAGAGGTCAAACTGGGACACAATTGAAATATTCAGTTGTTGTTCTAAAATGCTGTGGTTTTTGAGGAAGGACTAGTGTGTAACCCTGTCCCCACTCTCTAGTGGGTTTATTTTCAGCCTGAAGTTGCATTATCCTTTGGGGGATCTCTCACTCCACAGAAGACTGCACTCAGAGGAGAGAAACGTGAAGTGAGAGATACCAGACCCACATCCACCCTTAAAAGAAGAGCATAGTCAGCACTGTTCAACCTTTAGAAGCAATCACTGCTGGAGACAAATAAAACTAAAAATCATTTTTAAGAGCTGGATGATTTGAGGAACAACGACATCAGCTTGGCTAATGTAATTCCTCAGAAAGCATCAAAAATGACTGAACCACAGAATACAGACTAGAACTCTAAACCCACAAACACTTGCACACCAGTAACGTGATTTGTGACAAGTTTCTCTCAGGAAGTTTCCAGCAAGTACCATATATTACATGTGTTAACGATCCAGTGGAAAACAAGCATGCTGTTAGATATCACACTCTTAAGCATGCATTTGTAATGCAGAACACCCCATCACAGAGCATCCTAGCAATGCACCCGCTGACAGATGATCTTCTGAGTTGCATAGCAGCTGTATCCTTTTGGGAAAGGCAGAAATTGTTTTCCACTACTTGTTATTACAACAAATATCCCCTCTGTAGAAGAAAGTTGTTAAGAAGAAAGTTCTCTGTACAAGAAAGTTGTTTGGCTTTAAGGCCAAGCCAGATATGGTGAACCAAATGGAGTGGGGCTCAGGACTGACCCTCAGCTATCGACAGAGCCCCATATGGGAGCCAAGATCACACTCCCTTCATCATGTGTAAGGTTCAGTCAGCCCCACACAAGCAGGAGCAGAGAAGTGATCATCCCTCTGTGCTGGCACTGGTGAGACTGCACCTCAAGTACTGTGTTCAGTTTTTGGCCCCTCACTACAAGAAAGACATTGAGGCCCCAGAGTTTGTCCAGAGAAGGGCAACAGAACTGTGAGGGATCTGGAGCACAAGCCTAAATGGGGAACAGCTGAGGGAACTGGGATTGCTCAGTATGGGGAAGAGGAGGCTCAGGGGAGACCTTATCACTCTCTACAGCCACCTGAAAGGAAGATGCGGTGTGGTGGGGGTTGGCCTCTTCTCCCACATAACTAACAATAGGACAAGAGAGAATGGACTCAAGTTGTGCCAGGGGAGGTTCAAGTTGAATATAAGGAAAAATTTCTTCTCAAAAAGAGCGATGAGGCATTGAAGAGGCTGCCCAGGGAAGTGTTGGAGTCACCATCCCTGGAGGTGTTCAAGAAACATTTAGATGTTGTACTAAGGGACAATGGATTAGTGGGGAAATAATGGTGATAGACGGACAGTTGAATTAGATGATCTGGAGGTCTTTTCCAACCTTGGTGGATTCCATGAGTACAGTTTTACAGTCTAGCTCAACGCAGCCACTTCCGTTCAGACACACGGTGACAGCCTATGACAAAGCAGCGAGTGGCTTCTTCCTCCATGACTTGCTGAAGAATTGTGCTACGTGCCTGTGTTGGATGTTGACATGATCGCTGGCGTGGGACCAAAGCAAAGTACACATGCACTGCGATGAAGAGCCAGAGGCTGTGCTCCTGCTATTAACATTGTGTCCTGAACTATGGTCCGCATCACTACATACGTGGGGTTTTTTTTCTAAAGTTTGTCCAGCTGTGTACAGCATAAAGCTTTCCAGGAAGACATTTGGTACAGAGGAATACTGTAGCCTCATTCACTTTGTCTGAGGCCTCTATTGCTTTCCCATCCAAATAATACATGTACGACTTTTAAATTGGTTAAAAGGAGTTGAACAGAAAAAATAAAGAAGGAAAATACTCACCCCCAATACCCTGGGTGAAACTGTAGCAACCAAGATGCAATTAAGATGTGCATGATTCATTTAAGACTGGGCCCACTGGGCTCCACGGATTACTGTAGCACCCAAATTTTTCCAGAAATGTCAGACAAGTTTACCACAGCAATTAAGCTGTCTGCCATCTGTAAAAGATTTACCCCAGAGTTTTCTTAATGTTTTTTTCGTCCTGAAATACATTCAGCTTAATTCTTTCAACATTTTGCCTATCTTTCAAGTCCATAAACGTTAAGTATTGCAGAGCTGGCTAGATTTTTGAGGGCAACTTTTCCTTCTAAGGATTAGCTGTGCACTGGTGCACTGAAATTTTATATACAGAGTAACACTCTGAATATGAATTATTTCTTGAGAAACACTGCACCTATTCTTGGGAATGGAGAAGTAAAAACTTTACTAGGAATTTCAGCCAAGGAACTGAGATTAACACTCTTTATTCTCCTCCCAAATGGTGAGTTATTTTCAGAGTACTAGCCCAGACTTGAGCTTAATGTCTCCGTCGCACTGTATTAAAAGTGCCCTATGAGTAAATAAGTGCACTCACAGAGTGACAATGAAAGACCCGAATCCGAATTCTTCAGCGTGTTGGAGAAAGTTCACATTTTCTCGGCAGCATTTAGCGCACCTTGCAGTCCAAGAAAAACAGCAGTTAGAGAAACTGAAGTCTGTTCTTGATGTTTCCCTTCCATATACATTGAGCATGAGCTAGTTGTTCCCAATGGCCTTGCACTGGTGGGGGTTTCCACTTTTCTATATGGAAACTATTTGAAGGCACTTTTTTTTCAGGCAACTCTCAAAATGCAGGTTGATTATGCGAACAATAACCTGTCCATACCACTTTATTTCTCTTCCTCAGCATTTATTATTGTATTGAAACTTCTGTTCTCTCACCATGTGCCCAAATACTGTCCTCTAAAATTATCTCTGAAAAAGTAGCCCATTCACACTTAAAAGGTAGCAGGGGATGGATTACCTTATTGTCACATAGGCACAGAGTCCCATTTGGAGTTTGTTGTGACAAAACTGGAAATAACTCTATGCTGCTTCCAGTTCTGTACACTTGTGTCCAGTTCTGGGCTCCCCAGTTCAAAAAAAAAACAGGGATTTCCTGGCAGGAGTCCAGCGGAGGGCCACGAAGATGATAAACGGCCTGGAGCATCTCCCCTGTGAGGAAAGGTTGAGCAATCTGGGTCTGTTCATCCTGGGGAGAAGACGACTGAGAGCGGATCTGATAAATGTTTATAAATATTTGAAGGGAGGTGGGATGCAAATGGATGAGGCCAAGCTCTTCTCAGTGGTGTGCAGAGAGAGGACAAGAAACAATGGGCTAAAACTTGAACTTAAGAAGTTCAATACAAACATGCAGAAGAATTTCTTTATGTTCAGAGTGACAGACCACTGGAAGAGGCTTCCCAGGGAGGTTGTGGAGTCTCTTTCTATGGAGGTATTCAAGAACCGTCTGGACGACTACCTGTGTGACCTATAATAGGCTATCTGCTTTAGCAGGGGTTTGGACTCAATGAGGTCCCTTTCAACCCCTGCGATTCTGTTAACTGCAAACAGTAAGATAAACTCAGGCCTTAAAGAAATTGAGAATGAGCACAAGAATTTTAAAAGTGCACAATAAACAACTACGTAACTGAGAAGAGCCACAGGTAGAAAAAGAAATAGCTAAATCCCTCGCCTGGGTTTCTGCAAGGCCTTTGAAATCCTTTAGTGACAAGAGCTACCTGTTAAATATAAAGTTATCTTTTGCTGCTCAAGCTTCTTGCTAAATTTTGGGATGGTGGATCTGCACATTTACAAATGATTGGCTAGCCTCAGTAATTTTATAGCTGATGCTCTGCATTCATTAATTAATGCAAGATTTCCTGGTTTCCACTTTCATTTTCTTATTATGTATTTTTTTCTGCTTCTGGAACTCAATTTCATTATCTGGTCACACAAAGCACCCAAAACCAGAGAGAAGTGTGATACTGCGTTGCCTTACAGATGAGCAGTTTGCTGGGACTAAGGCACTGCAAGGGTTCTCCCAGCTGGGCCTGAAGCCCTGCTGGCCACAGCAGGGTGTGGGGCCCCTTGGAAGCCTCTGGTCTCTTCTCTTCCCTAATGTGTGTCTGGGGGCATGGGGCCTCATCTTCAGGAACCTGCTGGTGGTGGCCCCAGCCAATCCTACCACCAGCCCCAGGGACTAGTCCTTGGGCTCACCATGGTTGGCTGCCATGTCTGCACCGGGGCTGGGGCAGGCAGCTCACTCTCCTCTGGACCTGCCACTCATCATTCATCCATCAGGTATAACGGCATCAGCCCCTCCTCCTTGGGTAGCATCTCTAGCTGGGATGCCTATACCACAGTAGCACAAGTTGGTGAACATCAGGCCTTTTGCAGGTTATATTGCAACGCAGCAAAAAGAGAAGTACAACAGACATTTGGTTTTGGTTGGGATGGTGAAAGCCCCCAGACAGTACATGCGGGGAGGGGGCAAACAAAACAGTTGGGTAAAGCCTTGGCGCTGTCAGTGCCAAATAAGCTTGCTGCTACACCTCTTCTCCACTGCTGTGTTTATTCCTTTGGTTATAGTACAAGTGCTGGTGAAGGAGGAGCTGACACAGATGTCAAGAGGTTACGCTGATTTAAACCAGTGAAGGGCTTCGCTGTTTGCTCTTCCCCCAGTACAGAAAGGAAAGTTTATAGCACTAAAATGAGATGTGTGCCTGCCCCACTTTACACACACTTTTAAAAATATCGTTGCTATTAAAAATAGTGTATGTTAGGCACTAAAAAAATAACAATAATCAGCAGCATAGAGTACATTCTTTCCATTAAATATTTTTATAGCCCCTGGGCCCAGGGCTTCTCCCACAGAATAGGAGACAAAAAATATGGACAAACTTCCAGACAGGCTGCATATCTACAGCTGCCCGGGGAGGCCAAGAGGGAATTAGCACACCTGTGCCCCAAGCATGGCAGCAGCAGGGGAGAAAAGAGGGAGAGGGGGCAGCTGTCAGGCCACCAAGGAAAGGGATGGGAAAAATCATGGCCAGGAGCACTGTTGCAACCAGAAGACCGAGACAGACAAGGAGAAACAAAAAAGTTTGAAAGAATAGGCTCAGAATTGCTTTATGGCCACTGAGACAAGGAGAAGTACTGGACTCTGAGTCCAGCCTGAGTGAGTTGAGCACTTCCTCCCATAAGGAGGGGCTACCAAACACATCATCTTCGTTGAAACATCCATAGTCATCTTCCTTCTGTTTTCTGAGAACCCTGCAAATGCAGCCATCCAAAGAGGTGCAATGAATGCACTTACGTCATCAGGTTTACCTTGACCGGAGGTGCCACTCCCCTTAGATGCTTCTAGTAGGTGTTTGAAACATGGGAGTAAGCCCTCCCTAGTCTCTGTGGTTTCCCAAAAATTTTAACTCCCCTGAAAATGTGAAAATGTTGGACACTGACTCATCCATTTCTTATGTTTTTGGTTCACTAACAGTAACTGCTACATCCTCATAACCAAAAAGGTCACAGGACCCCTGAATCACTTTCCTTCCATTGTCCTTGCTCATGTTGGCTAAGTTCTCACGGAAAGGAGACAAGCAGATTTGTGCTTTACTACAGCATGTTGGCTAAGCAAGGGCTGCACAAACACAGAGAGCTGTGTTACCTATCATACCTCAAACCAGTGCCTTCCTCATGAGATGGCTCCTTCAGTTCCCTATGGTAACCCCTAAGCTCCACCACAGCAAGGTCCCAATTCAGCAAAGCATTCATACTGTGCTTGTATCAAATAGCAGTCAGGAGGAGGAGGGACCCTATGGGAGCAAGGAACCATAGATTGGTTAAAAACAGAGGGACACAGTAAGGGGAAAATTAAAATAAACCATCTTGTCCCAGGATGTGAAGTGAAATGCAGTGCGTATAGCACAGATATCCACTGGATAAAAGGCTGAAGCTCAGCTCTTGACTCTGCCCTTCCCATTAGACCACCATCTGACTCGAAGTGCACACAGCACATGTGGTACAACCTGGGGATTGGGCCCAGTCAGCATGTGTTCATGAAAGGCATGTCCTGAGACAGAAAGCCAAGCTTAGAGCAGGGAAAAAGACTAGGGGTTTCGCTCAGCCTTGGGTGTTTCCAGACCACAGTGCCCTGTCTCATGAAACACCACTACTTAGAGGGACACAGGGGTTTAAAGCAAAGCAGTATGTATCAGAGCACCAAAACTCATTCAATGTGGCAACACTGCCATCCTTCTTCCTAGTGATTCATGCTCTTTTCTCACAGTCAGCATTCCAAGAGATGTCCCAGGAAGCTTTTTCTACTCCGAAAGTGCTAAGGGGCTGACTGCGTCTCCTTCAGTTTGCTCAAATCTCCATGTTTGTGCAGCAAAGACACATCTCGCTATAGAAAAGAGAAAAGTAAAAGCCATAAACTTTCATTTCACACCTAGCTAGAAGAACTTTTTCAAAATTCACTTTGAATTTCTTGGTTTGGTTTCTTGGTTCAGCTTCAGTCTTTATAAATCAACACTTCAGAACTGAATTAACAATAACAAAATGGTAATTAGCTCACCTTATAACTGAAAATGGTTTATTCCTGTTCTTTTCCTTAGGTTAAATACAATGATAAGCGCTAAAAGCACAGAGGGAGTAGACTGTTGGATCAAATTAGATTAATCATTCTGTATGCAACGTTTTGGTGAGCAGAGAATCACAGAACCATTAAGGTTGGAAAAGATCATCTAGTCCAACCACCAACCCATCCCCACCATGCCCACTGACCATGTCCCTCAGTGCCACATCCACATGGCTCTTGAACTCTTCTAGGGATGGTGACTCCACTACCTCCCTGGGCAGCCTGTGCTACTGCCTCACCGCTCTTGCTGAGAATAAACATTTCCCAATACTCAACCTGGACCTCCCCTGGCGCAACCTGAGGCCATTCCTTCTCATTCTATCACTGTTACATGAGAGAAGAGTCTGAGACGCACCTTGCCACAACCTCCTTTCATTAAGGTGATTGTAGAGAACAACGAGATCGTCCCTGAGCCTCCTCTTCTCCAGACTGAACAATCCCAGTTCCCTCAGCTGCTCCCCATCAGACTTGTGCTCCAGACCTCTCACAGCTCTGTTGCCCTTCTCTGGACACACTCCAGGGCCTGATGGCTGAGAGAGAAACACAAAACACTATCCCTTGCCAGGCTCTCCCCTGCAATTAAAAATATTAATCCCCATGACCTGTTATTCTTATCTGATCCTATAAAAATGAGTGTCTTCTGCAGGCCAATGAAACAAACATCCTGTTGATGGAAGTGGGAAAAAGAATGGACAAGTCCTCCTGCTCTCTGTTCTCAGTTAAACTCCAAGAGGCTGCCGCGGAGCTCCAGCACAGCTTCTACAGCCAGAAAAGCCCCCTCATCCTGCTCCAGGCGAGCACTGAAGCCTGAGCTGATCAGTGGGGCTACTTTGTCAATGTAAGCTTACCACAAAGAAGGAAAGGAAGAGGAGGATGGACACAGCATTTGTTACTTTGTGTAATACTTCATGGGAACCGGCATATTTTTTATTCTTCCAGAAACAAAAGAAGCCAGTATGTGTAAATAAAACAAGGAAACTGGAGGTAAGGAAGGAGCAGCTTGCAAGGCAATTGTGAAAAATGAATAATAGCAGTAACGTGGGAAGAACAGAAAAAGCTTCTCAATGAGAGAACACGGGTTGGGATTTAGAAAGGATTGGAAAAACTCAAAAGGTGCAGGAAAAGACTATAAAAGGTGTATTGAGCTCATGAGCTGAACAAGATTGAATAGTAAAATAAGGAAAAGGAGATTTACACCAGAAAAAAAAAAATGTTTCCAAGTTCCTGGAGATCAAGCCCATGGGAACTGCTGGTGACAGAACTAAGCCCCTGGTATTTGTGTGTCCTGGGCTGTCCTGGACCCCAAGCTGATCTTTCACTCTCCTCAGTTGTCACACAAATGTCCACACCGAATGCCTCAGGAAGGATGTCCCTCCTTCCAAAGTCAAAAAACACAGTAGAAAAAGCAGATGTAGGTATCATTCTCCCCTACTTGGTTACCTCAAGGTCCTTATGGTCCTTGAGTCCATTCCAGGGCCCTGTGGTTGGTTGGCAGTGGTGGCACTTGCACTGGGATCCTCTCCTGTCACTCCTCAAGGGGACACGGTGAGTTCTGGGGTCTGGGCATGCTGCTTTCCCCGTGGTCTTCACAACACACTCACCAACATTTTATCTTGCCCAGGGCCACTAGTGCCAAAGGCCTGGGCAGCCATTTTCACCAGAGTGCTACTGTTCACTAGGTCAGCACAGCTCTGCACAATGGCCTTGTGATGCCCTGTGCCTTCCAGGCTTCCTGTGGCTGGTGGGCTTCCCTGACATGTGGCACTGCTTTGATGCCTGCAGGCCTGGCTTTGCATTGCAGGTGGGAGATCACATTGAGGGCTTTTTCAAAGCATCCTCCATGCCAGCCCCCTGACAATGACAAATCTTGGTTTATTGCCTCTCCCAAGGCCTCGCAGTGCTCCTAGCAGACATCAGAGTGGTAATCTCACATCCATCACTCTTGAAGCCAGATGTAAAGCAACCACAGAAAGTTGTATACAGCCATCAAACCATATGAATGGTTTTATAACTACTGGCAACCCACGGCACATTAAATATTATATTAATATTCAGCAACTTTCCTGCTGCTTCCTGTGCTTTGGCAACATGTTCTCCCCAGTTTGTCGCAAGCTCACAGTGCAGCCTATGACTCGTCTGAGGAAAAAATCCCAAAATGGAGGTGTTCCTTCCGCTGTGCCAGGCCTTTGGTCTGCAACCAGAGAGAAGGAGGCAACATAACAGGACCGTGGGAATGAGATAAAGATTGTACATGGCTGTGCCATGCATGGAGGCAAAAGCAGCTGGTAGCTGGGCTCCAGCACTGCGCCTAGGAGAAGAGGCCAAAAGACCACCAACAGCTTCCAAACATCATTTGAAGAAAAACTATTTGATGAGTTCACAAGGCCTGGCCCCAGATTGCTTCTAACACATTGAACTACCAGAAAGGCATTGAGGCCCTTGGAGCGTGTCCAGAACAGAGCAACAAAGCTGTGAGGGGTCTGGAGCACAGGTCTTATGGGGACAGAATGAGAAGGAATGGCCTCAAGTAGCGCCAGAGGAAGTTCAGGTTGAGTACTGGGAAACAATTTCTTCTTAGCAAGAGCGGTGAGGCAGTGGCACAGGCTGCCCAGGGAGGTGGTGGAGTCACCGTCCCTAGAGGTGTTCAAGAGCCGTATGGATGTGGCACTGAGGGACATGGGCAGTGGGCATGGTGGGGATTGGTTGGCGGTTGGACTAGGTGATCTTAAAGGTCTTTTCCAATCTTAATTCTATGAACTAATTGCAGTCGATGTTTCTTTCACTCTATGTTATCAGCACTCTACATTCCATGATAGCAAATTTTACATACAGTACTTAACTGACCACAGCTTTCTGTGGCTCTTCTTCCAAAGGGGCACAGCTGGAGGGAAAAGCACAGCGCAATGGCAGCACATCACCCTGCACACAACTCACTCTGCACCAAAAATAGTCAGGGCTTCCTCCACCCGCGCAGCCTGGAAATAAAACATATGGAGTTAGCACGGCCACTGATTGGATTTTGATTGCCCTGAAACGCTGCCAAGTTTAAAGTGGAGAGTGCGGCCTGAAAGGAAATACAGTAGACACGAGACAATTTATTTGTTTCTGAGCGGGGACCTGGCTGACAGGCTGCATCGAAGGTGGCTAACAAGAGCAACATGTTCCCATATGGAAACCATATGGGGAAATCAGCCAGGATCTGAAAACATGGCACAACGTATAGATCGTGGCAAGAGGAAAGAGCAGAGCGCTGAAAAATCGGTGCCAATCACAACAGCAAATTGCTGATGGATAGTGCTGATAAATAGCTGAAATAGTTAACATACTGGCAGGTCTCAGACACAGCACTCTAAGGGCCACAGAAAGAAAATGCAGGCACTGGGGGCACTTGAAAAGGTGACAGCATGATAACTGGCATCACTAGTGGTTGTATTTCCAGCACTCTCTTGCTTCCACTCACAAGCATGAGGGCCTCCAAAAACCTGGAAAAGGGAGGAAAAAAAGCATAACGGAATGGATGTGACCTTATTAAAGGTAGCAGCAGTTGTTTTGTCTCCTGAGAGCAGCTGCATAAAAACAACTGAAAGCGCAAATATTTACCCCAGGGTTGGGGGGGAAGCCTGGCAGCCAGGAGGGAAGCACGAGGGGAATTGCGGGAAGGAGACACATGAGCGATGCGCGTCCACCCGGGGACAGAGGGAGAGAAGGGGCAGAAAGGCGAAGGAAGGGGAATGCCCCGGCCCGAGCCCGGGCAGCAGCCCAGCGCCTCCCCGCTCCCAGCCGTACCGATAGTCTCCTGGCTGGAGCCTTGTGCTGGGCGACATCGCCCTCCCGCGGCACCGCTGTGCACGTGTATATAATACATCCTTCATATTAATTGCATAAATCGCAGCTGAGAATTTGCTCTGCCAAACAGCGTTACTGTGCTCTTTCTAGCTGTTGTAGTTTCCGTGGAAATAAATAGGATGCATTACTTTCGGAGCAAAGTACAGATATGTGTGTGCATATATATATATATACACACACACACACCATAAATATGTGTACATACACATATGAAGTTATTTATATACACACTATATATATATATATATACACACACACACATACACGTGTAAAAGTTAAAACTGCTCTGGAGTTAAACAAACACTAGCAATGACTACCCGACCTCAAAACAAAATGTTTCAGTCAATAACAAGCCCTTTTGAATTCTGTTTTTCTTTTCTCTTTGCCAAAATAGCAGGAGTTTGTCTTGTATTTTTACAGACCCCTACACACTCGTGTTTCCAAGTTATTTTGGTTCAGTCACTCAAGCAATAAAGAAGAAATAGCATCACGGGATATCCCGAGCTGGAAGGAGCCCACAAGGATCATTGAGTCCAACTCCCAGCTCCACACAGTACCACCCAAGAAAAGAAAACGTTCACACAGTTTTAAAGCAAAGGGCAAAAAAAGAAGGAATTCATTGAACACACAGAAACACAGTCAATCCAGTAACCTGAAAGCCACCAAGGTCTCATTTGGTGCTGGTGATGAGTTGTTGAAATGTTTGCAGGACAGTATATAGGTTACACTACTTTTGTCTTTCAAGCACAAGATTCACAGTTTTTACTGCCCACAAAGTTCTAACTGTTTTCTCATTTTCTTAATGTTATAATTTTAAAGATAGGTGCAATTGATTTAAAACAAAAAACAAACAAACAAAAACCTTAGTCTGTGGAAAAGGTATTAGCTTTTCCACATCACTTCTCAAGATTTATAGCTTTCCTTTTCACAGGTGACAGTTCAGGAACTGTTTTGCTTGTTCTGGATATTTCTACATATTTCTTTCATGTCTTCAACAATAGCAAGACCTCAGCAGTAATTTTATTTGTTGATTAAATTCATATATGATTTACACAGGAGAAAACTGGTCCAAACCTCACAGAGATCAACAGCATTTACAGTGACTCCGAGCAAAACCCTTGCAGAAAAATAACAGATTTCATTACAGTTTTGTCTACCCTCCAACAATCTTTTCGCTCTCATTGGAAGATTCTTGGAGGTAGATTCTACCCCAGAATTACCCAAAATGCTATTCCAGGATTTTTAAACCCAGTTCTGAAGATGACCTTACAGCACACCCACCCCAACCCCGGCTGTGGGCAGGGATGCCCCGGGCCCCATCCAACCTGGCCTTGAGCACCTCCAGGGATGGGGCACCACAGCTTCCCTGGGCAGCTGTGCCAGCGCCTCACTGCCCTCTGGGGAAAGAATTTCCCTCTAACATCTAACCTAAACCTCCCCTCTTATAGCTTAAAACCATTCCTCCTTGACCTATCACAATCTACCTATGTAATAAGTCAGCCCCCCTCCTGTTTAGAAGATCCCTTATAAAGGCAGCAGTGAGGTCTCCCTGCAGCCTTCTCTTCTCCAAGCTGAACAAGCCCATCTCCCTCACCATATCTTATCAAATATCAAAGGTACAGCACACACAAATACTACTTCAAGCCTGTTTCTGAACATCTTGAGTTTGCTGCACCTTACCTGCACAGTTGGTTGATGCATGGTCAGTGAGTTTCTGGCTCTCAAGGTCTGACCAAAAGGTCCTTTTTTCAGTCATCACAGAACGGGTTTGACACTTAAGATTTCTTGCCTCATAATTATGCTTTTAAGGTCAGAATGTTTAAATGTATTAAAAATAATAACAATAATAAAAAAAAACCTGGGCCAGAAAATAACAGCTGGGTAAGTCACTGGAACAAAATATAAAAAATGCTTTTTATGTTTGAAACACACAAATAATATTGTCCAACTGCAGTAATGACCAAAGCCCTTTTCATCTTGTTTTAAGCACACCTTTAAAACAAACCACAGCAACGGACACAGCTTTCCGCATCCACTTCCTGCTATGAACCATTCTAATTCTTTGAAATAAATATGTTTTGGGTTATTTTTGTAAGCATGATGTTTAATATCATTCCCCCAGTGTGTAAATGTGTAGAATACACCAAAGATTTAACATCTGCTACAAATAATAATCCAGAGGACCTTGAGTCCTCTATTTTAAGATTATTAGGATATGGTACAGGTGGCCAAATTATTAAAATATGGGTTCAATTCAATACTCATGCATTTTCATAACACGCACAGGATGCTGACGTCTGGAAGCCACATGTCGGAACTAAGAAGGCATGGTTGGCTTTCCTCCCAGACAACTGACCATTGTGGAGGGCAGAGTCCTCTGCCCTTGCTGTTCGAGTCAACACATGGAGGACCAGACCTGCTGCCTGGTGGAGAATGGGGTCAGACATGGCTGAGCCCGAACTGGAACCAAACCAAAAAACATCTCAAGAATAAACCAATACAAAATCTGATCTACAGCACTGACTTGAGAAAGTATTTTTTTCTTTTAAATGCAATTACTAAGTTCATTGAAAACTAACATTTACATGTGCTTTAGAAAGCTGTGTCGCCACTTGTGGGTGCCACTGACCTGACCAGCCTGCAGTTCTTATTTCTGACCTTTGTCATCACCTCCATGCTGTCATGCTCCAAGAAAGTGAATAATCATAGAATCTTAGAGATTGGAAAAGACCTCCAAGATCATCTAGTCCAATCATCAGCCTACCCCCACCATGCCCACTGACCACATCCCTCAGTGCCAAATCCACACAGCTCTTGAACACCTCCAGGGATGGTGACTCCACCACCTCCCTGGGCAGCCTGTGCCACTGCCTCACAGCTCTTGCTGAGAAGAAATTTCTCTTAATATCCAACCTGAACCTCTCCTAGTGAAATTTGAGGCCATTCCTTCTTGTCCTATCACTGTTATACGGGAGAAGAGGCCAACCCCCACCTAGCCACAACATCCTTTCATTAAGGTTGTTGTAGAGAGCAATAAGGTCTGCCCTGAGCCTCCTCTTCTCCAGACTGAACAATCCCAGTTCCCTCAGTCACTTCCCATAAGACTTGTGCTCCAGACCCCTCACAGCCTCAATGCCCTTCCCTGGACATGCTCCAGGGCCCCGATGTCTTTCTTGTGGTGAGGGGCCCTAAACTGAACACAGCACTCAAGGTGCAGCCTTCACCAGAGCTGAGTACAGGGGCACAATCACCTCCCTGCATCTGCTGGCTGCACTATTTCTGATAGGGCCCTTGCCCAGTAGGACACAAAACAGCGCATCCACAGTTATAACCAATGCAACCTTCACTGACAATGGTGCTGGAGTAACCTGCACCCCAGAATATTATCACTTGACAGACCTGTTGTCAGCTAGAAGCCATGGGGCCTGATTGATGCCTGATTTTCCTGACCGCTGCAACAAACATCGTAGGAGATGAAGTCCAGAAAGATAAGCACACTTTCTTACCACACCACCTAAGTCTACGTATGGAATATTTTTGTTAAAATGTACTAAATTTCAGTAGCCCCTTTCAGTAAACATTCCTCACACCCTCATCCAGCTTGTAGCGAAGTGGAAGAACATACAAAACTAAAAGCTGTGAGGGAAATCGTTGAGCCACTTTTCTATGAATCCACTCTTGCACAGCATCACGCGTGGTACTGTAAGACCATCTCAGGTGTGCTCATTTCCTGTCACTCTGCACAAAGCGAATGGATAGAGCCCCACTGGGTGCTCATAACAACTGCTCCTGGTGACAGTGCTCTGTACCAGCACTTCCCAAGGAACGCACAAAGGAACTGCCTGCTCCTTACTGCATCCACAGGGTTTGTTGCAAGTACTTTCTAGGGTTTAGGGGTAGAAATAGCCCGGCACTGTATTTTGCAGGTGGCCTCTGTGCTTGTTCAGCATTGAAAATATATGTATCTCAATCCAATTCAGAGGCAAATAATTAAACTGAGCAGCACAGAGGCATCCTCTGTCACCTGTAGGAGCTGCTGGGAGCCAGCAGGAGACAGCACACTCCAAACACCTCTCCTACTTTTCAACAATCACCTCAAACCCCAGTTTCATAGGATGATCAGCACACCAAAGATTTTTTTTTTACTGTGCTGTCTCCTTTCCCATATGGCTGCTTCTGTTCTTGCAGCTACAGCTCTTCCATCTGCAGTCTTCCTACTCATGGAAGCTATTCTGAAGCAAGACTGTGCCTCTGCCCCACGTCTGTTGGGCCATGACAGCGCTGCCCCTGAATCACCACGGGGACCCTTCTACCTTCCTTTCCTGTGTCATTAATTCCCTATGAGGCAGTACATTCGCTTTAAAGAACCAGTGGAAAAAAAGACTTCTTTTCAGTAAACCATGAAAAAAGGATCAAAGTCTGAATCTGACCCAACAAAAGAATTCAAATATCAATCCCAAGCATATGAAATACAGTGCTTTTATCATTAAGAAAGCACTCCACAGTCCTCTGATGAAAATGCAGGGAAAGAAGCCACGATCTATTCAGGAAAACGTCTATGTTTAGAAACTGCCCACCTTTAGAAACTGCCATTCAATTTTCACCTTTTTTCTACATTTAACATCTACACTGTGGGGGCAGAAAAATTCCTCCTCCTTGGGCCTTGTTCATCTTTGACATCCGACCTTTGATCACACCCTCCAAGAGGGAGGAAAAGGAGTCAGTGTGGAGGACTTCCACATTGTTGTGATAGAGCATCAAGAAAGGCTGTCTTACGGGGAGGAAGTGCCTAACTTAGTAATGAAACACAAATGGATGATCTTTAAGGTCCCTTCCAACCCAGCGCCATCCGTGATTCCAAAACAAGCCTGGCTTACTGCACGGTATGCACATGTCCAGACTGACAGATTTACACCAGTGGGAACTAGTATAGCACAAAGCTTGACCTCAACTGCAGAGTGGATCATAGCTGGAAGGAAACACACCTGGATGCAGGGAGTGAAACCAGCCAGATGGTATCTAACCAAATCATCACATCCCAGGTAGATGTTTCCAGCCTAGAGACCAATCGCAACCTCTGACAGAACGCTCTAAAGGTTAATAGATATTCTAGCTTTCAAGTATGCAAGAGTTTTTAGTCTTTTCATTGCCAAACTGCTAGAGTTTTGTCACTTTTATTCAAAAACAAACAAACAAAACAAAACAAAACAAAAAAAAAAACCACAAAAAACAAGCTCCTGCTTGTTTTTCCAAGGGGGCTGCGGGTGCCCCATCCCTGAAGGCATTCAAGGCCAGGCTGGATGTGGCTCTGGGCAGCCTGGTCGAGTGGTTGGCAACCCTGCACATAGCAGGGGGGTTGAAACTAGATGATCATTGTGGTCCTTTTCAACCCAGGCCGTTCTATGATTCTATGATTCAAGGTGTTCAAGAGTGTTCTCACATCTCAGTGAGAGTCTAAGTGGTAAAAACTGAATTACAGCTCACGGGATAACATTTTCAAACACTGCACAGTTAATAAAAACAGCACTAGAAGTATACTTACAGTTCCTGTAAGAGCCTGCCTATTTTTATGAAATATTTTTCTTGTTATATACTTTATTATTAACCAACACATTCAGTGTGCAAGTAAGAAATTGGTGCAGCCAACACACAACTCTTCCAGAGCAACAGAATTCCCAATTCAGATCAGTTGTACAAACAGGTTTTAATTAAAATGCTACACAGAAGTAAAAAAAACCAACAAAAATAATAGGAGGAATCATATCCTGCACTTCACAAGTCTACTCGAAAATAGAGTACTGTCTCAAGTAAGAGTTACTTGCTTAACTCTAGCTATATTAACTGAAGTTGAAATCAATGTCTTGAGCAATAATCAACTTTAAATCCACATCAAGAATGTTCCACTACAGTGGCAACCGCAATACAGTGTGCAGTTTAAAACTTCAAAGAAAACCCCAAACAAACAGAAGTTATAGTGGGCTTGCTGAAGCCTGGAATTACTTGCTTCAGTGGACACTGACTAAGCCAACAATTTTCCAACCAGAAGAGATGGCAGATCCATGAAAGGAATATACACTGTTCAGAAAGTTTCATTGGACATCCAGTGTAAGTCAAAGGAAGCAGAGAACTCTAAAACTGCTATATTCCTTTTGCACCGAAGGATAAGCTGTGTGCAATTTAAAGATCTCTGCTCACTGACAACACCAGCAAGGCATATATATTTTCTTAATCACCATATTCTTAAGTAAAACGTGTATATGCAGTTTAGTTCAACAAGTCAGAACTGCATGCCAACCCTAACATGTATCTTAAATACACTGCTGAAATTGTCAGTTTCAGAATTTTTTCTAGCACTTTAGAATTTGAATACCTACTTTCCCCCAAAAGCTGTGCATTCAGCATAAAAGGCTTCATGAAATAGAAACGTTGAGGTTTGTCCTGGCATATCCTGCTGAAGCACCTTGCAAGCCTACTGCTGTGATGGTTCCTGCCTCTGCCCAAGATCTGACAGAAAGCCAGCTCCTGCACCTCAATAACACCAAGACTGAAGCTGCAAAGAAACACGAGTCTTTGGCAAGGTACTGCCAATGGGAACTGAATGTGGGCACGCACCTCTTCTTCCTGCCTGATCTGCAGGCAGTGCCATCTTGAACTGCTGTGATCCTTTACTCAGTGAATCCAATTCACAGCTCTCTCATGAGTTCAAACAAGATCTGCATTCCTGTTTCTTTGTAAAGCGAGCTTATTTTCCACTAGCAGTTCCTTAAAAGATACTACTATATATTAAAAAAATATGTATATACACGTGTACGTACATATACATACATAAAAAAGATGCACATAGTATTTTCTTCACCACAGAAATCTTTAAGTTAGGTAATATAAACTGAAGTAGAAAATAGACAAGAATACACCGACCGTATTTACTCTTTTGTATATAAGAGAAATCAATTTAGATAACACAATTCCTTCAGGAAGAAGAGAAGAAATTGCTCTTCATATTTAAGGTATCTTTCCTCTCAAAGCTGCTCCTGAAGAAAGTCTTCCATCCCTTACAGAAAAAATGTGTGTTTATTGTGATGAACTAGAAAGTAACCAAAATGAATTCAAAAGTAAAAATCAAGTAGAATTTATTCCACTTTTGAAGAAATAACTACAATTCCAAAGTGCCCTCTATGGAAGAAATTGGAGTTTAAAACAAGTGTCATCTGTGTTGCAAGTGTCCTCTTTAGATATAGATATTATTGTGAGTTTCACCAGTTGTCAGCAACTTCTTCAAAATCTTCGTGCTTTCGGATACATCCTAGGAAAAGGAAAAGATTATCAGCATCAGCTACATTGCTGTTAACAAAATAAAAACAAACCAAAACCCACCAAGCCTCACTGTCACCCATTCCCATTTTCAATATTATGAATATCTGTCTGGTAAACATGTTAACTGTAAACAAATATCACATCTTCTTAATGAAGGTATCTAGAAAACTATCAAAGGCACCAAAGGAACTTGCAATTTAACAATGCAGTGCGGTTTAACAATTTGCCTTTCTCCTCCCCTGTACAGTGGAGGAAGAGCCTGCATTTTCATTGTTATTTTCCTTCCATCGATGTAATTGAGTACATTATCACAGAATGGCCTGGGTTGAAAAGGACCACAATGATCATCTAGTTTCAACCCCCCTGCTATGTGCAGGGTTGCCAACCACTAGACCAGGCTGCCCAGAGCCACATCCAGCCTAGCCTTGAATGCCTCCAGGGATGGGGCAACCACAACTTCCTTGGACAACCTGTTCCAGTGTAAACCTGTTCTAAGTTTAAACATTTAGGGGTTATAGTCAGTTGCATTTACATTTGCACTATGAATGAATGCTAACTGGCAATTTCCACACTTCAAGCTGAAGCAAGTACTTCAACAGACACAAATGTCTTCTATCACTGAAATGGAAGTCCAACTGGCAAAACTGAGGAGGGCATTGTAAACCACCTATACTTTGATTAAAGTATTTCAGAAAGCAGCAAAAACATTCACCTCGGCAGCCCAGAATACCTTGATTTGCTCGGTTAGTGCAAAACTACGGAACCATCTTTATAAGAGTAAGAAGGTGCAAGATTTAAGAAGCTTTCAGGTATGGCACAAATCAGTTAGGCTTTACAGGTTGGGCGGGTCATACCACCAGCCAAATGCGAGAAAGGGAAAGACAGACCAAAACTCTCTTCATTTTTAAATATGAAATTTTACCTTGACTAAATTCTTCAGGGGGTTAGAAGAAAGCAGAGGCTTGAATGCTTCAATTGTAACCGTGTCCAGTTTGATGATATCAGTGTAGCACTGGTACAATACTGCAGGAATCTGCCATACTTGGCAATAACTCAGAACTAAATACAAGTGAAAAGAACATCAGCATTATGTTCAGCAGCAAGCAGGTACCTGAGAAAATAAACTAACAAAAAGCAGTAATGCACAGTTCCATCTTTTTTGCTGGTAAATATCTTAAAGAGAAATCACACGTTTAATTAATCAACACAACATGAGCTTTTGCTGGAACGAAACAAAAATGCAAACTACAACCAACAGGTCTTCCAGAAAAATCACCCAACTTTTAGCTCTTGCCAGACAAGGTTTTCCTCATGGATGCTAACATTAATTCGGTACTCTATAATGAAAAGCCTTACAGAGGTTTCATTATAGCACATGCTAAAACCAAATTTAACCTTTACATGAGGCCAATCAGCAGCATCATGAAACCTATTTACCTCTAACAAGCAGAAAAAGCTTATTAACCTCAAACTAGATGTGTTCATGTTTTACAAGGCAGCATGTAAGATGGCGAATTGCTAAGAATTAACTTCCAAAAAGCCAATCTGGTAGAAAATTCATACCATCAAGTAAAAAATTACAATTACAAATGGATTTTCCTCCAACCCAATTTTATACTGCCACTGTAAGTAAGTGAGATTGAAAAATACCAGCAGCAGGAAGATCTCGCACAATGTTTGGTTGCTCCAGCAGTGGACAGCAGACCTCCTCTTTGAATTCTTTCGTCTTTAAGGCTTTCAGAAATGGAGACGGAAGCGTCAAAGTGGATTCCTGAGTTTTATACTCAGCTACAGGACATGTTGAAAGAACGGTTACCTGCAAACCTTCCTTCCTTATATGGCCAAAAACCTGAAAGAAAAATGTTCATTTATCAGCAAATTTATCTTCTCTTCTCCTTTTAACAATGTTAAAAACACAACACGAATTTCAATTTGAGTGCAGGCAGCAAAGCGCAGTTTGCTTGGAAGACTAACTAAAATTTGATTCACAATCCCCTGAATGGAAGTTTCACGTGGAATCCTTTCATGACAGAAGTTAAAAAATGAAGAGAGCCAAGAGCTAACATATTTACCAAGTCTACTAGTCTTCTTGAGAAGCTTCAGATTTTCAGCACTATCCTTTCACCTGCAAATATATCAAGGCTTACTATTTTTACTAATGGTGACAGCAGAAGAAAAAAAAAAAGCTCCAAATAAAAACCAGGCTGCTTGTTAACAGCAAGGTAGCTTGACAAGTTCAGAGACATTACCAATTGAATTGTGCTCCCCAGATGCTGTTTTTGATTTATGTTGTCCTTCAGTTTATGATGACTCATTTTCAAATACTCAGATTTTATTTAATTATGCTCAAGCTGAACAGAGAATTGAGAAAATATCAATTTTTCTGCAGGTTTCCTCAAATTCAAATAAACTTAAGAAAGCATCACACAAAACATGTATTTGGATCTACTGCATGCCATCACAAAACATACTGCACAGTCCTTCACTGTTTTTAAAGAATCTATGTCAAAATGAGCAGTATGAGAAACGTGCACTTTCCCTCTCAACACTCCTCTCCACATTTATGATCAGAAAGGAAATAAGGCATTTGGTAAACGTGACAGAAACTTGCCTGTTTCTGTACGCAGCACCAATCACAGAAGTGGACCTGATGACTCCCTCACATCAGTGTGTTAACACTGTAATATAAAACTGATGTAACTTTTCAGAAGCACTTATTTTTCAATTAATGGGATGTTTACTGTCCTGGTTTTGTTCGGGATAGACTTAATTTTCTAGTAGCTGGTATGGTGCTGTGTTTAGATTTAAGATGAGAATAATGTTGGTAGCACACTCAAATTGCAAGTTACTGCTGAGCAGTGCCTACACAGAGCCAAGGACATTTCAGCTCCTCACACTGTCTGGCCAGCAAGGAGCTGAGGGTGCACAGGGAGCTGGGATCCGGCAGGACCGGGACAGTTGGCTCTGGCCCATGTGGATGTCCCGTAACACGTGGCGTCATGCTGAACAACAAAACTGGGGGAGCTGGCCAGGGGGGCTGCCACTGCTGCAGTACTGGCTGGTGGTGGTGAGCAATTACACTGCGTTGCGCACCACTTGTTTTGACTAGCTTTGTTGCTACAGTTTATTTTTCTCTTTTCTTTCTCCCCCCAGCAGACCCTTTCTTATTAAACTGCCCTTACCCACAGATCCCTGCGCTTTTCAATTTTCACCCTCATCCCACAGCAGGGTGGGGATGAATTAATGGCAGCGTGGTGTTTATCTGCCTGCCAGGTAAAATGACAACCGTTTACTCTGACTGGGAACACTGGCTGGTATCAAATAAGGCTCCGCAGAGGAGCACATCGTCTTACTTTGTCAGCAATCGCTTGCTGAGAACACATAAATGAAAAAATCTGCTTCACGGAGGCCTTCAGTATTTCCAGTTAATGACAATTTACAAAGTATACAGAACAGACCCATAACTCAAGCTAAAAGCAGAAGCGTAACACCTTAGCTGTAAATTCTAAATACTCAATAACACTGACTTGGTTAAAACTGTATTCTTCTACAGTTCAAAACCACCCACGTTTGAAATAATACATACACAAGCAGCTGGAAAAACAGAAATGGAGAAGACAGTGAAAACCACAATAATCTTTCTTTTCCCAATTTAAATGAAGTGCAAGAGAGTGTGGAATACAGCAAAACCACAGTGTTTAAGGTTCCAAGGTTTCTAAAATTTCAAGTCAACCACTAATGCCTCACCAGGTCAAATAAACTTATCAACCAGCCATGGAATGACAAGAAAACCAGTCTTTCACAAAGTTGGGCCTGAAATCCCTGTATCACTCAACAAAGTTACCCCAGATTTTCATCTCCTTTGCCCTCCCACAACTGTTGTGGCTCTCTTGTACTCGGACCCTTGTACAGTTTTCCCCTGCATGCAAGTAATCCTCCTTACATGCTGGCTTGGCCAGCTGGCAAGCGAGACAAAGTGGCTCGGAGACTGGCTGGGCATCAGTCAGCAGTGGTGAGCAACTGCTTTGTGCTCCACTTGTTTTGTGCGTGTACACACTGACTACATATAATCACCACTGTCACTATTATTTCACTCTTCCTTTTTCGTTTTAGTAAACAGTTTGGTTTTTTGTTTTTATCTCTACCTGTAAGTTCTCCTTTTTTGCCCCCCGTTCTCTCCCCCATCCCACCGGGAGCGGGGAAAGCAAGCAGCGTGGTGCTGAGCTGCCCGCAGGATTAAACCACAACAACCAAATAAGCCATACTTCCCTTGAGGCTAGGATAGGACCCAGATCCACATCCAAAATCAACAGCCTGAAAATGCCCCCTGGATTTACTTTATTAGAGTCAAAAGGATATTATGTGGGGGGGGAAGCGGAGAGGTGAGAATCTGAAGGACCAGTAGTACTTGCATACTTGAATCACGATAGGGCTGCCCATATAGCAATCTGGATATTCTAACAAATGGGACAGATACTACTTTGGAAAGCAGCTTCTTTTAGACTTCCACCTTGTGAAAAAAACAGAGCACACCCATTTGTGAAGACACCACCTACCCTGAATTTCACAACGTTTATCTGGCAACTGTACAAATTCAATTATGTTATAACTTTATTACAGAAGGATTCTCCCAGAGCTGAAATACCAGTTGAAACAAGTCAGTGAAAAGTTAAGATGAACAGGAAGAAGTTCGTAAAACAGGAAAGGAACAAAACTGAAACTCTCCAAAAAGGTAACTGCACAGTGAGTTACGGTAAACGTAACCAGCAACATCTAGAAAAGAATTTCACAGAATTTGCTAATTGTAAATTTGTTGAGCACTTAGAAAGTCACAGTAAAAATAAGTTATTTGCAGTACTGTCAGGTATAGAAGAGCAGAGAAGAGGCAGACGCACTAACTTGAACATCCCCAGTCCTAAGATTTCATTGCTCAATATGTTGTCTTGCAGTTGTACCTTTTCAAGCCACTGGAACTGCTGATCTTCAGCAACATAGCAACTACACTGGCACAACAAAACCTGACAAAGAAAAAAAAAAAGGTTGTGTAAGTGGTTTATAGGACACAACAACAGCTTATGATCACGTGTAAAGGTGGTTATGACTGCAGCCAACAACTTGTTTGGTACTCCTGGGATTCTTCGTCTCTATTTCAACACGAGTTTTTATTCGTAGCCTCATGTGAAACATTCCACCATGTAAAACCATCTTTGTTTTAAACTCCACACGCCAGAACTCCAAATGGTTTCAGTGACCATAATGACCCCTCACATTTTCTTGAGATTAATCAAAAATGCTGCAGCTGTAATGTTTTATCTTTTGTTTGACCTGGGCAAGGTGGGGATGAAAGGAGCTTGCTGCCTTTTTCAGAACGCTGAAATACAGAGAAATTCACACATAAGTCACTTACTGTTGGATCTGATATTAACTGATAGAACAAGCAGAAAGAATCTGTTGGGAGGACACTTGTTGCACTGGTTGTTTGGCACCATTCGTTCCACAGTTTCACAGCTCCAACTACTTTCCAACATACGGAATCCAGAATAAAAGACGACAGGAAAGCTGCAAAGAATGCTAATGTTAATTTACAAAGAATAAAATCTCAGTTCTACAAACAAACAACTGGAGTGAAATATTTCTTTTCAATATCCTTAAATTAAAAAAGTACAGTAAAAACATTTTTATTGACATACATTTATCAACCACATCCAGCAAAGATCGTGAGTAGCCTCATTGAATCAAGACATAAAGAACTGTTCTACGTATAGGTAGAGATCTCTATCATTAACAACACATATTAAGAATTATACCGATTATATCAGCCAACTTGGATTCCTTCAGAATATACTAAAAACAAGTGCTACTAAATATTATGGCTCTAATAGCTCTTGACATATCAGATTCAACAGATTTCTCAGAAAAAAATAATAGTAATGAAGTCAGCAAGGCAGAACTGTAACTTCGGCTCCAGGAAGCAGACACACGAGCGTGCAAGACTTAGTGGCAAAAGAGCTGCTGTATCAAATTACTATATATCAAATTAGTTCCTATGAAAGAGAAGACAGACCTAAAATGCATCTTTAACTACTTCTAAAGGAAAATCCTCAATAAAAGAAAAAAACAAGTTAAGGAGGTTAACTAGGATAAAGATGATCTAAACGTACAAAAGACTTAAGATGCCTCCATATCCAAAGGGAAAGAGCTATTCAGAAGCTCAAGACCACAGTTTGCATGCGTGGGAAGGGGAAAGGTTGTCTCAAGACTTCAGTGTCCAACCATCTCAGAGCATTATGAACGAGTGTAGGACCAAAGTGTAAGAAGGGGATTGAAAAAGAAAGAAGTTGTACCAAAAAAATCCTTGCTCGCTAGTAATCAGAAAAAGGTGAGGAGGACTCAAAATCAGAAATCTCCATATTTAATCCATATTTTGCCAAGAACGTTAAACTAAATGGAAAGGGGATGAATAGGACATGGAAAATTTCCAAAATCATTACAGTTAAGACTCAGAGAAGCTTCCCATACTAAGGCAGGAAGAGTTAATTCACATCCGAGAACTTTAGAAAGAAAAAGGGTGAGTGAAGTAACACCTGTAATATTAAGAAATGTAACCCACTTTGGTTCAATAGTACTAAGTGATCTGGGCACAGCAGGGATAAGTCAGCTACCTCCCGGCATTCTGAAGTACAAGCAGAAGTGCCATAGCTGACTGATGCACACCTTTACGATTGCAGTCCTATTTGTAAGCACTGCACCGAGCTATATGCCATTATCAAAAACCAGTTTTTGCGAATTAACCAACAGTCCAGGAAAGAGCACCACACACGAGCAGGATGAAGGACGATGGGCACAGTCCCAGTTAAATCCTAAGACAAAACACGTTCTGCATTCCCCCTTCCTATTATTCCACCACGACCCAACCCAACAGGCTGCTGGCAGAAGGACAGTGGTTTGGCCATTCTAGCCCCACGCGCTTCGCTTTCCACCTACCGACAGCGTTGTGTCCTACTGCAACGATGAACCTGGAGCACCGCAGGGGTTCCTCGGCAGGGCTCCCCGCAGCTCCCGGCGTCCAGAGCGCGGCGATCTCCCTGCCGAGAGAGGCCGGGCTTGCAAGCACCCGCCGGGAAGCACGGCGCTGCTCAGCGCTCGCTCCCCACACCTCTACCTTTTCTCCTGCAGCTCCCTGCGGATCTCCCGATCCTCGGCCGTCTCCTCGGTCTCCTCCTCATCGTCCACGCCGGCCCGGGACGGAGCAACCACAACCTCTCCGAAGAATGTCGCCATCACCTCGCCGCCGCCGCCACCTCCCTCCTTCCTCTCGCCCGCGGGCGGGCACCGCGCACGCGCGCCGAGCCGCTCTGCTGCGCCGGTACCATAGAGTTTGTCTCACCGAGTCGACGCTCTAGCCGCGCCAACCGTAGAGAGCGGGCCCGGCGGGAGGACCGGCAGCCCGAGCCCCAAGCGTGTGGCCCCAGCCCTCCCTGCCCACCCCGTCTGGTCTGACTAGAGCCAGGCCAAGTCAATAGGAGGCAGGAGCAACAGCTGTTCCAACAGAGAACGCGTTCAGTTAGTGAAAAGTAAAATAAATACATTCTTAGAGGGGGTGAAAGGAAAAACAAACAGAACAAAAACCCTTTAATCATCTCTCCTCCTGTCTGTCTATAAAACAAGGAGATGCACAACAGCATTTGCTTTGCTTATAAAATAAAGTGTTCTGCTCCTTAAACTAGCAGTTCCCTACCAGGTATAGGAAGGCCGAGGCCAGAAGCATGCTCCCACCCTTCGGGGTCATCACAAACCTAAGGTGTGTGAGCACAGTGGGACAGAACAGGGCAGCTGAACGGCAAGAAAGAAAAACATCTTTTTAAGTCTGACTCTGAATAAGAAATACAAACCTACCAAACTCAGGTTTAACTGTTTAATAAAAAAAAAAAAAAAAAAATGAGATGCTCGCTTTAAAGACCTTATAACAGATTGTACCCCTCTACTGGGGGTTATATTTCATGGAACAGAGACCATAAGCAGCTGCTGAACAATTCATTCCATGTAGGGGTAACAGAAATAGCCACTGACTTACTCTCTTTAACAAAGGTGCTCCTTAGAGGTGCAATACACAAAGCTACTCTGAAGAGCCAGGTCTCCTCACTGAACACAACTGTGTTCCTATTTCATAAACCAACCTAAAGGAATCAAATAAACATCTTACTAAATTCTAACATTATATTAAGGGATTATACTCTAAATAAAGAAAACTCCTGAGGCAAGAGTGACATAAACTAGCTTATTCTTGGACTTCATACAGAAGTTTTAAGGAAAAAAACAAAACAGTACTTCTCTATACTGAGATAACGTTCTAGATACCAAAATGTGATGGTCAGTGCACCTTTTGGCACAATGTCAGCAACAACGCTGGAGAAATGCTTCTCAGTAACTGCTGCCAGCACTTTCATTACTTCACTGCCAGTTGTATAAGCACTTACTATATTACTAAGTGTGATTATGAAGCTGTACTTTTTTCCCCCCAAAGCCCTTCAAGATTCTACTACCTGTCCAATCTGCTAGAAAACTAACTCTTGAGCTTGCTGTTTCAGTTTGAGCTGAGTCACAGCTGGTACTTTGACATATCTCCTTACTGAACAAAGCAATCAGGAATGGCATACATCAGCCATGTGAGAAAGTGAACCAGCAGAGAGGCAGGAAATCCATAGCAGAGAGTGAGAAAGGAACAGAGCACCTCATATTGGATTGAAGGCAGTGATTCTGGGGGGTCTAACCAGCTCTAGGGAAAAGTAAGAATTTAGAGGTGCTATGCATTCTCCTGTCTGATGCACAACCAACCAAGAATTTATATATATATATTGTTTTTCCTGGAGAATTCATCTTCTATGTAATAATAATAATTATTATTATTTTTTACAACAGCCACCTCAAACATTTCAAAAACTGGTAGATAAACGGCAGCAATCATAACCGATATGTTTAATCAATGCAAAAATCTAACATTAAAGCACTTAGAAGTTTAAATGTGGAAGACCAACAGAGATTTAGCAAAAATGGTCCGGCATGTAAGAATCCTGCACCTCCAACTTCTCACGCATAAAAAAAACAACAAACAGAACGAGTGTTTTGTTGGTTTTTCTATTTTATAAAGAAAACACACAAAAACCCTTAGGCCCAAGAGTTCACCTGCATTTCATATTCTTAAGTTTACAGTATAGAAGTCACATTAATGATAGTACTACCTGTCAGTATAAACTCTCTCTTCACCAGCACCAATATGCCTTTTTAACTGGCAAATACGCTTTTCTCAACCGGCAACTGGTTCTAGTTGTATGTTTTCATTAATAAACGTACAGAACATTCAACATCTGTACTAACAGAAGCTGTAATGCCATTAACTCAGTGACTGCTCATTACTCGTCTGATGCAATACCAGCATCCACCGAATTTTTATAGCGTACACTATTATTTATAAGCCTGTTAATATCGTATATGATTTCTTACAGCATTAGAGATGTTTGAAATTTGTTCTCGAATGTTGAATGACCTAGGTAGTATTCCATTGCAGCACCCATAACAATAATACTCAACATACTGCTATTAACCTGTTACGCAGTGTTTTAACTTTTTTTTTTTAAACTCTTGTTATATGTAATAAAATACCAGTAAAGACAAAAAAATTGCCCCTATAATGAGGCACATTTTGGCATCTGTGCTAAATGCTGCTACATGGGCAGGCAAGTGCAAGTCAAAATATGAAAAGGAGAAAGTCATGATCTAATCACATTCATAACTTTTTCATAGAAAAATATAAATATATTCCCTGAAATGTAGGACAAGGAAGAGCCAGCATCCGACATGAGTTCTAGTGCTATTACCATAAAAAAAAAAAAGTGGGCTGGCTTTTCCTTTTAAGGTTACGTTTCACAAGCTGCATCACCTACACCTCTGTCATCATCGTCATCGTCACAATCATCGTATCTAACAGTCCGCCTCCCCCTGTTTCGAGTTCTTATCTTAGTACGCCGGTTAGCTCTCCTGTATTTGGTATACTCCAAATCTTCAGAGTCATTTTCTTGGTTAGGTTTCCGACGTTTCCTTCGCTGGGGTCTTCTGGAAGGCTTAGGTAAATTTGAAATTTCTTTTCTAACAATGTCTGTTTTTCTCTTTTTTGTTTCTGTGGCATCACTATATATACTGTTATCAGTTCCAGAGTCCGAATCAGAAGAACAATTGAGATTGGCTTTTGAGCTCCCTGCAGTGCCAGGTGTTCCCACATTCTCTGATACTGAGCTATTTTCCTCTATCTTCCTCCCTGCTGCAGATTCTGATGTTTCTTTTAAGTCGTTTGATAATTTTAGTCTTTTCAAAGGAGCTCTGGATTTTTTATTTCTCGCTCTTCTGATAGGTTTAGTTTCAAGTTTAGCTAGCTCAGAACCCACCTCCTCTTCAGAGTTGCTCATATGATGGTTGTAGGCTGAAGTTGACTGACCAGAAGTTCTCCAGTTTCTCCCATTTTCTACCTTGTGGTTTGTGGAATTCTCCTCTGAAGAGTCAAATGTATTTTTAAGAGCTGCATCACTTTCAGTTCTCTTTGTCTGACTGTCATTATCATCATTCTCCTTTTTAGTCACTTCTATCTCCGCCTCAGATTCCGTTTTTTCATCTTCAGACTCGCTAATGTATTTTCTCTTAGGAGCAGATGATCCAGAACAAAAATCATTTTTTCCATCAGAATCCTGTTCTTTCTCATTTTCAGACATTACACTAAAATCTACATCAGAGCTGCTGATCGGTTTTTTCTTGGATGCCACAGATGCGCCGCCATGAAGCTGCCTTCTGTTCTTTTTCACTGTGCAAACGCTCTCCGAGCTCGATAGCTCTTCCTTTGTATCACTCATTATCTTAATCTTATTAGCTGCTAGAGTGGCACATCTGCGTGGATTTTTCTTTTCCGTCACATTGGACACCTTTGTGTGTTTCCTGTAGTTAATGATACACGCCCTGCTCCTGAGCACTTTCCCACTTTGTCCAGGCTCCTCAGATGTAGATTCTACAAAAAAAAATATTTAAAATTTCCTTTTAATAACTTGCATTCCTGAAATAGCTCATTTATAAAGCACAAACACTACCACATTTAAAAAAATATGCAAAGACGTGTTTTTATTTCAACCATTACGAGCAATCTACCTTAAGACTTTACTAAGGATACAGCCAGACACTCAGTCCTAAGCATGTTTTTAACTCTCAGGATTCGTCTTTTGCTTTGATATGATGAAAAGGTTGTACAGTAACATTCTGTAGCGTCCCTGTAAAAACTGCCTTACAAATCACCAACTTAGCCAACAACCTTTCCATCATTCTTTCCAATTCTTTCCATCAACAAACTTCCATCATTAAAGCTGCAACTTTTATTACTGTTTTTACTTGATCTTTCAAAACGAATGATTATAAATTTGAGACTCTTTATTCTTAAAAGATTATAGAATTTTATACAGCCAGAAGTCCTGGGTAAATTTCACTAGTTTAGAATTGCTTCACTTACACAGAAAGCACTTCAAACCATTTGGTTTCTCTGAGACTTAAACTATAGGCCTACTTCTAAGAGTGAATATTCCAATTCACTGTTTTTAATATAGCACTTGCTTCTTACACTGGGTTGTAAACAAATATTCCATCTATAAATACTAAGAATGATGCTACCAAAATAAATGCTTTGAAGTTTTACATTCTAAATAAGGCAAAATTGCTAATAGGTATTGCTAAAAATTAAAAGCAAAAGATCCTGAAATAAATTTTCATAGATTTGACAAAAGAAAAATGCTGTTTTAGCAGGAATGTCTTTTCAAAAGTTCACATTTCTCAAAATTGATGTCCATCTCATATTTCTTTGGAGCTCTACTGATTTTGTGAACAAGATGTGCACCAGGAAAGTATTACATTATATTGGCCTATTACCTCTTGATAATAGAAATAATAATTTTGCCATAGCTTGAACCCACTGCCTTGATGATTCTCTACCTCTGTCTACTCTGCAGACAGATGGAAAAGCCATGGCAACTCTTCTTATCTTACTTCACGGAAAGGTAGACCACTAAATATTTTCCAAGTAAACATTTAAAGAGAAGGATAAAGAGAAGGAGGCTTAAAGGGAATGCTCTTTTTTATGGAGGGATGAAGAAAGCTTGTCTTGCTAATACTGTTTCAACTACTGAAACTAAAGGCCTAGCGTCTTTTGAGAATGACAGCTGTTCAGATACTATCTGAGACAAACTCCTCCAGTGAGGTTCAGTGCCTGGCTCCTTCTGGCCAGATTACTGTGTTCAGCATTGTTAGAAGTCATTCGGGTTCCACTGTTCCCCAGTACATCACCTGTGAAGTTAGGACAGGACAACATTTTCCCTCAACTCTGTAAAGAAAAAATGCCGTGAAGACGTATTCTAAGAAACTAGATAAAAAACAGCTCTACCAGGACAAATTATGGGGTGTTTTTGTGTTTTTTTTGTTTGTTTGTTTGTTTTGGTTTTTTTTAGCATTTCAGCAGCTAATTCATGAGACTGAATGAAAGACTGAAGGACAGTGACATCACATTCTACGCAAGACAGGAGTCCAGACTTTATGTTACACACTACCAGACTATTAAACCTATTCAACCTGTACTTTGTACGCAATCTCAAATCGGCAGTGAATTTGCATAAAGCTTTATTTTTTTTTTACTTAAAGCTTCTTACTAGAATTAAAATCCACTCTGGGGTAACTGCAACATTCCCACACATCACAGTAATGAGAGAGACAAGTCTGCATCAGTTTAATGAAACTACGCAAGAGTATCATGCATCAAGTGCTGCAAAGGTACAAACAGATTGTACAGACAGGGAGGATCAAATAACGAACTCCATTAGCCACAAATAAGGATCTACAAGAAAACATTTACAAGACAGACACCAAGATATAAAGGACTCATCCAACCAGTCTGCTGTTGTGACAAGCAGTCCTGTAGTACATGCTATCAAACTCTAAAGCTGGGGAGTCCAAGCTGCAATACTGGATAGGAATATCCAGCCATCCCTTGAGTCACACACACAGCCTCTTACATACAGCCAAATACCCAAATAAATTTATGTTCTATAAATACTAAAGTATTAAAATAAAAGCATATAAAGTATATAAAAGTATATACTCCAACAGTACCCAAATACTAGCTTTTAGAAGTACAAACCTGCTAAGCTTCTTATTTACAAGTAACTATCACCCTTTTCAGGAGAGAGGAATACATGCTCCCGTTGGTAAACCACAGTAAACTAGGCTGTGCTAATAGCATGCCTGCTGCACCCATTATCAGCTGAGGAGCAAAACGAGCTAGAGAGGGCATCTGCCAATACAGAAAATAGTTACTTGACTGCCTGTGGTAGTATCCCAAATTAGAGAGTAGATAAACTGAAATATCAAATACATGTTTTACTGTAAACGTAGTCCAGAGCTCTTAATCAATTCATATGAAAGACAACTAACACTTCAACAGAACCATGTGGGAAACTAACTCCCCACATGAAGAAAACTGAACGCCCAAAAGGTACTTATCAGGAACACTGCACAGGACAATGACTTGTCATTCACATGAAAGCAGGTCTCCAATTCAGTCCTACATCTTGAGCTGTCTTGGTTCTGTATATATCAGGTCTTTCTCTTGGTTTTTAAAACACACTCTCCAAAAACACACCCAAACCTCAAACACTGGTAATCCAAACTCTGGGAAAAGCCAGTCAAGCTTTAGAACATTACCATCACAGCATCAAAATGCATCTCTACTTTGAAAAGGACGCTATGTATCACTGACAATAAAATCCAAAAGGCAAATCAAGTTAAAGATTCCAGTATATGCCATGGAAATAAAAATAGTTCAGACACGATCAAATTCATTTTGAAAGACTACAAAATTACCTGAAAAGAAAATAACAGCTGTAAGTCTGCTTTAGCACAGAAATTCTCAACAGCAAAAGGCAATAATTGAAGGTAAGAACTATTACTTCATCCACAGACTCATAGATTTTCATTACTGAAATTCTTAAAACAAGGAGCAGACTGATGAAGGAGAACAAATTCCTCCTTTTGAGATCTCTTGCATGAAGTTCAAGGTAATTCATTCTTATATGTTCTGCTAATATATACATAGAGAAGGAAGTGCTGATTAAATATGAAAACAATAGTGACTTAAAGACTTTTTCATAGACAGATGTAAACCCTGAATTGCTCAAGAACTCTCAGCATTCATCACTAATTCTAAATACTGAAAAACTGCCACCATAAAACTAATAGTTTCCTCAGTGCTGTTTTGGTGACCTCCCAGTTCCACTGTCAGCATCACCAAGTCTTACAGTTCACCTGCTGATTTCTAGTTTTTGTTTTAGAACGGAACACTATTACGCTTCGTGGAGACCAAATCTCTCCAGCCATTACCCATACTAAAATTTCCTCTGTCTAGTCAGTATGTGAGGTTAGATGCATTAACTCAAAAATTTTTACCTTTTCTGAAGATTTTTGTTTTTCCTTTTCTCTTCCTCTTTTTTGTTTTTGAAGAAGCGTCAAAATAATTACAGTGATTGGAATTTGTTTCAGATTCCGTATCAGAAGAGTCATTGAAATCAGCACCAGGTCCAGAATTAGGGCTCGCTGTAATTCTACATGGCACCAAGGTTTCTGAAACAACACTTCTCCCATCCTGTCTGTATTCTGTTTCAGATTCTGCTGTGTCCTCCAAATCACTCAAGACTTTTGCTTTTTTTATAGGAGCAACAGGGTGCAGACCAAACAGTTTTCTGGCATTCCGCCCATCTGATTCAGAACACGCTTCATCCTCGGAGTTGCTCACACCAAGCTTATTTGCAGACAGTGATTGCTCAGCTTTCTGATTGCTCCCATCCTCTGAATTATGGCTTTTGGAGTCCTCCTCTGAAAAGCGTCGTGTGGGGCTCCTCATTTCGGGAGACACAGAAAGAGCTGTCCCTCGTAACTGCCTATGGCCATTGCTTTGCCAGGTTTTCTGTTTCACCTGCGTATCTGTCTCAGAATCTGAACTTTCATTTTCAGATTCACTAACAAATTTTCTTCGTACAGCAGATGAAGTAGGTAGAGAAAGAACTTTCCTCTTGGTAAGCTGCTCTTCCGTTTCTTTTTCACTTTCAGACTTCAAACCTGCATCATCCTCAGACCCCTCCAGTAACATTCTCCTGGCTGCAGCTGAGGCGTTTCGGTGAGGCAGTTTTCTGTTTTTGCATCCAATACCAATACTTTCTGAGCTTGAAACCTCTTCCTCCACATCACTCATTAGTCTTAACTTAGTAGCAGCCACAGTAGCACTTCTGCGTGGGATTTTTCTATGTCTCCCTGTACTATTACTCAGAGACTCGGATGTCACCACTGAAGTATTTTCAGAATCACTTTCATATAATCTTTTCCTGACAGCTTTTCTTGTATTCCCATTCTCCTGGGGAAGTGTACCTGTGAAGCAGAAGAGGGATTGAAGTCTTATGTACAAGAGTAGTCACTTTTTCAGCCTTATCAAATCTGGAACAGGTTCAACCCACAGACATGACAAACAAAGCACATTCCCCTAGTAGTAGGTAGGTGGTTTTGTTGTCTGGCAAGAAAAAATACTGAGCTTTATCACAGAATCATAGAATGGCCTGGGTTGAAAAGGAACTCAAAGACCATCTAGTTTCAACCCCCCTGCCATGGGCAGGGTCACCAGCCACTAAGACCAGGCTGCCCGAAGCCACATCCAACTTTTATATCATGAATTTCAGATTCATTCCAGTTTTTTGAAAACTGCTTTATGTTTTAGCGCTTCTACTTTAAGAAACAAAACACTTCAAAAGCCTCAGTAGGCTCTTGGCTTCAGCCCTCCCTATCCTAAGAACTGAAAAAAAAGAAAAAAGTGAAATGTTCAGAAAGCAGAATTTTGAGAGCAACAGATCTACTAGTAATCAAACAAATAGTATAACACACAACAGTTAAAAAAACCCACTAATTACAGTTAGTTTTCTATGCATGTGTGTGTGTGTATATACATATATATATATGTATACGTATATACACACACACACACACACACACACACACAGACACCTGGCTCATGGGCCATTCAGAAGACGACTACTCCAATCTTACCTATTTGTTTTCTTTGAGCAGCTTGATTTCTGGTTACCCTACAATTGATGTTCTTTCTTCTACATATACCATTGTGTAGTGGAGGCGACACAAGAGCCACAGAGCTTTCTTTGCTCTCTTCTGAGCTCTCTTCTGTACAGGATGAAGAGGATGTAGATGAAGCTAAAGAACCTTCTACTTCACTTTCTGCTAAAAAAATTAAATCCTCAATTAGAATACTAAGCAGTTATTTTTCACTTAGGAAGTGCATTTTGCTTATGCAGGACATCTTATTTCCTCACAATTTTATCTAACAATATACTTTTTATCACGCCTTAATCTCTTGCACATATGAAACTGATAGTTCCACAACATATACCACTCCACATTCATGAGGTGTCTGGTGATAAGTTACTTTGAGACATGTTTAAGTTTCAAATAAAATAGCAACTAAGTTATCTGAAAACACCTCTAAGAGAAAAGCACCTTAAAAAACTTGAAACATTTGACAAATCTCTTTTACCAGGATTAGTATCCTTGTTCTCTGAAAGAAGCTGAAGTTTTACCAATGTTTAGGGAGGAAAAAAAAAGAGACAAGACAGATTTTATGACCCTGGGAACTTAATCTAACATAGACAGGTATATATAACCTTTATTTTATATCAAATACACCACGCTTTCCTCTCGAGTAAGAGCCATCCATTCACCACAACCACTTTCCTAGAACAGCTGCTCGAAGTGAAAAAATTCTATTACTGTATTTGGTTAAAGAGCATCAAGACATAAAGGTTTGTGGTAAACTTGTCATCTGTCCTATTCATTCAGCTTTGCTGTCAATCTCCATACAAAGCTGTAAAAAAGTACTGTCTATTTGACTGCAAAATAGATACATATGCAGCCAAGGCAGCTCTGCGTCTAAGTAAACTGTGGTAACAATAAATTTCTTCTTAGGAATACGTTTTTTTCATTAACGAAATTAATCAACTGCATTCTATCAGACTTCACAGCAGAATATTCTTTAGTACACAGTACTTTTAATAATACATCAGTAAGTCAAAATACACAAAGATCTGTATTGCCTGAAATACAAACTGCATAAAAATGTTGTCCAAAGTTTTTGCATTGTTAAAGTTTGCATTTTTAATTTAGAATACAGTTGGCAATTGGGGCAATCATAAGGGAAAAGAAACATTAGCAGGCAAAGCATAGATAAGACAAAGATGAAAACCCTCATTTGAAACAGATTCCATTGATTACCTGATGACAATGTTGAACGGTTCGTTAGTGTTGTAGATCTAGCTTTTCCATTCCTTTCAAAGGATGTCAGGCATGCAGAATCAGAGGATTCTCCAGATGAACTGTGGTTGTAATTGCTAGCATTTGTCTTATGGCTTGCAACACAGGCTGCTCTGCTTGAGGTAGGTTGACTAAAAGAATCTTCCTGTTCAGATTCAATTTTTGCCTGAGACTTTAATGGTTTCTGCTTCAAATTTCTACTGAAAAGGGAGAGGAGTAGAAGCAACATAGCTTGTAAAACTACTAGAAAAACATAGACAGTTAAGTATTTTAAAAGTAATTTTCTCTGAAAGCTTAATTAACCATATACCATGTGATTTTACATTTATGGAAGGCTAGTTAGTTTTGTAATCTAATATGGTATGGAACAGTTTTAACTTTGATGAAGATAAGCATGAACTGCTTTTATTAATATAATAGTCTATCCTCCTAATAACGTTAAACAAGAAGACATTCTCTCTACACAAAACCAAAGAAGGTAACACTAAATACCTTCTACACCTGTGTCATCCTATTGTTGCAATGTGTTGGTAAACAACAGCCTCAATTTCTGCTGAATTCAGTCTCATTAGCTGCACATAAATCTCAAAGCGTGTGCTACGCATTCTAACATTATTCCATGATAAACTGAGTTCCAAGAACATGATGAAACAGCATCTTTCAAGAGTTTATTGTCTAAAATAAAATGCATGTTTGGAGAGCAACTCACCAATTAGATTCTTCCTTAAAATTCATTCTAGAGTGCTACACTCAGTCCTATTTGATCACAGTAAATTCAAATTGTTCTAGATGGGAAAGGGCATGCAGTATACATAAGCAATGAGAGGCTATTAGGCAAAAGAACATTGCTTATTTTTACATTCAGAGCTATTGTTTTGTCAGTTTGTTGCTTACAACCCGAAGTTTTCAGATATTTTAAAGACATATGAGACATATATGCTCTCCTGCACAATAGTTTAATATCCAAACACTCTCCAAGAATTCCCAAAGATTCAGTCCTGCAGACCACCACTGAACTGTAAACAAGTCACATACAGTTCTCCAGAGAGGAAAAGAAGTGGTGTTTCAAAGAAAGATTCCTGCCTACACTGCTGTGTACTTGTAATGTTCATTAAATCGTTTTGCTGGAAAACATTGAGAAACCAAGAAAAACACCCAGTAAAACTTCAAGTTCATCATCAGATATGTTTACAGTGTAATCCAACATTTATGCACAAAGGAATGAAGTCAAATATGTCAGAAGTGTATTCTTCTAATTTTATTCTTAAAGCTATATTACTGTCCCTTCACTATCAGTCAAGAAAGGCCAGAAAGCAGGAGAAAAGTTATGCTCAATTCCAACAATTTACCACGTTTTTTTTGTATTTTGTATGTTTCATTTCATCCCATATGCAGATTAACAATTCAAGAGTAAATCGTATCGACCAGAAACCAGCAGAATGCTACAGCAAGTTAAAAATCTAAGTTCCATAGGATTAAATTTCTTCTGCATATAGTAAGATAACTAATATATATGCAGCAAGAACATGTTTTATTATTCTAGTCAGATTAAAAGCTGATTTCCTCACTGAATTATTTAGAACAAAGCATAAATAAAAAAAAAAATCCCTGTTCTATTCTTCAGTCCCTTCACCGTTCCACAGGCAACTTTACACTATCACAGAACTCCTTTTAAGCACGTTTATCTTACTGTAAGAGAAGTAATTCCAACAATTATCAGTGTTAGCTAGCAATTAACAGAGTTAGTTAGCTTGCCACTTCATAAACCCATTGTTCTGTTCTGTTCTTACTAAATATGACAGTGAATATAGTCAGTTCATAATTTGTTACCTGGGCGTTTTGGTAGGATGCTGTGCTGAGCTTTGACTCTGAACTCTTCTAGTGTACCTCTGGTTTCTTCGTATCTTTTCATTCTGCTTCTGACCATTTTTGAAATCTGAAACAATTCTTCTTATTTTCTCTTCAAATAGTGCTGACAACCTCAAGGTCATACTATAAATCTAAGCAAGGAAGTAGTTTACGTTAATAACAGAACCTTTCATCCAAGACTAACTTTTCTAAAATTAGAAACTGTACAGGAAAAAAAATGAAATTTGTTTGGTACAGTGTACTGTAGTGCTACGTAAGCACTACAGGCATACAAATATTTTATAATATTTTAATATTTTATTAATATTATGATATTTTATAAGCAGGCATACAAATATTTCGTTGCGCTTCTCACCATTATCTACTCAACCAGAAATTTTACTGAAATACTGAATAATGAAAATTACTCCAAAGTAACACCTAGCTGGATTATGAGAAGTGTAATACCCCCAAAAGTAACATCTACCTTTGATTTTTTGTTTGGAGTATAAGACTTTGCATTACTAAATATTAGTCTTATGTCTTTGCACAGTTCCATTGGAGTGTCGTAATTTCCAGCTTCCAGAGTTTCTTTCACTGTACCAAAGTCCATTGGAGTGTCTATAATATGTCTGTAGTCCTAGATAAAGCATAAAAAAAAGAGCAATTCAAGAAGTTGTTAGAGGAAAAACAATCATCTTGAATTTTATTTCTAGAATTCAACAGAAGCTAAGATTATCTTAACCACTGGCTCAAGAAACAAGTACCACAGCAGACAGCTAAGCTTCTGCTGAAACTACTTGGCTATATTACCTCTTACAAAATCTTGCATATTTTCAAGATGATATTTAATAAATTCTGAAGATTATGATGTGATACAACACCACATACTTGCACATACATACAGTTCTTCAGTTTCTTTTCTCCCAGTTCACCTCAATAGCAACTACTTTGTAACAATAACATGCAAGGCAATTCTATTATTGCTAATCAAAATGAGAAAAAAAGACTATAGTAGATCTGCATGTAATCCTTTCACTGATGCCTTTTACAATGAGAAACTGATCTCGTTTAAATAATTTTAAAACAAAAAACTGAACTCCACAGTTCTGTCTTTCTCTCTTCTAAATGAGGAGTTTTAGAGACTTCCAAGATGTTTATGAAATCTGAAATGAGACCCAAACTCAAGATGTGAAGATCGTACGCAAAAAGTTGCATAATTGTTAAAACATTTATATGGTTTTTTTTTCTCATTGGAGCTTGTTCTTTTCTTTTTTTCCTAAAAGCCAAATAAAGAGCTCAAAACCAATACTGCAGCAAAGCATGCTAAATTTTATAGAAGAGAAATGATCTCTGAAATCAGGTAAGTTGCTGAAAAAAGTACACGATAAAGCTACAGAAGGTTTTCAGCAACAAAATATTTTATTGATTTGGAAGAGGGACCACTAGAGCATTAAGATGCTCCAAGATGCATCAATAGAAAATACAAAACAAACTGGATAGAATCCATACTTCAGATGCACACGTGAACCAAGACCTATGTTCTGTCTAGATGGGAAGCATCAAAGAGAAGACAGATTCCCAACACATGCAGATGACAGCAAAGGCAATAAATGCAGGCAGTGACAATGGGGTAGCAAGAAGATGATGCAACTACAAATAAGGGGTTCACACTGACTGTGATCTGTTCGCCTATTTTAGTTTCATCCTTAAAGTTAGCATTACATGCAAAACAGGTAACTCATTTAAAGTATCAAGATGTTTGTAGACACAGTTACACTGCTCCACAATTGTTTTGTACTGTGTTTATATTTTGGTATATCTTATCTTGATGCAGATAAGCATCAATGGTTGAGAACTGAAACAAAAAAAAAAGAACAAACAACTCCAGAGAAACACAGAGGCCTCATTATACCAAATGCTAAAAGAAAGAAACAAATTTTATATCTTACAAGGTTAACGGAACAACTTACAGGATATTGGTCCAAATCAACTGGCTGCCTAAAAGGTTCAGAATCTTCACACTGGAAAATTAAGTTCACAAGCTCCATACACTGTTTTTTCCAGCAGTTTTCATCATAGCCATTTTTCATGCTTTTTCCTCTTTTCCCCCGTCCCTTGAAAAAAAGCCAGGAAAAAACATTATTGAAATACTGCCTGAAAAACTTCATCTAACTGGAATTATTTCAGAATCACAGCATCAATCACAGAATCATAGGGGTTGGAAGGAAACTCTCTGGAGATCACCTAGTTCAACCCCCTGCTGAAGCAGGTTCCCTGCAGTAGGTTGCACAGGAAATCAACCAGGGGGGTTTAAAATATCTCCAGAGAAGGATATTCCATCACCTCTCTGGCCAGCTCTATCTAGTGCTATTCTAGTGCTCTATCACCCTCACAGTAAAGAAGTTCTTCCTCATGTTAGTATGGCACTTCCCGTGTTCCTGTTTCTGCACATCTCTCCTTGCTCTACTGCTGCACACCACTGAAAAGAGTTTGCCCCCATCAACTAAACTCCCATATTATAGATGTTTGTAAGCACTGATAGGTTCCCATCTCAATCTTCTCTTCTGCAGGTGGAAGAGTCCCAGGTCTCAGCCTGGAGCATCCCCCTTACAAGGAATGGTTCCTAATAATCTTTGTGGCCCTCCACTGGACTTTCTCTAGGATATCCCTGTCTTTCTTGAAATGGAAATCCCAGAACAGGACACAGCACTACACATGTGGCCTCAACCAGGGCAAAGCAGAGATCCCTTGATCTGCTGGCCACACTCTTTTTTTTTTTCAAATGTGCCCCAGGATACCACTGGCCTTCCAGGCCACAAGGGCACGCTGTATTAGAAAAATGCACTTCCAAACCACTGCCAAGTGCAAAAATGCACTTCCAGGTACTGTTTTGTAACAAAGCAACTAGCAGTTTTCTTTCCCTAATGTTATTAATAACTGACAAATCATAGGGTTTTTTTTTGCCTTTCAAGTTGCTGTCTTGAGGGGTTTTTTTTAGTACCAAAAAGCACACAAAAATATCTCCCAATATCTTCCAAATTAACAAGCCTGAATAATATCCACTGCTAAAATGTTGTTGTTTTTTTTTTCTGAGCATCTCAGCTGATGAATACTTTCGCTTCAGTATCAGCCAGATAACTGAAAGCTGTCAAACTGAACAGCATTGATATCAAATTTATGAGAAAGATTTTCCTTGACTATTATGTGGAACTAGTGCAAGCGTGTTAAAACAGCAATGAACTATTTATGAAAAGCATTTAGTTTCTTTTTACTGTCATGGAAAAAAAAATATGTTTGTTACGAAACAAAGCATCAGTCCCACAGTATTTCAGTACAGCCTGCTAAACAATTATTCCCAGCAAACCTGAATTGGGTATATATGGGAAAGATTAGCCAACTCACTTTTCTTCTTCTATATGATGTTCTCGGACGACATTTTTCATCATCCTGCACAAAATAAAGGTTATCTATTTTTTTCCATAAATAATTTTAAAATAACTGTGTACTCAAATTATTATTAGACTTTATATCATGGCTGAAATAGACTTTTAGTCTTATTTTTCTTCAGTTGGACAAGAAATGAGCATATCAAAAATACAGCACAGCGAGTCTTGGAAAGTAAGATCCTAATGACATCCCACCACTGAAGGCTCCTACTTGAACTCCTATCCAAAGTATAAAGAAAAAACTGGAAATAGAAATTTCAGCAGGAAGATATCCACCAGCTTTGAGAACTTCAATGACAAAAGTTCAACAGTAAATCAACTGACAAATATTAAAACTTTCTGCATTTTGCTTGTCCTGAATTTAGGGCAAAGAAATCTTTGTGATCTAGTTACATCTGGTAAAAACAAAAGCTTTACAACATGAAAGTACTAAGATGATGCTGAAGTAGTGAGACAGCCCAATGTAATGTCTTTTCTATAATATTAACCCTCCAAGGGAAAGCAGTCACTCTGCAACTTTTTGAAGCCTTGCTGAATTAGAAATCAAAATTGGGCTAGTTTGGGGTATGCTGTCAGTAAACATATAACACTGAACACAACAAGAATTGTTACACAGTGAATGCTATCTCTAGTTTTAAGGTAAGTACATTTCATTAAATCCTCACTGAAGCACATCAAGCTAACGTATGATTCACAGTTGGGTGTACAGAAATTCAGTGTTGGCCAACTTTCAGCATTTACTACTGCCTAAATGGCACTTTCAGCCTTAGAAAAACCAAGGATGCAGATAGTTAAAAATACAAGGAAAGACAGCTATTCATACACTCTTGAAATATATGTAATACATTACTACGTATTAACATGCTTTAAAAATAAAATGTCACAAAACACAGAATTGTTCTATTTGATGGCAACAGTCATAGCACAAAATTTTTGGTTACACTTCTGAACAAGTACAGACAATCCAAAATGTTTTCAATTAAAGCATATCCCCACATCATCCCTCACTTTCCTGATATATTCAGTCTTTCTCTCAGCTGTGTAAATATAGATACACATACAAGGATCTCTATTTTTAAAAAAATTGAGCAATTTTGTCATGAATACTTGAAGGTGAGTAGTATTTTCTTATCACTGCGAATGCATTATTGCAATTATTCGTATGAATAATTCGCTTACCAGATCATCAGCATCAAGACAATCTTGTTCATCATCTGTTGTGCTACATAGGTCAAAAATGTTTGTACAGTCTTGATCACTGTAATGCAATTAAATCTCTTGTTACTAGAATAGCAAAACATAGCTATCACTTTCTAGACAGACAAACCCTGGAACAACCAAAAGCTATAAAACTAAAAGTAAGAATAATCTGAAATATAAACATCATAAGGTGATTATATCACTAAAGTAATACTAAATATGGAAATCTGCTGCACTATGCATTTTAGAACTAGTGAGCAAAGTAGGGTGAAATTAGCATTAGGAATTTGATGTACTCAAGTTAGACTGCCTACACCAATTTCAAAATAAACCTCCCAAATGAACTCAAGTCAGGCACGCTGCAACAAGAATTTGTGCATGGGCTTACATTACAGACTGATCTACTTTCAAGTCAAGTGACATCTTCATACCGTATACATCAGTAAATGCTACCAATGGAAAAAGTCAAATCTTTTCTATATCAACATACATTTCAGTATTTTCTCAGTTAAGATTATACTTGCAAAGAATTACCTATCTGTCCTGCAGTGCATTGAAAAAGATTAAGAAATCAAAAGAATAGGATTCTTAATAAAGGGATCTTAAATGTGTTTATGTTCCCCCCCAGTTTTAAAGCACAACCATTCAAACACTACGTAGATTAAAATGCCACTCACTTGATAAACTTTAAGAGCTGAGTAGTGATCTTTTTTGCATCTCTAGCGATAGCGCTCCCAGGTTCATTGAAGGTCCTGGCATTGCTTTCGATGTATCTTACTTCCCAAACCAATGCAGAGATTCTCCTTAAAATTAAAAAACATTGCACCTTTAATACGAAGCTGAAAAACTGCAAAAACTCTCTCATTAGTTATCTGTCCTGATCTAATGTGGATAAATGTCCCTTACTTTAATATTCATTACACCTGTCTCCAAGTTTTCACTCACTGAAGCATGTTCACATACATGCACGCAGAAGCAATTCAAAGAAGTAATTCAAGGAAGCAAAATCAACAGTGCACATCTTTGTTAATTCATTTTCCTATTCGTTATTGACAAGTAATCCACAGCAAGTTTGCAAAGTTCTGTAAAGCTTTGGTTTCCTTTTTAAAATTGTTAATTCAGCTAGCCTAGTAAGCACCAGCATTTAATACCACTAAATTATGAAATTCCATTGAAATAATGGAACTGAGGATCACAAATTCCAAGGATTCCTTAAAAATCCGTGCATTTTTAAAAGGCTATCTTTACCACCTTTGTGGAGAAGTCCTGTCAAATAGTGTAAATTGTGTACTACATTAATAATTCTTAAGAATAAAAACAAGACACAAGCAATAGAGTGACAAGAAGTCTCGTCTAAATACATTTTCAAATACCCCTCAGCCATGATGACTGCAGAATACCTTGCTCTCAGACCAAGTGACCAGTCACACATCCCCTCCCTCTGTAAAGAAGAGATTAGTAGAAACTGCTACAAACTAATATTACAGAAGTGAGCTAGCACAATTACACACCATTTCTGTCATCAAATTTATAAAGAACTATAAATACGAAAGCCATACTCCAGGTTTTCAGTTCTTCATCTACAGAATTCCAAACCATTTCCCAAGACATCATTTCAGTCTCACTGAGGAACAAAACAAGTATTGACATCTCTTCATTTTATTTACAGACATGCTGAGCATAAGTCCAGATGATCAACGTCCTTAAATTTCTGTTAGAGGTACGGATACACTGCACATCAGAACTTATCAACCCTACACTTAAGTATGTCAGCGTTAACTCTGGAAATGGTATCAATATAGGCTGAAATCAATTTCCTTAAGAACTAAGAAACTTAAAAATTAAAGTTGCTACAAAACACATGCTGAATTCAGGTACTAGACTATTGGTTTTCAAAATGTTTATCAAAAAAAGACCAAAAAACATTTAGATCTTCTCACAGTGTACAAACATAAGGCCATGTTCCGTCTTGTTTCTGCCACTAGTACTAACCTGTAAAATCGGTTGGCCAGTCTTGTTCGAATAGTGTTCAGGTCTGTTGGGTAAGCAATCACGGTACAGTACTTGGGATATGTACACAGGTCAACTGGACCAGCAAAAGCTGCTGAAATGTCTGTTAAGAAACAGCAAAATTAACGGGACTGTTTACAGATGTGTATGCATATGAAAACTGAACCAGCCATTTAACAGGTTTGTTAAAATATAACAAAATATAAACATCTACGTACAAATACAGTGAGAGAACTGCCTATAAATCTAACCCTAGGAGTAAACTACCTAAAACTGAGAGGACATTCTCACCAAGAGTCAGAAGTTGGTCAATGCCGCCGATAATCCGTTCACAAGCTTCATCGCGGGATCGCATCCCCCACTCCCCTTCTTCGGGCTTGTACAGTAGCTTCTCCATTTCTTCAAAAGTCACAGAAACACTAGCTCCTAATTCTTCAGGCTGATCAACTGAAGAGCGATAATAAAAAGGAAAGCGTGAGTAGTGAGAACACAGAACAAGAGAAACTGCTAAATATTTAAAACCATACAAGTAGTTAGTAAGTGTAACTGAGAAAAACATACTTTGCCTCGAGTTTGACCCTAGGAGCATGGGGAAAATACATAATACAACAACAACCAAAAGGCATCCTTTATTCTCCTTTTCTGCAATTCTGAATTTCTAGAAAACTTCATCTGTTCTCTTGATTTAAGCACTAGTCTGAAAAGAAGACCTAACTCAGAAGAGTTACTTGCACACTTTTGTTTTAAATGCGTGCTTCAGACTTCATAAGATCGTAACTTAGTTTAATGACTTTATTTATAACCTCAACCATTAAAACACGTGTAAGACAGGCAATACATTTTGAGATGTGTGTCCTTCCTGGTATACTAACTGTAACCTTAATAGTATTTTTTTAAAAATATTTCTTTTGAACATAGCAGATTAAATTAATTTCAAAGCAATAAAAAGTAGCAGACATAAAAAACTGTGACGGATGGCTCCATGGAAAGTCACACTTACAAAGATTAATGCAATCCAACTAACACAGAGCAACAGAGTAAACAGAACATATTACACCTCCGGGTATCCTTCCCCTCAACTCCACAGACTGTTTTTAGTAGATTTTCAGTCTCTGTTTCTGCTTTTTTTTTCTTTTTTTTTTTAAAGCTAACATCCTCATTTAATTTGAGGACTCGAAAAGGAACAAGATCACGAAGGGTCCTGATCACACATAGTGGCTAAGATCTTCGGTCCATCTTTGTGTTGAATAGGACAACTGGAATAGCAGAGAAAATTCAGCAACAGGGAGTATATAGGCTTACAGCTAGAAACCAGAAATAGGAGCTTCCATTAGCATCTGAGAGTCTCTCAGTTAAACATGAAAACAAGAAAGATAAGGTCACTGCTAGCATGCCGATGACTGTAATCCACAGATATGCCACACACAATTCTAAAACACATTTCAGCTACAGCTGTTGCAGAGACAAAAAAATAAAAGCAAAGCAATTGAACAAGTTTAGTATGGTTCTTCAAAGTTTACAAAAAGGACTATGTTTTTACTTTGGCCAAACAGGTAACGATAGCCCAAAATCATCTTTATTCATTACTGCATTCACAGTGCTATTCATGGAAAGCATTAACCAGATCACGATGAGTTAGAAGAAAACGTGCTGTATTTTTGAAGGAGGAAGATTTTGGCAATAAGAAAATAGCGCTTCAATCAAGTCTAGGAGGAAAAAACCAACACAATCCTGCTGACTGAAATCCTTATACTTAGTTTGGATAAAACAGGTGATTTCATCGTTTCCATTTCAGCCTGTTTTGCAGCATTTGTTATCACAAGATATGACTGAAGCAGCCAGATCACACTTGGAAGATTAGAAAGTCAGTTTACTATTGAGAACATCCATGTACGTGCAACATAATGGTATTTAAAGAAAAAAAAAACCTATATATATATACAATATACCTACATATATATATATACAGCATAAACTTTTCTGGCATTTAGGAAATAGCTCATTTCCTAGGAAAGGTGATTAGGAAAATTAGTATCCTTTAAACAAGTTATTCAGTGACTATTCTGTCCTCCCTTCCCGCTGCTGGTATCAACAAGCATTGGAAAACTGAATTGAGGAAGACAAATCAAGACAAATCCAGTTATTTCATTCACAATTAATTTGGGTTTCACCAGTAAGCATATACAAACAGCTGTTTTTAAAGTACTTACTGACTGGAAAATTTATTTATATTCATTCCAATTCTTATACCATAATGCAAACTAGTTGTTTTTGAAAGTTGCTATGTTTTCAAGACTTGACTTCCAGCAGTAGCAGGTTTTATTGTATATGCCAGAGATCCACGTTTCAAGTATTTCCTTCAAAACTATTTTGGAAGATGGAAAGTTTCAGGGGGAAGAAGTAAAATCTAGATATATCAAAGACATTTCACTAACACTGAAGTGAGACTATCCTGCAAGAAATTAAGAATCATTTCAGGCGCACTACCCGCATGTAACAAAGGATCCATAAAGAGGGAGAAGAACATTAACTGTTCTGTTCAGGGAGTTTTTACCTACCATTATCAGATATTGGTTCCATGTCCCATGGACTAAGCTTCTCAACCTCACCATTGTCCCATCTGATTCACCAAGTTAAAAAGAAAATAGAAACACACAAGTTAACATTAACCTTAAGTTGAAAGCATTCCTTCCAAGCATATTTAAAGAAATTCTTCATCATTGCTATTTTTAGGCCTTAGTAAGATATACTGTATTAATGTATATAAACAGAATTATTGGTTAGCAATCAACTGTCAACACTGCAAAAAAGGAAACATGATTTATAATGAATTTCAAATTAAAATTGAGCCCCTGCTCTCAGCCATATGCAACTTACCCAATATAAAAATCAATATTATAATGATCAGGATCAAGAATCAGCTTAACAAAAACAAGCCATACACTTGGAAAAACAAGGTAGCATAATCAAAGGGAAGATACCAGGAAAACAAGGAGAAGCAGACTTTTTTCCCCCAATCACAACAATACTTGTACAAGTCTGAAGAATGTCTCAGAGAAAGGAAGAATAAAAACTGAGTTACATGGCATATTAACTTTTCATGAAGTAATGTGTAAGGCCTACCGCATTAAGACAAAGAGAAGAATAAAATGTAGAAACTAAAGTAACAGGAAGCAAAAACAAATAGAGCTGATATTAACAGAGTACCTGCATATTCACTGATATTTCACTATTGATAGGAACATTCCCACATGCTTTTATTAACAGCAAAACTACCAGCAAATTTTAGTATTTCAAATATAAGAAACGTACTTCTGGATCAGCCTAATACCCTACTGGTCCAGCTAGACCAGTAATTTCTCTATTTGAAATTATTAGTAGGAGGCCATATAATCCTGGTACAAAACCATTCTACTCATACTTTCAATGTTCACGATCACTAAATTCCTCTGGGCATTTAGTGAGTACATCCCAGATTATTTCCTTCAGCATCCGTTTTCATTTAATACTCTTATGAGTCTGCTAATATTGCCCGGTTCTGTCAGTGACCACATAAGTCGTTCTTTTGCTCCCTATACTTCAGCTAATTTTCAACACACAGAAGAATTTGCTCCAATGCAGTGTTATCTTAGTTAACACCTCTTGAAGAGAAATCCTTTCAAGGGCTTCTTTTAAAAAAAACAGGAACTGCAGTCAAGTACATCAGTCTGCAGTTCACCAATTTCCCTCCGAACCATCCAACTGTAGTGCAGGTTGCAGCTTCACCGGAAGTTGCAAATTAAGAGTTCCTCAAATGCCTGGTTTCCATGCTGAACATGGCAGAGCTTCATAATAAAACTGCCCAGCAAGATCAAAGTAAGCTAATCATCACAGTCCCTTCCCATAAACACAACAAACCCCAGAACCAGGGACTGAGGAAAAAAAAACATTTGGCTGTCAGACTAGGAATGCATCTGACAGAGACCTAGGATAAAATCAAGTTCAGAACAGGAAGCCTTGAATCATTTGCTGACATCTCATGTATTGCTAGCATGACTTCATTTCCAAGGACTATGAAAAAACATCCCATTAACAGCTCAACACTGTAAAAAAGCTTTATCTTTGCACAAGTTCAGGGTGACTGTCAGCAAGACTCTCTGATCCTTCTTAGTACTGACTGCTTCCTGGTAAAGGTACAGGTCAGGGAGCTCACAGATCTAATACACAACCAACACCTTTCCAGCATTTTCTGCTTGACACAAGACGCCATCTCTAAATGACAGAAATAGGGGCAGGCACTCTGAACTGCAACAGTGATGTAAAAGCTATTCCTTAGAAGGCCAACACCTCCCTAAGCTTCTTTCCAGCCCAAGATAAGCGTCTGACTCAAGTCAAAATGAAGCAGAAATTCCTCCAGCAGAATGGAAACCTTACTACTTCCACAGGAAGCATCTGCTTTGGAGGAATGATGTTTTAATGAGAAGTATTTACTGTCATACGTGATGAGAGCGTGTTCAGAACAGACACAAAACTGAAGACAACTAGCAGGTTTGCAGCTCCCAGGAAGTGGGTGCATGCCTTAGTCCAACTATTACATTATAAGCTTGACACTGAAGTTCCTGGCCTTTTCTTTGTAAGCAGGCTTTTTCCCCCTGCTGTATTACCCTTGGATTTGCTCAACCTTGCCACGTTCCGAACAATGAACTTGACAATATATGCCTTCACCTATGCAGTATTATCTCCTGACAAGCACGCTGGTCAAAAGGATTTGTCTGAGGTAGCATAGGGTTAATTATGCTATCTGCCAGCTATCTTGCTAAATATAACCCAAAGATGAAATGCAGGACAAACTGCAAGCAGAACCTACATAGTAGCAAACATAGCCAAATACTAGGAGGCAATGGACTTGTTCTGTCTTCACATCCACACAGCAAGCATGAGGATATAGCTACACTTAGAAACATAATTTACACAAGGCTCAAGTGATTGCATACAATCACATTATAGTTATACTTGCCCTTGTGGATTGGAACGTGAAAGACAGAAGTGTGAGAAATTTAAGCGTAAGTATTATGATCTCAACAACAAAAAAGATTCAGCATGCTCCATCCAAAACCAATTATGACTGAAAACTAATAATTTATATACATTGGAAATTGCATTGCTTGCTTCATGGAAGAGATTAAGCAGTAGCTGTTAGAGAAGATGACACAGTCAAAGAAGTCAAGAACTTATTTTATCATATTATCCTTCATTAAAAAGTTGCTTAAAATTATTACATATTCACACTGTGCTAGATTAGATACTATCGAGAAGTGATAACACAGCCAGTAAAATCATTTCAACAACTTACACGTTCTTATACCAAAAGGCTAGCTAAGTAAAAGGCAGTTCACACTACTAACATTAGAAGTGTAAAATCCTTTTATACTTACTTAACACTGTAACACTGAAAGTGACTATCTGGATATTGAGGCTGATATGGTTCTTGACCCAACACTGTTCCAAACCACCATGCATCATCAATAATGGATCGGAACCTGTCAGCTAGAGGAAAAGAAATTCTGCTCGTGTATTTTACTAACAAGAGTTATTTAACTATGCTTCTTCTGTATGTCATTAACACATTTCTGATCAGTAGATTTCAGCTTATAGTTCTAAAAATACTGATACTCAGGTAAAAAATGAGACAACAGATTATGCCAAAAAGTGCTAAATCTCTTTGCTACTTAGCTATAAAGCAAGAAAAGACAACACCAGAATCTGATTTTATATTTTGAAGACTGTTCTTTTTGAGCTATAGAAGACCCTCCAAAATGCTTACTACTGCTACTAGTGGTTTCAAATTTCAAACAGGCAGACAAACCTTATCTAACAGAGAGCCCTTTGATATTACAAGCAAACAGCACCTAGAACCTCCAGTAATTATACATTTCTTATTTCAAAATCATTCTATCAGATATGTAGAAAATACACTTACAAGCTTGCCAGTTCCTTTGCCGTGCTTCATCATAGAACTGACGTAATATAAGGAAGTCAATAACATCTGGCATATCATGGTACCTAGATTAAGAAAAATACCCTTTCAGGTGTGTACCTTAGGGCTTTAGGAAGAAGCTTGTAGAAATACATTTTTCTGAACTTTTCAAGAAAATATAGATGCACATACTTGATGGAAAATGATTTGTCAGTATGTTTTCCGGTGGCATGATCTATAAAGGCAAGCTTGAGGCAACACAATGTGGGAGGACCAACCTCGTACCTAATTCCGACAATTTTTACCAACTCCTGATCCTACAGGTAAGAACAAACAGTTTCAGAAAGTATTACCAACTGGACTATGCACACAACTATTAGTTTAATAACAGTTAACTGAATTTTGTATTAAGTAAATATTATATTATACCCACATACAAAATGACAATACTGGAGCCATATTTGAGATTCCAGTGGAAGACAGCCTATTAGATTTGGCAATATCAAGACAGCTATTCGCATTCAGGATTCCCATAGGTAACGTCAAAACTATTCTGATAAGTGAATACAATTTTCCCCTCTTGTTTTCATACAAAAGCGTTAAGGAAAACGGCATAACCTCAGAAATTGATATTTTAAAACTAGTGCAGCACAACCCTTATTCACAGATTACTAGTGCTGAAACCCAGACCATGTTCAATGCAGACCTACCCGAAGGACTACTTTTCTCCAAGGCTCCTTGTGTGGATTCAGTTCATAAATGTTATTTCTTCTAACTGCTTCAATGTAAGCTTCATGTCCTTGTCGAAAATATATTACCTTAAAAAAGTAAAAATAAAATAAATACCCAGAAATTAAGCATTATAGAAATACGTAAGTAGTACCAGCATTTGAAGGAGGTTTTAACAAATATTCTTACCTCATCACCCATCTGAGGAACAAAGGGAGATCTCCGAAGAGCTGTGTCTGTTATCCAAACAGGAGGATGCCAATCATATGACAGTTCTGAATTTACTGGTTGTGTTGGCGTATTAGCCTGTAAATTCGATAGACATCGAAAGTAGACATGATAGACATACTGCTGACATGACATCAAAACAATCTGGCAGACAAAAGCTTAAGTTATGAAAGACAAATGTACATTTCCAAAACCTGCTAGCTGAATTCCTTCAAGGCTTTCCTCAAATTGTATTTGCAGTACTCATGCTAAGCATTTTGTTCTTACTTGAAGACCTGAGTGATCAAGATAACTATTTTACAACTCTCACGAGAATCAAAGCCTTACAGTTCAGATGGAATCCTCTGTAAGATTTTTACTGGGCACTAAGATGCAAGAAACCATCTGAAGATGGAAAGTTATGAGAGTGATTAGAGAGTTATTTAAGGCTTTGGCTTTCTTCCCCCAAATAGTTTATGGTTATGTATAATTTCAAATTATATACTTGTCAACAAACATAACCTGTCTCCAGAATGGAATTAATTGAATAAGTTAACCCTGCTCATCAAGCTTATCCTAAAAGAGACATAAAACATAATTCTAGTATCAGAAGTGGCTGCATAATTAAATACATCAACTACTTGTTCAGTAAATATACATATTAAAAGAGTTTCAAATAATTTAGATACATTTTTGGAATCAAGTGAGAGGATGGAGATAAAATGGCCAAAAAAAACTACGGTAACTCAAAAAATAACTTAAAAACTTAGGTAACTTGAAAAAGAATAATTATTATATTTTACAAAAATGAAAAAATTCAATCCAAGTAGAAATGGTCCTCATAAATACAGTACCTATGTCTCCTAAGTTTCTCAAACAATATACTAATTAAAACCAGATTGCATTACAGGGTTTTTGTCTATTATTCTGTACAGTTATTTAAAAATCATGCTTCCTTCTTTGAACATTTTTCTGAATGCTTTTTATTTTAAATGAAAAAAGGGTTTCATTTGGAGTGTAGATAAATCAGTAGATGTCGTGGATATGAAAATGTTCTCAAATTCTCAAGGGTAGCTTGTATGTAGGGGTAATAACAACAGTGTGCAACCGCAATAGCCACAACTTAAAAGAGTTTCCAGCGAAGAGGTCTAAAACCTAAAAAGAGCAATCCAGTAGAAAGTGAACAGAATAAATGAATTGCATACCCCCTCCTGCTTTTTCGGTCTCGGCTTTTTTCTCCTTTTCCTCCTTCTTCGCTTTGGAGGAGATGATTTCCCCGCTGACACTTCATCTTCTGAGGTACTGCAGTACCTGACAGCTTTCCGTCGAGAGGTCCGGACAGGAGGCTGCAGGTTAATCCCTGCATCAGCAATCCAGTCAGAGTACCTACTTGAAGAATCACTGACCATGACGAGTGCGTCACAGGGAATACAAATACAAAATTGAGTTGTCAGTATTTTAAGAATGGTACATTCTTAGACAAACAGCTCCTGATATAGATTATTATGGAAAGCAGTATCATAAGAACTAAAGCTATCTTTTTTTTCCCCAATAATTACTTCATATTTTATGTAATTTTCTGGAAAGACAGTAATTTAAATTGTGCTTTTGAAAGAAAAGTTGTCTGGTGAATTCTAAAGTTCACGACTTTTTTGAATAAAAGCCATCCCTAACAAAACAGTCAAGTGTTAACTGAATTCTTTAAAACAGTTATACAAATCTCACAGGTCCAACTTGCTTTTGGATATTCACATTTTTCACTTCTGCTACTAGAGAATTCTAGAAAGAATATTTAGAAAGTCATATTAAGATCAGTAAAAAAAAATACATCTGTAACTCCTATTCTAAATAAAATTATAAAGTCACTCATCAGAATTAAGATTTTGTTGTTGTTTTCAACTAACCATAATCTTAAGAGCAAGCAACTGACAGTTGCCAGGTTCTCAAAAAATGAATAAATAAAATCTGAATTTTTTTTTTTTTTTTTAAAGCCAGCTAGCAAAAAAAAATCCAGCAAGTGAAAGGATTAGAAACTATACTAAGAGAGAAAAATGTTTGGTGACAGTAAAAAATGATGCAATGTGATACTGCCATACAGTCACCAACAAACCATTATTACATACGAATCACACTAGAACTTCCATACAACTTTAACTTGCCAAAACTGAACTGAAACTCATAAAAGTAAAAGCTGGGAGTTGTTTGCTTTTACCTGGAGCTGAAAGTGTTGCTTTTCTTATCACTTCTCCACTCTTCCTCCTCTTCAGACGAGCCAGAGCCCTCACTTTCTTCAGCTTCCTGAATTGAAAAACAGACAAGAGTCAAACCAAAACTTTCTCACAACACTTTTTAATGGTCCTAAACATAAAACACATTCTCCACTCACAATCTAACCTGCGTGGTTAGGAAGAAATCCGGTAAAATGGAATTTAAAGTAGTAATTTCCTGTCACCTCCTTTACTTCAACTAAGCACATTAACCTCAGGACTGCACTATTAACCACTAACTCCTAGACATTCACTCACATTTTACTAGCCAAGCGTGGCTCTACCAGCCGTAACCAGTCTGCACAAAGCAACACATCCTCCTACCACATGGCAACGCTGTTTTTTTTACTAATCTAAATTTACACTGTTTATCAGAATTAGCTGGCTGCTGATTTCCATTGTGCTGAATCGCAGACTGAAGATGCTGTAATATAAAATCTGCCCACCTAGAATGTAATGGAAGAATTCAAAGATTGCAAAAGGAACAAGCCAATGAAGGCTATCAGGTCTTCTATCCACACACAACACAGGTATATCCAGTTACAGGAGTAGCATTTCTGTAATATTTTTCTTTTATTACTATTATTTGCAAGTTAGAATCAGGTGATTTTTCTGATTTTAGTATTAAGCAATTGCGCAGTACTAATTAGGTATCTATTTAAATGCAGAACTAACAAATCCAGGTACATCAAAATCTATTACAACACAAGTTATTTCCTGCTGTTAAACATCTACATTAACTTCATGTTTAAGAATCGTTTTCCATAACTGCAGTGACTAAATATAATGCATTGCTTATGTCCCAAGTTGTATACTGTCAAGCAACAACCAAAAAAGGTTTGACTTGCACTTTCAAGTTTAATACTGTCTGAATTAGTCCAACTGATAACATCTGTCAGAGCAAGTTTCCCCATTAAGACCAGTACTTTTCACATAGTATAGGTTCTCTCTTTCATCCTAAAAGTATTTGAATTAAACAAACAACACCCACAACCTATTTTCCTGCATTTAACATCAAAACTCATTTTTGTATTAGTTGCTTTTTTTTAATACTTTCATAATAGAGAGATTTCACCAATTGATTTCTGTAGTTACTCTGCCATAAGTAATTTGTCTAATAATGTTACAAATTGGGAAACATAAAGCACTGAAATCTAGATCTTAGAAGCTTCACTTCAAAAAACATTTAAGTTTGTGTAGCATTTACTGGACATTTGCACATAGCTCATTTATTGCTCCTCGAGTGCTTGAAATTTGTCAGGTGCAAGAAGTCTCCTGTCAGCTCCCTTTCTACTCTACTACCAAAATAAGAAAAACTTGAACTTTTCATTAAAGTGTTTATTATTATTCTTCTAGCAAGACAAGAATCCTTTTCCAGAGAAAAATCATCTTACAGGAGCATTATCTTAGCTCCTGAACATCTCCTTTCACCATTCTTCATTAACAAAGCAAGAGACTGGTCCAACAAGTTTGACTTTGTCAACTCCTTCCCCCTGTTGAAAGTATTTCCTTGCGTGCAAAGCAAATCAACTGCAATGGAAGCAGCTCTAGCACTCACACCATCCAATACCAGAACAGTCAAGCCTTCTGCTACTTGCAAATCTGCATCTCATCCCTCAAATTCTGAGCCAGGACTCAGCCAATATAAAGAGACTACAGAAGAATTACCTTAGTAGGCCATAAAATGCTTTAAGTTTAAAATCCTGCAGATTTTGGTGTACACACAAATTTCAAAGATTTTTGCAGAGGAACAGTTAAAAAAAAAACAAACATCCAAAATCCAAATCTCAGTTTAAGTCAATCTCAGCAATATATCAGGTTTTTGCCTCAGTCTGTGGATTTGATTAAGAAGATTCTCAGCCAACACAGTCTAGGCATGTCTTAACTGACAGGAAAGATTATCGTTATTAAGGCAACGAATAATGATGTTTGAGAAGTATTACGGTTTCTGTAAGCTTTACTGTTGTTACCGTAAATGGTTTCCCTGGTGATAGAGGGGTTTTGTATTAAGAAAGAAGTTACAATGCTATGAAACTACACTTAAGGAACTTAAATTCAAAATACTGAAATCAAGAGAACTTACCTGCTCTATCAAACCAAAGCAGTCATCTCTCTCCTCATCAGAAGAATCAAGCTGTTCAATGTTATTCCGTGTTCGGTAATTCGGATATTTCCGTCTATGCAGTCTACGTTTAGATTGTATTATCGAAGACTCAGAGTCACTCTAATTTATTTAGAAAGTACAAAGAATTGTTACACAGGAATATGTACATGGCAAACATTTTTATGAGACTCAAAAGGGTATCTGAAAGCACTGACAAATGCAACAACTGAAATGGCCTCAATGCATCACAGACTTGTCACAATTCCTTTCCACAAGAAACAATTTATTGTAAGCCATTAGATTTCCAGCTCCCAATCTAAAGTTTAATTAAATTGTTCCTTACTAATGCAAGCGACAAGTCAATTCATGTCAATATATTACAGAATCACAGAATCACTAAGGTTGGAAAAGACCTATAAGATCATCCAGTCCAACCATCCACCTATCACCAATGGTTCTCGCTAAACCATATCCCTCAACACAACATCCAAACATTCCTTGAACACCTCCAGGGTCGGTGATTCCACCACCTCCCCGGGCAGCCCATTCCAGTGCCTGACCACTCTTTCAGAGAAGTAGTATTTCCTAATATCCAGCCTGAATCTTCCCTGGCACAGCTTGAAACCATTCCCTCTAGTCCTATCACCAGTTACACGAGAGAAGAGGCCGACCCCCAGCTCACTACAACCTCCCTTCAGGTAGTTATAGAGAGCAATAAGGTCTCCCCTGAGCCTCCTCTTCTCCAGACTGAACAATCCCAGCTCCCTCAGCCGCTCCTCATAAGGCCTGTGCTCCAGACCCCTCACCAGCTTTGTTGCCCTTCTTTGAACACGTTCCAGGGCCTCAATGTCTTTCTTGCAGTGAGGGGCCCAGAACTGGACACAGTACTCAAGGTGCGGCCTCACCAGAGCTGAGTACAGGGGGACAATTACTTCCCTGCTCCTGCTGGTCACACTACTTCTGATACAAGCCAGGATGCCATTGGCCTTCTTGGCCACCCAGGCACACTGCTGGCTCATGTTCAGCCGAGCGTCAACCAACACCCCCAGGTCCATTTCCTCTACACAGTCTTCTAGCCACTCTGCCCCAAGCCTGTAGCGTTGCTTGGGGTTGCTGTGGCCAAAGTGTAGGACCCAACATTTGGTCTTATTAAACCTCATCCCATTACATATATTACATATATTTACAGAATCAAGAACAGAAACCCCTGCCTCCTCCCAATTATGCGAATCATGCAGTATAGTTCTTGCCTCAAGTGTTCTTCAAGTTGTTTTGTACTGCAAAATACAGTGAATTAGGCCACAACCTTACAAAACTAGCCCAGTATCTATCTTTCCTTCTTACTGACCTCTTCCAGAAAACTGACAATGAAGAAGTGCTCAAAGTAGAGCAACTGTGAAATAAGTTTATCATATACAAAACACGGTCATCTAAAGTAAAAAAGCAAAGAATCACAACATAGCCTATAATTCTTCAAATTTAAGATCTTGAACACTCTCACTTGCACCTCCTTAATGCTTTATCATTGACCTGCACAACTGCCTTTCAACTCTTAACCACGGTAAAACCAAAATGGTCTGAAAAAACCCTGTCTTTTTAAATTCTACTAAATACCCTAGATGGAAAGAAGCAAAACTGAAAAGAAAAAAATGAAATCTAGGTGTTCACAGAAGTAAAACAAACTTTGTCCTGCAGTAAGTGGAAGCTCAATCACCAGGAACCTTTGAATACCAAACCTTCAGAAATGTCTGCTTTCTTTGTTTAAAGCATGACTTCTCCCAATCCTATGCAGAACACCAGGTTTCCTAGAAGTTGCTGCATACCTTTTCCGATGACTGGAATGACTTCCTTCTCCTCTCTGACTGGTAAAGATCTCTCTCTTCTTCCCCTTTTGCAATTCGATATTTTTCCTGCTTCCTACAAGGAAGTCATGAAAGTGTAATGCTTCATCTCTTTCAACAATACTGAATCAAACAATCCATTCCCTTAAAAAAAAAGAGATCTATGTAAAAAGCCCTACCAGCTAATTCTATTTCATTAATTCCAGACTCGTATTACTGTTCAAATGCTTACAACATAACAGAAGTCCTCTGAGTTCCGGATAAGGTAAAAAAAAAAAAAAAGTTGCATACCACAAGACTTCCTCAAAAATATCAGAGTATAATAAACTGCTTCAACTCTGTTTTTAATTTATGTTCTTCCCTTTGCAATCATTCTACATCCAACTATTCAATGCTGAATGTTTTTCAAAAACTTCTTCAGAGATGTGGCAGCACATACGGCTGTATCGTTAAAAAAAAATATTTACGTACGTTACTTCTCCTTTTCACAGGTGCATACTGATAATGCTTTTCAAAGCAAGCTAATTACTTCTTCAGTGAAGAACTTCTGCTGTTCTGAAGTTTACAGTACACATCTTGCTGTCAATGTATCAAGCGTTCAGTTTGTTTCTGGTCTTAACACATTGCCCTCCCAGAATCTCACAAAAGCATGATCTCTCCAAACTCTTTCACATATGCAAACTTCACCTGCATCTCCCTTTCTTTTGGAAAAGGCAAGAACCTCAGACATTTGTCTTCTAAGAAGACTCAAAGTACTGCAATAAAATATGGGAGAATCATTCTTTATTAAACTAATTTTCCATTCATCTTGTTGAATGGAGCTTACAGTTAAAAGCTTTAAGCACAGCTGTCCATCCAATTATTTCAATTCATACCACAGCCTATTTTAGATAGCAGCACTCGATTTAGAAGTAACAGAATGATGCATTCTCTCTAGTTTTATCTGCAGCCAAGTCAGCTGTTTACAGACCTGAGTAAGCTTGGTGGTATTTCTGGTACAACAACTCTTCGTCTCCAGGCCTGAAGGTCTCGCTCCGTAGCCATCTGACTTCGTGGAGCATTCTGATGCATTTGCCGCACACCTTCAACTTGCCCACTACGGCGCAGACCAATATTGGGAGGAGACTGGATGTCTAAACTTGGTCTTCTGAATACTAAAATATACAAATAAAGACATTTATTTTGGACTACACGAAATTAAAATCTTGTTTTTCCTACAATAGATAAGAAAAAACCTAACACTTTCCCTATTCTTATCTCCACGATCGTTACGTAGAAGTCCAGGGATCACTTTCAGGAGTTTGTCTTGTAGAAAATATAGTGACAAGACACGTGCTTTTTAAATGGTCGTTTATACTATTACTTTAATACAGTGAAAGCAAGTATAACGTAACACGTGTTTTTTCTGAACAATTTCAGACAGTTTCGAGATTCTGAAAAGCAGTTTCCCTGGAACTGGCTGTATATAATTGAAACTACGGACACGTATCATAAGAGTCCAGTTTAAATCTACAAAGAAGGAAGAAGGGACTCCAGTATGGTAAAATGCTCATCCTGAAAACCTTAAAGAAGAATCAGCGTAGATCCTGTACATGTCATATATTGCCAAAAACAAAGCACTCTACAATAAATACAGTTAACACTCCTGAACAGTGAAAGGCTTTGTTTTGTAATTTAATCACAGGAACAACAGTGCTTTAGTGAAGAAAAAAATCTTAACCAGAAAATGACATAAAGGGAAGTTTAGCCCCCCAAAAATAACCGAGTTAAAATCTGTTGGAAATAGAATGGATTAAATTCAACTGGAAGGGATCTTTAAAGATCAAGTCCAACTGCCTGACTCTTCAGAAGTAACCAAAAGTTGAAGTATGCACTTGAGGGCATCATCCAAATGATTCTTGAACATTCACAGGCACGTGACATCAACCATCTTGCTAGGAAGCCCATGCCTGTGTTTGATCACCTCTACGGTAAAGAAATTTTTCCTGTTGTTCACTATGAACCTCTCCCCTACCCCAAACCTGCTCTGTGTTGTTCTTGCGAGTCCTAACATCAGTGACCCCAAAGAGCCTGCCACTTCCCTCTTTGCTTCCACTCCTCGCAGAGATGCAGCAAGGCTGCATCCTCAGCCTCTAAGTACTAACCTCTTCTAGGTGTTCCTTCTCCATTCTGTAGACCACTTGAAGCAGGTTCTTGATCTGCTGCTGCGTTTCTTTGATCTTGCTGTAGTTGTAATTGTCTAATCATACCATCAAGAATGCTGGGCTCCATACCTTGTTCATCCTGATCAACTGTCTGTTGGCCTATAACTTGTTCAACCACTTCTCCATCACCTTGAAAGCATAACAGAATGACAAACATGAATGGGATAATTAACTTAATATAGCAAATGATTTAATCTCTTTGTTCGCATCACAGAGAGATGTGTTCTGCAACTGACTACAACAAGAACAACTCGGAATTTATTCAGGTTACCTATTTGAAGTGAGACATTTATGGAGTCTAAAACTCAAGCACAGTTAAGTTAACATATGTCAGATCCAGAAAAAAAAAATTGACATCCACTTGAGTCACCAAATTTTCTTTTTTTTTTTTTTTTCTTTTTTGAAGTGGTATTCAGTGTGGGACATTTCAGCATCCTTGAAGAACACAGATACATATGATAGTTGCTAGCATGCAAGAAAACAATGGCAGTTTTATACCACCTATGTCACATCTACTCTGTCTCAAGTCAAAACTACTACAGCACAGATGAATTCTGGCTATAGATTTTTAGCGAGACCATCCTTACTTGTTGCTACATATCCAAGTTGAGGAATCAAATGTTCATCCGCAGAATTCTCTCTTCCTGGCACCAATCTTTGATATTTTGTTGGATGAGGGTTTCCATCCACATCTACTAAGAAGGGAGGGGGCATGAGATGAGGAGCCTGTTGAGTCTGCTCATCTAGGACATAATTGTTGGAGTCTCGAATAAGGGGTCGGTAGTCAGTGTGGAAGAACATCTGATCAGGAATCTAGAAGGAAATGAAAGTTTTGTGGTCAATTTTGAAGGAAAAAACATGGAAATCTGCTAGGAAACACAAAAGAACAAGCAATACTAATTGAAATATTCCAAAACCACCTTAAAAGGTGAAAGAAAAGGCAAGTTCTCAATGAGAAGAGTTATGTACAACTACTATAACCAGTACGTGTTGCAGTACTCCCATTTTTGAGATCATTTTTCCAAGCAACAAAAACAATTTTAGAAAACAATGCTATTCTACACTTAACATTCAAACTGTTTTCCATCCCATTTATTTTTTTTTCCATACAGCTAAGAAAAGTTTCCTTGGTTTCCAGGCAAGGAAATCATTGTCCCAAGTTCAACCTAAGTTCTCAAAGTTCATTCTTAATCATGCAGCGTCCACCTGAAAAGTCTTCTATAACTTAAACAGTCTGTTAAGTCCACACAGCTGCAGTTGAACAGTTACACAGATAACTGTGTAATAGTCAGAATCTTTGCTCCCAGCAACGATAAGCAAGATGAACAGAATTAAGTTTCAATTTCAGCTAAGAATGTACAGCAGGAAAAAAAAACACTTTAAAATGACAAACATGGAATTACCATTGCAACTTTTAAAAAACTGTGGGAGAACTGAAGAAAAGCACAGGCCAAACTGCACTTCTGAGAGCTAATTCAAGAAAACAGAAACGCATGCATTTATCAAAACAAAAAAGGAACTGGCTGATATATTAAAAAAGCGAAACACTGAATCCTATACACATTTTTCTAACATTTCACAGTCAGCAGCGTTGGCTGCTCATTTACTTGTGCTTATTTTAAACAATCTGCTATACTGAATTTGGATTTGAATTACTCGAGGTCTAAAGAATCTCAAGTTTTAATAATAAAAATAAAACAGCAAATTATTCTTAACATAAACATTCAGGTTTTTGTTAATTTAGTAGCAGCACAATAAACTATGTGATACATTCCAACCTTCAAATGTTAACCTATTTTGAGAATTTAAAAATAAAAAGTAATATGGGCTCAAACAATTAACACGCAAATGAGGTGGCTGGAAGATACCTGTTCTGGGAAAGTACTGCTAGCTGCTTCCCAGAGGGGAAGTTATGACAATGGCTGTTTCTTCCATGCCAGGACTGTATGTGTAGGAGAACACACAGTTGTCAAGAAACATGTAATATTTACATCTCCTACACATATGAAACTCTGTTACTTTCTATGTTTCAGGAATTGGCATAACTGATCTGATTTCAGTCAGAAGCTTAACTAAACAGTTCTAATAAAAAGCACAACTTACCTTTTCATAAGGCTTGCTACAGCCAAAACCAAATATCAACAGATGCCCATGAGAATCTGTACATGCAAAATGCTGCCCATCTGGCGAAAATTTGCAGTCAAAAACAGCACCGTGTCCTTGGCCTTCAATCTAGATTGAAGGAAAGAAACACGAGAGTATTTTACCAAACTTTCAGAGCAAAAATCAAAAATCAATTATTATGTCAAAAATGGTCCTGCACCTCTTTAAATGCCTCCATTAAAGCAATGAAGAATCCCCAGTCACTTCAGTTTATTTCATTTCCCTTGACATTTTAACTTAATCTTTTTAATTTTAAAAGATGCAATAAAGGGTATGGAAACATACTCAAATAAATCAAAAACCAACCAACCAGGAACAAAAAAAAACAACTTTGAGGCTTTTTAGCTATCAGTATACTGCTGAAGGTTAAATTCTAGCTACTACATACTTATTGTTAAGCCACTTTCAAGAAAAGCATGAAACTTTAAACCTAGAGTAAAAAATCCCTTCTCTATTGACTATGACAAAAATAAATAAAAAAATACAAACACTGTATCATATTGAAGCCTCAGAGACAATAATCTATTTGGAAGAGTTAATTGTAAAGCTGGCCAAGAGCGAATGTCAAAGGAGCTCTCCAAAAGCAGCAAAGCTTGTGGTATTATCACTTTTAGTACAGTTGAGAATAGAAATACTTGTCTATGTGATTCCTGAAGTGACAGACCTTTCAAGCTTTTCAGTGGAACCTGCCTCATCTAAATTAACAACAGTTACTATGAACGAGGTGCAAAAAGGTCCCTTGGAACAAAGAGTGGAAGAGCCCAGGTGGTAACTATTTGCAGCACTCACACATTGAGAAGTACCAATAAACAAGTCAAGCCGAAAAGAGATCAGACCGTGATTATGATGAAAGCAACATCTTGCTTTGCTCCCCCACCTCTCACATTCTTCATATCTGACTACAAATTCTCACAATTCATCCTCCTTGTCTCATAAGCTTACACCCTGACCTAACTCAACCCAAAAGCTCTGGAGAATTGTACTAGTGCAAGAAAGTGGCTAATACTTTTCTAGAAGGTTGATGAACTGATTAAGCTTAGTAAAGGGTCCACTGAGAGACATCTGATTCAAGGAAGCAGGCGGGCAGCCGGAAGCAGACAAAGAAATCAATTCCTGCCCCCTGTTCTGACACATCAAACCATAAACTCACTATTAGTTACACTGCACCTATGGTTATAGTGACCAGGACATTCAAAGATAAGAGTTCTAGCGACAAACTGAACTCAACTTTTGCCTTTAAAAAAAAAAAAGAAATAGCAGCAGGTATACATGTTGAATGTTGATGATGGTTCTTTAAAATAGTACCTGGAGTAAAGTGGAATTAAAAAAAAAAAACCAACAAAAAACTCTTACCATGTTGAAATAATGCTTTGTTTTTGTGCCCTTTGTAATGTCCCATATAAAGATGTTGCCATCGTGACCAGCAGACAGCATTATCCTGGAATCAAAAGGATGGGTCTCCAAGACAAATACTTCATCCGCATGCCCCTAAAATTCAAAATTGCAAGTCACATGCAAACGAGAGGATATAAATCCAAATCAACAGGATATCTACAGCAGACCTTAAAGTACTGCACCATTCTCTTCTCCTCACATAAAGACTTTTTAAAATGAAATCTCTACAAGCCGCGTCCAAAAATATACTAACATTTAGAACTTCCACAGCACATGTATCTGGATTGCTATCTCCATACCTAGAGTGGCACACAGGAAGTAGAGCAAAAACTCTTGTGATGCAGAAACATCATCTGAAATTTAATTATTTCCTATATGCAATCAAGAACTCAGGAAATACAGAGCTTCTGGCAAATGAATGTGAACTATTAATAACTATTAAACAAACAAGTTTCTTCAAAAGCAGGAGGGAGCAGTTTTGGTTAAAAAATCCAAGAAACACTCCACTTGCCTTATGATTAATGTAGAGCATTCAAGACAATCAGACCAAACGATGAACTCAGCATGCACATGCCGCTCTAACTACAGAAAGACTTACTGAAGAACTACGTCAAAAAAGCATGGAAAAATAACTACATACCACCAAATCATGAAGCAATTGCCCTGTAGACGAATTCCAAACTTTGAGCAGATGATTATTTACAGCCGTAACAACATAGTCGTCATTTTGGTTCCAAGCTATCATCGTTACTTTAGGCCTCATAAATTTGTCTTCTTCTGAACACATGTCACTATTTTAAAGGGTTATAAAGGTAGGAGTTATTTTTAATTCGCCCACCTCAATCTCAAGCTAGAGAAAAATTACTAGTTTTCCAGTATTAACAATTAGACAAGAGAAGGAACGTTAATAATTAACCTTGTATTGACACTTCTGTCTGTAAACTTTTTTTCTTCTTTTAAAAACGATACAGTATAAAGCAAATCTGTCCTTTCCTGGGTTTGAATAATTTGCATTTTTACAAATGCAAACATACATATATGGATATGAAGGAGAGTAATTCACAGGAAAAAAAAACCAAATTTAAATTAATATTAAGGGAAGAATGAAATTCTCAGAACTAATCCTAAAACAAACAGCTTGATGCTCAGATATATCATTTTCTCCCCTTGTTTCTCTTTTGCCAAACTACATTCCTAAGATACTAGGAAATCCCTCTCAGTATCCTTCATTAACTTAAGGAATGGGCTTTCTTTCAAACATTAACACAGTATTATTTATATTCTGCACCAGCTAGCAGCCTGTTCTATAAAGACTCCCTCAATCATACAAAAATATAATTGCATCTGTTATCCCAGAAGGACAGATATCACAGTCATATTTCAAACATAAGTAATTATTTCTACCAAAAAACACTTCTTTTTTCTTGGCATCACAGAGAGAACTTGCCATTACCTAGTATGCCTAACATGAGTTTGGGTTGGCTTTTATTTCCTTTTTATTTCCTCCTATCTAATCGCCTCCAAATTAGTCTTTACACAAGGTGTTGAAGCATTTCATACTACTATAAATCATCTACTTATCTACTTAGGTTTATTCAGTGCAGAGCAAAATCCTGATCATCATCTGTAATAATGCAATTTAAGCCTTGTGCGATAAACACACTTCATTAATACACTTTTTAAAAGTGAAGAGTCAACAAAAACAGGGAGCAAAATCAGAACTTGATGAAATTCATCTATTATCTTTCATCACCTCTCCTATAAAAAGCTTATTATCTATCTTATTTATACTAATATTAGGAGTTCCTCCTGTGATACCATGTCAGATTTCTGACTGCAGGCCAGCTATAGAAGCCTGCAGATTTTCTGTTAACTTAATAAAAATAAAAATAGTAATTAATTTGGTAGAGTATACATTTGAAAGCTATGCATCTGAATTTATGTATTTAGCTAGGTATTTATGTATTTTTGAAAGCACATATTTACCTACGTGTTTATGTATTTTTGAAAGCACAGACAGTAATTTAACAAGTAATTACATCACTGGAAGACTCAGAGCACCCTTCAAAAAACACACCATCTGATCATAACATTGTTAAGGCTTCTTCTAAATCCAAACAGCGCTTGATAAGTTCCTGGAGCTTTCTGATTTCATGTAACAGATAAAAAAGGGAATACTTCACCCACCCTGGTAATCGATCGGACATATCCAAAAGAATACTCCTCCATTCAGCTTCTTCATAGCGCCAGATTCGTGCTGTCCCATCTCTACTGCCACTTATGAACCTTCAAGAAGTTTTAAAGGGCGGTTAGAAGAATTTGTTTTAAAGTATTTTCAGAGGGAAACAATACCACAACTTAGAATATCACTATGAAATACTGATAAAAATATTATCATCAATTTACGTGTAGGAGTTTTTCACAGTTAACTGTTATTAGTTCTCTTTCCAGAAGAAGAAAAGAGAGTTTTTCTGAACTGAAGCTGAACAAAGTTGTCAAAACATGCAGAACAGTATCAATTTCCAAGTTAAATTCACAACTTTATCCTCAACTCCTTCTCAGCTACAGTTCTGTAAATATCTTTTTTAAGTAACGCGTTCTGAAACTGCAAAGTATCAGATACTGACATAGAAGCAAGGACAGATCAGCAAAGCAAAACCACCCACAACTGTGCACAAAGGAGAAGACTGCTAGTAGTTTTCTTTCAGATACTGAGGTATAAACCACAGCAGTTCAGGGTTATACTTCACAAACAACTGAGCTATTAATACAGAAGAACAATAATTCCTCAAGAGAGGAACTAAAAAGCAATCAGACATCCTAATAATCTCCCTAGTCCATGAATCAGAACACTGAGAAAGCCAGCTGACGCAGCTCCCGCAGAAAAAGTTGTGCACTGGGTAGNAAAGCCAGCTAGCAAAAAAAATCCAGCAAGTGAAAGGATTAGAAACTATACTAAGAGAGAAAAATGTTTGGTGACAGTAAAAAATGATGCAATGTGATACTGCCATACAGTCACCAACAAACCATTATTACATACGAATCACACTAGAACTTCCATACAACTTTAACTTGCCAAAACTGAACTGAAACTCATAAAAGTAAAAGCTGGGAGTTGTTTGCTTTTACCTGGAGCTGAAAGTGTTGCTTTTCTTATCACTTCTCCACTCTTCCTCCTCTTCAGACGAGCCAGAGCCCTCACTTTCTTCAGCTTCCTGAATTGAAAAACAGACAAGAGTCAAACCAAAACTTTCTCACAACACTTTTTAATGGTCCTAAACATAAAACACATTCTCCACTCACAATCTAACCTGCGTGGTTAGGAAGAAATCCGGTAAAATGGAATTTAAAGTAGTAATTTCCTGTCACCTCCTTTACTTCAACTAAGCACATTAACCTCAGGACTGCACTATTAACCACTAACTCCTAGACATTCACTCACATTTTACTAGCCAAGCGTGGCTCTACCAGCCGTAACCAGTCTGCACAAAGCAACACATCCTCCTACCACATGGCAACGCTGTTTTTTTTACTAATCTAAATTTACACTGTTAATCAGAATTAGCTGGCTGCTGATTTCCATTGTGCTGAATCGCAGACTGAAGATGCTGTAATATAAAATCTGCCCACCTAGAATGTAATGGAAGAATTCAAAGATTGCAAAAGGAACAAGCCAATGAAGGCTATCAGGTCTTCTATCCACACACAACACAGGTATATCCAGTTACAGGAGTAGCATTTCTGTAATATTTTTCTTTTATTACTATTATTTGCAAGTTAGAATCAGGTGATTTTTCTGATTTTAGTATTAAGCAATTGCGCAGTACTAATTAGGTATCTATTTAAATGCAGAACTAACAAATCCAGGTACATCAAAATCTATTACAACACAAGTTATTTCCTGCTGTTAAACATCTACATTAACTTCATGTTTAAGAATCGTTTTCCATAACTGCAGTGACTAAATATAATGCATTGCTTATGTCCCAAGTTGTATACTGTCAAGCAACAACCAAAAAAGGTTTGACTTGCACTTTCAAGTTTAATACTGTCTGAATTAGTCCAACTGATAACATCTGTCAGAGCAAGTTTCCCCATTAAGACCAGTACTTTTCACATAGTATAGGTTCTCTCTTTCATCCTAAAAGTATTTGAATTAAACAAACAACACCCACAACCTATTTTCCTGCATTTAACATCAAAACTCATTTTTGTATTAGTTGCTTTTTTTTAATACTTTCATAATAGAGAGATTTCACCAATTGATTTCTGTAGTTACTCTGCCATAAGTAATTTGTCTAATAATGTTACAAATTGGGAAACATAAAGCACTGAAATCTAGATCTTAGAAGCTTCACTTCAAAAAACATTTAAGTTTGTGTAGCATTTACTGGACATTTGCACATAGCTCATTTATTGCTCCTCGAGTGCTTGAAATTTGTCAGGTGCAAGAAGTCTCCTGTCAGCTCCCTTTCTACTCTACTACCAAAATAAGAAAAACTTGAACTTTTCATTAAAGTGTTTATTATTATTCTTCTAGCAAGACAAGAATCCTTTTCCAGAGAAAAATCATCTTACAGGAGCATTATCTTAGCTCCTGAACATCTCCTTTCACCATTCTTCATTAACAAAGCAAGAGACTGGTCCAACAAGTTTGACTTTGTCAACTCCTTCCCCCTGTTGAAAGTATTTCCTTGCGTGCAAAGCAAATCAACTGCAATGGAAGCAGCTCTAGCACTCACACCATCCAATACCAGAACAGTCAAGCCTTCTGCTACTTGCAAATCTGCATCTCATCCCTCAAATTCTGAGCCAGGACTCAGCCAATATAAAGAGACTACAGAAGAATTACCTTAGTAGGCCATAAAATGCTTTAAGTTTAAAATCCTGCAGATTTTGGTGTACACACAAATTTCAAAGATTTTTGCAGAGGAACAGTTAAAAAAAAAACAAACATCCAAAATCCAAATCTCAGTTTAAGTCAATCTCAGCAATATATCAGGTTTTTGCCTCAGTCTGTGGATTTGATTAAGAAGATTCTCAGCCAACACAGTCTAGGCATGTCTTAACTGACAGGAAAGATTATCGTTATTAAGGCAACGAATAATGATGTTTGAGAAGTATTACGGTTTCTGTAAGCTTTACTGTTGTTACCGTAAATGGTTTCCCTGGTGATAGAGGGGTTTTGTATTAAGAAAGAAGTTACAATGCTATGAAACTACACTTAAGGAACTTAAATTCAAAATACTGAAATCAAGAGAACTTACCTGCTCTATCAAACCAAAGCAGTCATCTCTCTCCTCATCAGAAGAATCAAGCTGTTCAATGTTATTCCGTGTTCGGTAATTCGGATATTTCCGTCTATGCAGTCTACGTTTAGATTGTATTATCGAAGACTCAGAGTCACTCTAATTTATTTAGAAAGTACAAAGAATTGTTACACAGGAATATGTACATGGCAAACATTTTTATGAGACTCAAAAGGGTATCTGAAAGCACTGACAAATGCAACAACTGAAATGGCCTCAATGCATCACAGACTTGTCACAATTCCTTTCCACAAGAAACAATTTATTGTAAGCCATTAGATTTCCAGCTCCCAATCTAAAGTTTAATTAAATTGTTCCTTACTAATGCAAGCGACAAGTCAATTCATGTCAATATATTACAGAATCACAGAATCACTAAGGTTGGAAAAGACCTATAAGATCATCCAGTCCAACCATCCACCTATCACCAATGGTTCTCGCTAAACCATATCCCTCAACACAACATCCAAACGTTCCTTGAACACCTCCAGGGTCGGTGANAAGAAACACGAGAGTATTTTACCAAACTTTCAGAGCAAAAATCAAAAATCAATTATTATGTCAAAAATGGTCCTGCACCTCTTTAAATGCCTCCATTAAAGCAATGAAGAATCCCCAGTCACTTCAGTTTATTTCATTTCCCTTGACATTTTAACTTAATCTTTTTAATTTTAAAAGATGCAATAAAGGGTATGGAAACATACTCAAATAAATCAAAAACCAACCAACCAGGAACAAAAAAAAACAACTTTGAGGCTTTTTAGCTATCAGTATACTGCTGAAGGTTAAATTCTAGCTACTACATACTTATTGTTAAGCCACTTTCAAGAAAAGCATGAAACTTTAAACCTAGAGTAAAAAATCCCTTCTCTATTGACTTTGACAAAAATAAATAAAAAAATACAAACACTGTATCATATTGAAGCCTCAGAGACAATAATCTATTTGGAAGAGTTAATTGTAAAGCTGGCCAAGAGCGAATGTCAAAGGAGCTCTCCAAAAGCAGCAAAGCTTGTGGTATTATCACTTTTAGTACAGTTGAGAATAGAAATACTTGTCTATGTGATTCCTGAAGTGACAGACCTTTCAAGCTTTTCAGTGGAACCTGCCTCATCTAAATTAACAACAGTTACTATGAACGAGGTGCAAAAAGGTCCCTTGGAACAAAGAGTGGAAGAGCCCAGGTGGTAACTATTTGCAGCACTCACACATTGAGAAGTACCAATAAACAAGTCAAGCCGAAAAGAGATCAGACCGTGATTATGATGAAAGCAACATCTTGCTTTGCTCCCCCACCTCTCACATTCTTCATATCTGACTACAAATTCTCACAATTCATCCTCCTTGTCTCATAAGCTTACACCCTGACCTAACTCAACCCAAAAGCTCTGGAGAATTGTACTAGTGCAAGCAAGTGGCTAATACTTTTCTAGAAGGTTGATGAACTGATTAAGCTTAGTAAAGGGTCCACTGAGAGACATCTGATTCAAGGAAGCAGGCGGGCAGCCGGAAGCAGACAAAGAAATCAATTCCTGCCCCCTGTTCTGACACATCAAACCATAAACTCACTATTAGTTACACTGCACCTATGGTTATAGTGACCAGGACATTCAAAGATAAGAGTTCTAGCGACAAACTGAACTCAACTTTTGCCTTTAAAAAAAAAAAAGAAATAGCAGCAGGTATACATGTTGAATGTTGATGATGGTTCTTTAAAATAGTACCTGGAGTAAAGTGGAATTAAAAAAAAAAAAACAACAAAAAACTCTTACCATGTTGAAATAATGCTTTGTTTTTGTGCCCTTTGTAATGTCCCATATAAAGATGTTGCCATCGTGACCAGCAGACAGCATTATCCTGGAATCAAAAGGATGGGTCTCCAAGACAAATACTTCATCCGCATGCCCCTAAAATTCAAAATTGCAAGTCACATGCAAACGAGAGGATATAAATCCAAATCAACAGGATATCTACAGCAGACCTTAAAGTACTGCACCATTCTCTTCTCCTCACATAAAGACTTTTTAAAATGAAATCTCTACAAGCCGCGTCCAAAAATATACTAACATTTAGAACTTCCACAGCACATGTATCTGGATTGCTATCTCCATACCTAGAGTGGCACACAGGAAGTAGAGCAAAAACTCTTGTGATGCAGAAACATAATCTGAAATTTAATTATTTCCTATATGCAATCAAGAACTCAGGAAATACAGAGCTTCTGGCAAATGAATGTGAACTATTAATAACAATTAAACAAACAAGTTTATTCAAAAGCAGGAGGGAGCAGTTTTGGTTAAAAAATCCAAGAAACACTCCACTTGCCTTATGATTAATGTAGAGCATTCAAGACAATCAGACCAAACGATGAACTCAGCATGCACATGCCGCTCTAACTACAGAAAGACTTACTGAAGAACTACGTCAAAAAAGCATGGAAAAATAACTACATACCACCAAATCATGAAGCAATTGCCCTGTAGACGAATTCCAAACTTTGAGCAGATGATTATTTACAGCCGTAACAACATAGTCGTCATTTTGGTTCCAAGCTATCATCGTTACTTTAGGCCTCATAAATTTGTCTTCTTCTGAACACATGTCACTATTTTAAAGGGTTATAAAGGTAGGAGTTATTTTTAATTCGCCCACCTCAATCTCAAGCTAGAGAAAAATTACTAGTTTTCCAGTATTAACAATTAGACAAGAGAAGGAACGTTAATAATTAACCTTGTATTGACACTTCTGTCTGTAAACTTTTTTTCTTCTTTTAAAAACGATACAGTATAAAGCAAATCTGTCCTTTCCTGGGTTTGAATAATTTGCATTTTTACAAATGCAAACATACATATATGGATATGAAGGAGAGTAATTCACAGGAAAAAAAAAACAAAATTAAATTAATATTAAGGGAAGAATGAAATTCTCAGAACTAATCCTAAAACAAACAGCTTGATGCTCAGATATATCATTTTCTCCCCTTGTTTCTCTTTTGCCAAACTACATTCCTAAGATACTAGGAAATCCCTCTCAGTATCCTTCATTAACTTAAGGAATGGGCTTTCTTTCAAACATTAACACAGTATTATTTATATTCTGCACCAGCTAGCAGCCTGTTCTATAAAGACTCCCTCAATCATACAAAAATATAATTGCATCTGTTATCCCAGAAGGACAGATATCACAGTCATATTTCAAACATAAGTAATTATTTCTACCAAAAAACACTTCTTTTTTCTTGGCATCACAGAGAGAACTTGCCATTACCTAGTATGCCTAACATGAGTTTGGGTTGGCTTTTATTTCCTTTTTATTTCCTCCTATCTAATCGCCTCCAAATTAGTCTTTACACAAGGTGTTGAAGCATTTCATACTACTATAAATCATCTACTTATCTACTTAGGTTTATTCAGTGCAGAGCAAAATCCTGATCATCATCTGTAATAATGCAATTTAAGCCTTGTGCGATAAACACACTTCATTAATACACTTTTTAAAAGTGAAGAGTCAACAAAAACAGGGAGCAAAATCAGAACTTGATGAAATTCATCTATTATCTTTCATCACCTCTCCTATAAAAAGCTTATTATCTATCTTATTTATACTAATATTAGGAGTTCCTCCTGTGATACCATGTCAGATTTCTGACTGCAGGCCAGCTATAGAAGCCTGCAGATTTTCTGTTAACTTAATAAAAATAAAAATAGTAATTAATTTGGTAGAGTATACATTTGAAAGCTATGCATCTGAATTTATGTATTTAGCTAGGTATTTATGTATTTTTGAAAGCACATATTTACCTACGTGTTTATGTATTTTTGAAAGCACAGACAGTAATTTAACAAGTAATTACATCACTGGAAGACTCAGAGCACCCTTCAAAAAACACACCATCTGATCATAACATTGTTAAGGCTTCTTCTAAATCCATACAGCGCTTGATAAGTTCCTGGAGCTTTCTGATTTCATGTAACAGATAAAAAAGGGAATACTTCACCCACCCTGGTAATCGATCGGACATATCCAAAAGAATACTCCTCCATTCAGCTTCTTCATAGCGCCAGATTCGTGCTGTCCCATCTCTACTGCCACTTATGAACCTTCAAGAAGTTTTAAAGGGCGGTTAGAAGAATTTGTTTTAAAGTATTTTCAGAGGGAAACAATACCACAACTTAGAATATCACTATGAAATACTGATAAAAATATTATCATCAATTTACGTGTAGGAGTTTTTCACAGTTAACTGTTATTAGTTCTCTTTCCAGAAGAAGAAAAGAGAGTTTTTCTGAACTGAAGCTGAACAAAGTTGTCAAAACATGCAGAACAGTATCAATTTCCAAGTTAAATTCACAACTTTATCCTCAACTCCTTCTCAGCTACAGTTCTGTAAATATCTTTTTTAAGTAACGCGTTCTGAAACTGCAAAGTATCAGATACTGACATAGAAGCAAGGACAGATCAGCACAGCAAAACCACCCACAACTGTGCACAAAGGAGAAGACTGCTAGTAGTTTTCTTTCAGATACTGAGGTATAAACCACAGCAGTTCAGGGTTATACTTCACAAACAACTGAGCTATTAATACAGAAGAACAATAATTCCTCAAGAGAGGAACTAAAAAGCAATCAGACATCCTAATAATCTCCCTAGTCCATGAATCAGAACACTGAGAAAGCCAGCTGACGCAGCTCCCGCAGAAAAAGTTGTGCACTGGGTAGGTATATCATGTCTATACTCTAATTAGCAATAATTAATATTGGTAATAATTATAAATTCTAAACATGTTCCAAAGAAAGTGTCACCAAGCAAAACAGCAGTAGTGAGATTGTTTGGCTTTTTAGGTTTATTTTATTTTTGGGACTTTTGGCTTTTCTTTCTTTAAACGGTGCCTTCAAAGGTAACCCATACATGCTTCAAGTGCAGTGGATCAGTGCAAAACAGTAGTGCCAAAGATGTGTACAATTACAGAAAAATACACTCAAAAGAAAGACAATTACAAGTTCTAAGCTAACTATTAGGGTCCTCATTCGTAGTTACCTGTCTTACTGAGAGAGAAAGGACCCAACAAAAATACAGCTGTAACTTATGGTTGCATATTGAAGCCTGCCTTGAAGGCTAAAATCCATATTTTCATTTCAACAGAAATTCTCATTTTCATAGGAAGAAATGCTTTACTGTGAGGGTGGTGAGACAGTGGAACAGGTTGCCCAAAGAGGTTGTGGATGCCCCCTCCCTGGAAGCACTCACGGCCAGGCTGGATGGGGCTTTGAGCAACCTGGTCTAGAGGGAGGTGTCCCTGCCTATAGCAGGGGGTTGAAACTAAATGATCTTAAAGGTCCCTTCCAACCCAAACCATTCTATGATTTGTGATGGGAAAATGATGAAAAATCAATTTAGGTGCCACTCTATTTGAAGTTCAGTTTAAATTTTACAAATGGAATTTAAGCAACACTTTTTCTACTCCCAAAATCAGCTGTAAAATATTAAATCAATTTCCTTTAAAAATAACAGTAATTAGAAAAAAAATGAGTAGGACTAAAACTTCTTTTTAGACCATTTGCACATTCTCCTGTTTCCCATTTTGATCAAATATTTGCTTAAGCTGTGAGGGAAGGAAAAGGAAGAAGCCACAAACACTTTAGATACGTTAAAAAAATGGTAAAATTCCTCCAAGTAAATACAAATACAGCCAGTCCAAAGTTTGATAGAAGGCTGAGGCACGCAGCTGCAACTCAGCTATTCTCTCCTACGTTAGCCCATATTAGACCTTTCAGTTTAAGGTTTCTAGTGAGATCTTACTACCTTAATGCAGGAACAAAAATACATTCCTAACTCCAAAGTAACGTACTGTTTGGTTACATCTGAGCACCTTTCAACATACCTATCACCACTGTTGGAAAACTGAATGCTGTCAACTTTGTCCTGCAAGGAAAAACAAAGTTTGTCAGAAATTATATTTTAAAAAATGAAATACAGTTTTGACATCTGAGACTATGAAAATCTGAAACAATGAAAAAAAATGTATAACTCTGCAGAGACACCCTAGCCTGATAGAGACTTACCAGCATTCAGTAACCACTAATGCTACATCTAAAATGCAAGCTTTACAGAAACGTTTCATTTAAACGTGAAGTACAGACAAATGAAATAATGGTCCATTAATAACTTGGCAGCCAATGACCTTGAATACATACTTCCAGTCTCATAAGCCAATTACAATCTAGAGAATTCTATCGCTCCCACTCACACATTCCTTAAGTTATAGCTAATATATTTCTCCATTACAATAAAAGCAATAGAAAAAGCAGATACCACACTCCACTTAGTTTATCTTACAGAGCTGAAAGTCTTCTCCACTGACAGAATACACATTCATCAAGTCTCATCACTATAACATAAATGGTTAAACTTGGATTCAGCATTAGGGCAATCGTATTAAACAAAATAAGAAAGACGAGTATTTGAAAAGTTCCCCTTTAAAGAGCTTTAAGAGTTCAACTAAACATGATTCGTTGTATTAAAACTAAAATTGAGGGGGGGGAAGAAAGATAGCTGTCCTCATGCGCTTTGTAAGCCTCTATCACAAAGCACATCTAAACAACAACAAAGCTCTGAGTAATTTAAAAACTTGGGTTAAAAATATACCTGGCAGAAAAGCTGCCTTCTCATATGAAATACAGAATCATCTTACCAAACTACACTGGCCTATGAGCAGAACCATCCAAATAGGTGTAAATTATGCTATCCTGCAACCTAAGAACCCTACTAACGCTTTGATTTTTCATTTGGAAATACCAACACCACTCTTTGGTGTGACATTCTGGAAGAGATGTAATAGTGGAATTCTAAATTTACAGTTCAAAATATGCTTAAGTTCTTGCTGTTTGTCTACTCCACAGAAGCCACATAGCGAGATTCACTGTGTTAAAAGAGTTATGCCCAAGATCAGGGTTTAACAGATGTCTTTGAAAACAAACAGAAAAAGCAACATTATTACATGACATACTTCACACCTTACTGGTGTAAAAGTTTTCTGTATCCTATACACGTGACCATCCCCAACCAACACCTATAGTATCTCGGTACTCCATAGTACCTCTCAAGGAAATCTTGTATAGCATAAAACATTAAGGAAGAATATACTGCCTTCATTAAGTTCTTCAATGCTTTTAAATATAGTGGGCAAAGAGCTGGAACACCATGTGACAAAAAACATCAAAGTGGAACAAGATTAAAACACATGAACAGGTACAGTTGTAAGAAACAAAGCCTCCAACTTATAGAAAATAAAGAAATCCAAGAGTTAAATTACACAAATGCAAGGACCCAAGTCCTAGTCACAGGGAGATTCGCTGTACTGACTTCACAAAACGATACATTAAAATCGCTCATTAAAGATCTGAGTATTAAGCGCTGAAAACAAACAACAACAAAAAAGAACAAACAGAAAAAGTCACTTAAACTTCATCATGCGAATGTAAGCCAAGTTTCCCTTAGACTCTTTAGAAGGCGGATTCCACTGGACTATGCTGCAAAAATCAAAGACGTAAGGGTTCTGGGAAACTCAGTCCCCATTTAAAGATTTAACACAAAACATGTCAAATCACAACTACCAAGGTGATTAAATAAATTTTCTCAGCAATCCGACTTCCTGAATGCATCATATAATATGTGGCTATGCAAACTTGCATTGTAAAGGGAAGCAACTGAGTAAGCCATGTGCCTTAAAATTAGAGATACCTGCCATCCCTTAAAAACGGTTCAGTCACATAAGATGGCTGGTTGAAATTCTGTATAAATTCTACAAACATATTCAGTAAAAACACTGCCACAAATCCACTAACAACATTAACTTGCAATTTCAGTACTGCTTTAAACAACTAATTAGTAGATTTCAAAATCTTACAGCATGACTCTCCAATTCAGCTATTCTCTCAGGAGTTTCGGAGCCAAAATAATACATCCTTATAACGTGGTCAGTACTGCCAGTGGCTAAAAACATACCGCCTGCAAAAAAATACAAATAATTATTAAAAAAATCAAGCAGTACTTTCTTACACAGCAGCTTAATTAAAACATCACATTTCTCAGATGTTTAGTTTAAAAAACTAAAAATTTCCACTGACACACGTGTGGAATGGAATCCCCCCCCTTACCTCAGAAAGCCTTCTCAGCCATGGTAAAAAGAGGCAAGTCATACTCAATGTTACAAACACGTTACAATACGTAACTAGGAGAAAGCTTAACACCTAACACTACTACTTGTGTAAACAGGTGTCCATTTACAGAAAATCTGGCTAACTATCATCAGAATCATCTAGATGATTCTTTTATTGTAGCATGTGTGCCATTTCTGCTATGAGTATCAATTCACAACTGGGTGCAAGTATGGATACACCAGCATAAGCAGACCAGCGCTTAGCTGTGATGACAGCAATACAATCATCTGCTTCTTGGCTCCAGTAAGTGTTGCCCAAAGTTTATTTAAAACAGAAAAAAAAGGCAGGAGCTAACAAGCTAGACTTTGAGATGTATTTTATTTGTTCCCAACTTTCTTCTGATGTTTATGCTGTCTGGCACCAGCAAGCTTTCCCACAAAATTCGCCCACATGATTAGAATAGAGGATGACTATGAGCCAAGACTGAAGTACATTCATAGATACATTTATGGATTATTAAGAAGAGATCTTTCTGACAATCTCCGCACGCAACTGGCACAGAATCAGAAGCTCCCACTACTGGCAGTAACCACTGCTGTTGTCTGTGATATCTCAGACAACAATAGTTTTCCAAAACTGTGGCAGTATGCTAAGGGGTTAAACGAGCACAAAAACCTGGTAAAGACAAAGACTAAAGGAGCATCAGGTGATTCTTCCTTTAGCAAACCACTGCAGACAAATGGAAGATAGTACCACTGAGTTCCACAGTCTTCTACTGTTAGCTAAGGCAACTGACAATATTAATTATGACACAGCCTAAAAACACGCGCACACACAAACATATATATAGTTACTTATTATATAGTGGCTGTTTTATTTTTAAAGCTGTCACAAGAAAAGTATCATAAACGTGCTCACGGGGAAAGAGGAGAAATCACAGTGCTAAATTCAATCTATATATGCCTTACCTACACTGAATGAAGAACAAAGCATCTGAACTCCTGGTCTAGGTTTCTCTGTAAATTTCACTGGCCGATTGCTTAAAAAGAAAAATTGCTTGAAACAGGACATGTCACAAAAAAAAACCACTCTGCTTTTATCATCACTTCAAAACATAAGTGTGTGTTTCTTCAAACACCTACATAAGAGGTACTTAAATTCATAAGGTAACACCTGTACATCTCACGCAGGAGGATAAGCAATACGGTTTACTTCTCCAAATTACTGTATGCACATGCACTCAAATGGTATTCGAACCCCACACAACCAGTAGTTACAAGTTTCAGCAAAATCTTAAGCACGACAAGCCAAGGACCGTGCATCCTCTCCACACAGTATCCAGAAAGTACTGAACTCGTCTGCTCACAAACTACAAACCATTAGTGGTACATGAAATAAGGCCTATTAGATATCATTACTGCAGATGAAATTTTACAGAAGTAGATGCAAGTTTTGCAGTTCTACACAAAGTGATTGCTTCCCTGTTCTGCAAGTCACAAACACACTCTTCCAGTTAACGCGGCCAAAATTTCAAACAAAGTAGCTATTAAGAGCCACATTAAGGAGAAAATACAGAAAACTGAATTAATTTCCCAGGACAACAGAAGAACAAATTTGTAAAGAGTATAATTAGTGCTTTTAAATATTTATACAAAGTTTCTAGATAGTTAAGTCAGTAGACACTTGCCAAAGAACGCAATTTATTTTCATCAAGCAGAATACAGCATAAAAAGAGTCCATCAGCATCCCCAGTTACATACCTGAATTTCATGGAATCTGTATCCCACTGCCAAAAGCAAACGTTTCCATCTGCCCCAGTAGAGACCATATATCGCATGGAGCCTTTCACCATTGGACTAAACTAGAAGGGGAAAAAAAAAAAATGAGGTCAGAAACATACAAACCCAGATATGTAAAAATTATTTATCAACTTGTAAAAATGCTTGTGTGAAAAACAATAATACAAGATTTAAAGCAACACTGCTAAAGCGGTTGCTGATAATGCTTCAAAAGTAACACCTCCTCCTAGACTCTAGGATAAGGCTATGTTGTAGGTTTTAATTACTGCATTATATAACAACTCATTCACTGCTTTGCTTTGGTACCCATTAAAAATGTTGTCAATGTATGAAGGAACTAGCAGACAGAGCACTAGAAAATAAATGAAAGGAATTTTCACTACAGAGGCTTACTCTTACAATTCTATAATTTAACAGAGCATATGTTAAAAGATAGTTTGAGTATGTGTAAACCAGCGTCACAGACAACTTTATAGGAAGTTCTCATACACGCTTCTTTAGGACAGTTTTTTTGAGAGGTTATCTCTGTGTGCAGCAAGAAAAAATCAGGTGACAAGCTGATAAAATCATTCATCAATTACTACTACCATCTGCACTGGAATCAGCCATAAAAAGCTTACATTTCAATTACTCTTACTAAGAACTGTTAAGCAAAAAGATCCAGCATACTACAATGAGCATGATGAATAAGTTTCTTGCCAGAAAATAAATAAGTGCCACAGAAACTGCAAATATCGAGACTACCGTTGAAGGCAGCAACCTATAGGTGTCTGGATGAGGAGCTATGAGATATGGTTCAGTAGCTTCTGGTAGCAATGGTAATGGGAGGACGGTTGGACTAGATGATGTTGCAGGTCCTTTCCAACCTTGTGATTCTATGATTCTATCACCTCTCACAAGAGATCAGCACTCCTGCCAGGTGTCTGTAGAGAGCTATGAGCTCTCCCCTCCACCACCTCTTCTCCAGACAGAACAGCCTCAGTTCCCTTATCTGCTCCTCATAACACCTGTTTTAGATTGTTTCCTAACATATAATACTAAGCACCTTTGAACATTTGAAATAGCACGGTTTTAAGATTAAGAAAGATACCCCTATCACAGAAGCTGTAAGAATGACATACTGCATCGGAATAGGCACACACATAAGCCCACATATCCCACTAACAGGCAAGAGGAGGGCACAACATCACCCAGAAATTCTCTCTAGTTCCAACAACTCAAACATTACAGGTAGCGTGCCTGGCGACTGCCCAGAAACAGCTTTCCCAAGAAAAATACTTCAATAAATGGCTTTTACATGTCTTTTGACATCAATGCAGTTTTTATGAAATCATAAAGGTTAAATCTGGGGGAATTCAGTACTATTATTTTTTATTTCATTCATTACGTGAAGAAGATTGGTAGTCAGTGACTCAGGAAGTCTGGGGAGGCAAAGAACTTTTTAATAAACAAGTTTCTCCTGACTAATTTTTGACATCCATATTTAAATGTTCAAATTTCAATATACATACAAACACACAAAAATAACTGTAGTTATGCAGAAGACACAGTAACATGACACAGTGAAATTCATTTCCCATTCACATGCCATCTCTCACGAGAACCAGAACATCAGTTGCCTTGCAACATTTGGACATGAAAAAGCAGGAGGAACATTTGTTAAACTACTTCTTAACCTACCAACAGCAACCAGAGAATTAACAGATGCGAGGCACTAATCTTCCTTTTCAAGACAAAATCAGATAGCCACATTCATACAGAGCTTCCACGCAAGTGTGTTTCCCAGTTTCAGTAAGCAACCAAGAACGTGGTTCCTTCTCTACCAATATGATGGCTAGCTAATCTACAGACAGCCCAGCAACTTAAGTTCTACTACTAAATGTGACTCTCAACTCAGGTATAAAAAACTTTTTTCCTTCCCCCACAATTGCTTCGGGTTTTTTTACAATTTAAATACTTTCAAACCTTCCACATAAGTGAAATTTATCTTTGAGACTCATGGCCTGCCTGCTTCTCATAATCCTTCTACATTCTAAGCATTTCTACATACTGAAGCAGACATAAATAGGTTACATACATAGTTCTCAAGGCCAAGAGGACTTTCTGTGACCTAAGCCACACATAAAAGTTTTTAGAGAACTCTGCCATTGCTTAGTGGTCTCACTGTCCTTGTACTATCCTGGCAAGCTGGTGCTGTGTAGAAGTGCCAAGTGAGCAGTAAGATAGGAGGAAAAAAGACTCTGAAACATCCAGGGACTATATCAAGTCAGAGTTGGAAACTTCATATTCCGTACCACCAGAACCAAATTCCACACTGTACTTACTGTTTCCACTTATTTGTATTTACCATTCATTAACCTTCAGGCAAGAACTAGTTTCAACTTAGAGAATTTGCAGTACTTACTAACAGAAATAAAGTTAGTACTTAGATACATTGGAGGGAAGGGAAGCCATCCAGAGAGACCTGGACAGGCTGAAGAAGTGGGCCCATGTGAACCTAAGGAGGTTCAACAAGGCCAAGTGCAAGGTGCTGCACTTGGGTCAGGGCAATCCCAGGTGTTTATACAGACTGAGGGAAGATCTCCTTGAGAGCAGCCCTGCAGAGAAGGACTTGGGGGTCCTGGTGGATGAGATGCTGGACATGAGCCAGCAATGTATGCTTGCAGCTTGGAAGGCCAACTGTGTTCTGGGCTGCATTAAAAAAGGGGTGGCCAGCAGGGAGAGGGAGGTGATTGTCCCCCTCTACTCAGCTCTTGTGAGGCCTCATCTACAGTACTGCATCCAGGCCTGGGGCCCCCAGCACAAGAAAGATGCAAAGCTCTTGGAAAGGAGTCCAGAGGAGGGCTACTAAGATGATCAGAGGGCTGGAGCACCTCTCCTGTGAGGAAAGGTTGATGGAACTGGGCTTGTTTAGCTTGGAGAAGGCTCCAGGGAGACCTCATTGTGATCTTCCAATACTTGAAGGGAGCATATAAAGAGGAGGGGGTACGTCTGTTTACAAGGGTGGGTAGTGATAGGACAAGGGGGAATGGTTTTAAACTGAGACAGGTGAGGTTTAGGTTAGATATTAGGAAGAAGTTTTTCACTCAGAGGGTGTTGAAGCACTGGAACAGGTTGCCCAAGGAGGCTGTGGATGCCCCATCCCTGGAGGCATTCAAGGCCAGGCTTGATGTGGCTCTGGGCAGCCTGGTCTGGTGGTTGGCGACCCTGCACATAACAGGAGGGTTGAAACTCAATGATCATTGTGGTCCTTTTCAACCCAGGCCATTCTACGATACTAGGTCAAGTTGCATACGCTATTTCAAAAGCCTGCAGTTTTATTTACAAATTTTTATTACTTATTATTTTATTACTACAGTTGTCTGTTTAACGCAACCTCTAACACTACATAAAGTATCTATTAATGACACAGAATGCAAGTATTAATCCAAAACATACCTGCAATGAGGTAATGGATCCTGTGTGCCCATGGAGAACAGCAACCGGCGCACAAGTTCTCAGACACCACACTCTGATCATCTTATCACAGCTGCCAGCTGCAATCATAGTGTTTTCGTAATTGACAGCCATATCAGAAATTTCGGCTGAATGTCCACGTAACGTGGCAAATAACCGGCCATTATGAGTTGACCATATCTTTACCAGACAGTCATCTGAACCCTAGAAAGAAATGTTTAGAATGCTCAGCAAAGTGTTTAAAAGACATTTCGGAGAAGTTGTTCAGTTTCATTTGAAGAACCTTTGATCATTCAGAGTTTATACATTTATACATCTATTTAAAACTATACATGCTACTTGACAGAAATAAGGTTATATGACCGACATTAAGAAACAAAACATTCAATTATGGTTCAAGATTACACTGCAGTCATCACAGGTAAAGCAGAAAGTATGGACTAAAATTAGCACAGACATTACAATAAATTGCAACAGCCAATAGAAGTACTACACTATACTGCAAAAGGAATTTCTCCTCTGTCACTTCATGATGAATATGAAGCATGCCAAACACACAAGTACATCACTAAAGAAAGCACTCGCATTGATATCTGCCCAGACTTTCACATTAAGTAATAACAATTTCTTACATACTTCTGACCTTTAATTACACAACCTTGTTACGCTTAGCACTGTGATGAAGCTCATCAGCTGCACTTCAACAGCACTGACATCCACCTCTAGAAGTTTTAGCAAAGCCTGCATTTCAAACTTTTTCTCCTAGCATCCAACTACTATTATTTTCAGATTCGGATTAATTTCAACTCACGGTGAATATTCTATGTCCAGTCCTATCGAATGCAACACAGTACACAGAAGAAAGATGGCCAAGAATCCGCCTGTGCATCTTTACATGCTGATACATACTTCCTGGAAATGAAGTACTGAACTTTGCATATCCAGTTAGTTGTCTCGCTCGATATACTTCCACTAAAACACAAAGAAATCAGAGAATTAACATTAATACGGAGAACAAGTTTCTTTTCCAAAACATCATTTATCATCTGTTAACACACTACTTGAACATATCCTAAAAGTGACTTTCATACTTTATGAGATCAGATGCCTTTTTCTGAAGCTGCAATTTTTTTAATGTGTACAATAAGCAAGACAGCTTACTTAAACCTGCTCAAATACAAACTTCTGTCTCCAAATATAGAGAGCTAGATGTTACCTTTATTTTCCCATGGCTTTCTATCCATTGAATCATACAAGAGTCCTCCAATCCAAAAGCAAATTATCTGTAAATGCTAATCTGTAGGTTTACCTAATTAATATACGGACTTTATAAAAGAAAAACATCTCATCTAGAGGCTACTATCTCACTAGTGCTGTGGGCAGGCCTTTGTACCCATATATAAATAACTCCACTGAAGTCATACGAAGTTCTCCAAATAAGTCTCCAGATCCAGTTCTGAGGCACAACTTCCAGTCATAGCGAGACCAGCATAAGATGCACATCACACACATGTATCAACAGTGATGAACTTCAGTAAAAGCATACCGAGATTTGGTGGTGTGCCATAGTTGACAGGAAATTCAGGAGGTCTTCCTCTATGAAGAGCAGCAAATGCAGAGCCCTTCCAAACAGTGTTCCTGCAATCTTGAAAAATCAAGTGGAAGTTTGTCATAAACATAGGTTAAAAATGCAAAGCCAGCTGCAGTTTCAAAGCACAGTAATGAGCATAACAGTCAGTGATGTCATACGTAGTAGTGGAATAACTACAAAAACTGTAAGACCAAAAGTCCCCAAATGTATAATGAACAACACAGAATAAAAGGAGAGAAAAAATTATTTTGTATAGTAACAGTGAAAAAAAAAAACAGTAAAAATAAAAAACAACACAAAACCAAGAAACCAAAGCCAAGCTTTGATACTGCTCCTAAATAGTGACTGGTGACACCCCTGCAGCTCACAGAACACAAAACTAAATTCTCATCTGGAATTCTCAAACACTTTATTCTGAAAGTGAGTATAAGATTAAACAATATAAATAAACATTGTTTTTATTGATCTTATATATATAAAATTGTTGGACAAGACAATCTCAAGAGGTCCCTTCCAACTTTACAACTCGGTGACTCTTCTATTTCTCACACAAAGTCATTTTGACACACTCATGCTAAAGTAATTGCAATCCCAATTTTAAGTACAAAACAGTCACTGAATAATTCATAGCTCACCCTTTAAAGTTAGGACAGATAACCGAAAAACAAGTGCATCCAATAAATCAGTCCTACACCGCAGTATCTGATCACCCAACAAAACTGCACAAGTGCATGAACAAACACCTCCCTCCCAAAACATTCAAAGAGGGAAGTTTAAAGCCAAAACCTACTTTGTGAAAATCAAATAATCCATGTGCTCTTGTTCTGCCAACCATCCACTTTAGATAACAGAAAACAACTTTATTTTTACAAACGTACAATGTACTAATTTTGATGCCGTTTGCATTAACCAAGAAAACTGTCAAAATAAATGGTGTTACTGTCTCAGGTTTGCACTGAATACAGCACAAAAGCTATCACAATTGAAAACCACGTGGGCCAATCAATATACTATTCAGAATGCTGGGGATGTTGAAGAAGTAGTACTCGTCTCCTGACGGTTCATTTTATTGCAGTAACACTGAAAACAGGCAAAATTAAGCAGCCTCAGCACTCAGAACAATGGTGATTGAAGGAACTGGGGCTGTTTAGTCTGGGGAAAAGGAGGCTGAGGGGAGACCTTCTTGCTCTCTTGCAATATCTGAAAGGTGATAGTAGTGAGAGCGGGGTTGGTCTCTTCTCACTGGTGACAGGACGAGGGGAAACGGCCTCAAGTTGTGCCAGGGTAAGTTTAGGTTGGATATCAGGAAAAACTTCTTTACATAAAGGGTTGTTCAGCACTGGAATTGGCTCCCCAGGGAGGTGGTTGAGTCACCATCCCAGATTGTGTTTAAAAACCGTTTGGATGCGGTGCTCAGGGACATGATTTAGCGGAGGGTTGTTAGAGTTAGGGTAGTATGGCTAGGTCATGGTTGGACTTGATGATCTTTAAGGTCTTTTCCAACCTGAGCGATTCCATGATTCTTGAGATGCAGCTTAACACTTCTCCAACAATCAGCACACAGCTATGCTGTTAATACACAGAAGGTGCCCTGGTTCATTAAACACAGTACACTTGGTGAAAGTCCACTGCCTTCAAAATATTCCAAAAGTGTTAAGCAGATACTTAAGAAAAGGTACCATATCCATTTCAAATAATAAACAAACCATACCTTTTGCTGTACGTAGCAATGATTGCCTTCCCGCACCAAGTAAGGAATTCACTCTCGAAATGCTGGGTGGTATCTCCTTATCCAGTATCGGGCCGATACGCTTGCAAATTTGTAATAAGTGGTCTGGAGCCACATGCTTGTTGGATAGCACCTGACAGAATAGTAAAGTTTTAAACACACGTATGGCACATCCTGAGAAGATGAATCTAAAAGCGTGAATATTTATAGAAATACTTGGACAATGTCTAATATGCGTAAATTCAAATTACAAAACAAAAAAACAATCCTGTAAAGCTCTCATCTAGTGAATTCACAAGTGCTCTCCAAGAATGGGAGAGCTGTAGTAAAAAAACAACTGTAGTAAAATTACCTACTGCACATCAGTATTTTAACCTCAGAAAGTCCACAATATTCACATCTGTGGTATCTGTTTGTGCGGCACCCTACAATGAGTGTCTCCACTTAACAGACCCAATTATTGTCATTGATAAAAAGCAGGTCTTGAGAAATCAAGTTCATGGAAAACTTTATTGTTATCAAGCCTAACAATTTATGCAACTACTATTTCAGTTGCACATTACTTGTCAGGTGACTGCAATCTAATGTACAAATAGGTTCTTTGAAGAACATCTACTACACAACACCAGACTTCCTTAACTCCTTAAACCAAGGAGATCAAAACAATCACTTGTCCATTCAGGAAGATCCTATGCCATCTACATCTAATATTCTAAAATATGCACACCTCCACAACCACTTAGATGTCTCAGTCAAGAATAACTGTGCAGTTCTATGGTTTGGGGCTTCCTTCTTCCCTAGGAGATGAGTGGAAAAAAGAAGTCCTAATCTAACAATGAAGTTAATCACAATAGCACAGAAACTAAATAAAGTTTACAGTAAAACAAACTATTGGTCTCATAAATTTACACTCCGGGAAGGTGTGAATCAGCAGGTACAAATGGACCCATGCCAACTTCACTCTCTGATCCAGCCACGAAAGAACCAGTCGGACCCAAAAGTTGTACTGCTGCTTCAGCAGTGAGGCCATTTCCAGCCAACACACCCAAGAAAAGCAAGCAGGCCCACAACAACAGAAGTATGCGGCCTCCTGCCCACAGCGCTCAAAACTCAGGCAGAACTAGCTCATGCTTATGATGCCATTCCCTCAGCCTAGTGACTGAACTTCATGAGAGAAGTCTCAATGCTGCTGATCTCATCACCAGAAGAGTGGGAATAAAAATACTGCACTCTGCCATGTAAGAGCTGTTAAACAAAGTTGCCCAAATGTAAACTAAGTAACAAGAACAATATGATTTAAGCAATAGCCTAACAGGTTCTAATAATAAAAATCCAAGTAACGTACAAAGTTCTTGGGGGACAGGCTGTATTCCTGGTAGAAGCAGAACAGCTGGAAGTATCAGTAAAACAGATAACATTCCTACACAGTCAAAGGTATTTCAGCACACCAGCTCCAAAGACGCTTGATTATGAGAAATTACTTGGTAGAACAAAGGCTACAAGAAGGCACTTTTTCATCCTTTCTTTCTAAATTCTGCCTCTTCAACTGGCATAGAGTAGTAACAGACAAGGTATTCAGGGCAGAAAATTCAGCATAACCTGTGTCAGGTCTTATAAACCATTCTGCTTGCACATCACCATCAGGAAGCTTACATTCTAAATGCAACCACTGACGGAAGCACACTGACCAAATCAAGCACCTTTTTAGAAGTAGCTTTACTCATCCTTTGGAAGGAACACTTAAACTGTTTCTCCAATTCAACAAAGGACAGAAACAAATAACTGCACCACAACAGCTATTAGTTTGCAGATTCAGTGAGACCAGCTGAACAAAAGGTTCCCAAAGCCCTTCAAAATCAGAAGGTGAAGACCTTCGGAAGACAGATTCTGAATATTCTGGAGTACTACTGCCCTGTACAGAAACTTCTTTTAAATTGGATAGGAAAAAGAGAGAGAGGTGGCACATGTTGAAGAATTCATCTGACAACCTGACATGCACACAGAAACTGGTGCTGAGGCTAGAGGAGCCCACCCTTCTCCAAGTACCATCACTTTTTACCAGAAGAACTGAGCTCAAAGAAAAATAATAGTGAAAATAAATAAAGACCTTTCAAACTCAATGCTACTTTCACATTTGCTAAATTCAAGTCAGAGCTTGACAGCATTCCTGTTTAGCAAGACCTGGACTTCTAGTGACTTAAATAATTCATTTAAAACTTCATTTGCTCTCCCAACCACACTGACAACTGAAAGAAATGGAACACAGTTTACCATCTGAAGCAGCACCTAAATTAAGAAAGCCTTTTTAAAAAAAAAAAAAAAATGTCATTCTCTCTCTACACAGATACCACCTTGAGACGTTCAGATGTGACACAGGAGATACGAGGGGGGTACAACTACAGCATATACAAACTGACAGGTAAGGGAGCTGCCTGTTAATCCCCCATGCCCCAATTTTAGGGAATGTCAATACAGCAGCGGCAGATTGCTTTAATCGAGTACGTGCGGTGGAGTGGCCACAGCTGTCTTTCTGCTGTTTAGAATAGCGCGTAGCCACAGAGAGCACTCAAAAGAACCACAACCGCCGATTTCGGAGCGGCGATTTCATTTCCTAATCCGCTGCAGGGGAGCGATGAAGGAAGCCGACCAGAAAATAATTACCGCCCAATCACAACGCGCCTAACAAGCTCGCCGGCGGAACTCCGCAATGAAAGCCGGCTGCGGGTTGGCTGCTGCCCGCACGCAGGCGGCGGCGTGCACCGCCGCAACGCGCCGGGCTCCACCTCTGCTATGTAAACAATATCCCAATGTACGGCACGGCCGGGGTACGGACCGCCGGAGGATCCCCCACGGAGCGAACCCCAACGGAGCGAGATCGGGGAGACGAAGAGCCGGGCCTGCTTTACAGGGAACGTGCCCGGCGCCAACGTTACCGTCCGAACCAAAAGTTTTTAAAGAGAAAGTCTCACCAGTTCTTCGTAACTTCTATAATGCTCATTGCCTTCCCAATCCAACCTTTTAGGAAGCAACTAAATCGAGAAAAAGAGAAAACAAAAATTGAAGGGGAAAAGGAAGGATTCTATCAGCACAAGGCGTGCTGAGGGGAGGTCCGGGCACCCCCCAGCACTCAGGCGGGGCTCTGGGGGCGGCTCACGCACCTGGTGCTGCTCCAGTTCCTGCACCAGCACCTGTGGGGACACACAGCGCGGTCAGCACGGCCGTTGGCGCGCACAGCCCCGGGCTCCCCTCCTCCCTCCCGCCCGCCCCACGCACTCACCCGCAGCGTCCCGCGGCACGGCCCGGTGCTGAGAAAACGGGCGATGAGGAAGTAGAGCTCTGCGGGAGAGACGGAGGGAGACAGACGGGAGTGAGCGAGGCGGGGGCCCCGGGGGCGGCTGTAATCCATCGCCGCCCTCGAGAAGATGGCGGCAGGGAGCAGCGGCCCGCGGCCCGCCGCCGTTACCTGACTCAATGAGCGGCGGCGACGCGCCGGAGCCAGAGGAGACCGAGGACTCGGCCATGGCGGCTGCCGCTCTCAGGGCTCGGCGGCGTCTGAGGCGGGCAGGGCCCGGCCCGGCATAGCCCTGTCAGCGCGCCCCTCCCCCGCGCCCCCCCGCGCTCTCTCTCTCTCGCTCGCTCTCTCTCGCGCGCTCTCTCTCTCGCATCCGCGCGCGCCGCCCCCCGTCGGACGCCTCTCGCGCTCCGGCTCTCCCCTCCCCCTGCGCCGCCGCTCAGCGCAGCCTCAGCTCCGCCGCCGCCATCGCCGCCTCTCCAACTGCCACGGCGCCGCCGCCGCCACCTGCGCCCAGCGCGTTCCGAGAGGGCGGGGGGAAAAAGTAGTCCCCCGGATCCGGGAGTCCCGCAGGGAGAGCTCGGCGAGGAGAGGGAGCGGGGAGCGCGGAGCCGCGGTTCAACGTGCAATGAGGACGGCGGGGCGGCGACAGGGAACCGGGGAGAGGGCCGGCGGAGGACGGAGATCCCGGGCGCGGAAGGATTGCGCGAGGAGACGGGCGGTGACGGAACGAGTGTGGGCGGGGCCGCCCCGTGCGCCGGGCGGTGTGACGGGCAGAGTTGGGGCCGCCCGGGCTACTTCGCTGAGGTGCGACGGCACCAGAGGCCCAACGCGATAAACAGGCACTGTGCCTGCTAGACAGCCCCTTCGGCCACTCGTGGGCGTGCTGCCGCATGGACGTGAGTGGAGCAGCCCCCTCCCAACCTGCGCACGGATCGCAGAGGTTAGAAAAGACCTCTTAATATCACCTAGTCCAACCGCCATGTCCGCTGCCCATGTCCCTCAGTGCCACATCCACACGGCTCTTGAACACCTCCAGGGATGGTGACTCCACCACCTCCCTGGGCAGCCTGTGCCACTGCCTCACTGCTCCTGCTGAGAATAATTTTTTTCCAAATATCCAATCTGAACTTCTCTGGTGCAACTTGAGGCCGTTCCCTCTCGTCCTATTGCTGTTACGTGAGAGAAGAGGCTGACCCCCACCTCACCACAAACTCCTCTCAGGTGGCTGTGGAGAGTAATGAGATCACCCCTGAGTCTCCTCCAGACTAAAAAAACCCCAGTTCCCTCAGCTGCTCCCCATCAGACCTCCAAGAAGACCCTTCAAGCAAGTCTGTGTGATTAGACAACCTCACAGAAATGTGTTTTGAAAAGGATGGTTCTCCTTATGTGAATCATGCCGTATATAAATCTGAAGTTTAACGGTCACTCCATTCCTTAGTCACACGGAGCAAAGGTACCTCATGTTGTAAAAGAAACCCATGAGACCCACATAAAAATTCCACTCCCATTCTCCACCTTCACGACTGGCATGTGGTGCTCATACACACCCTTCCTCATCTTCCTTGTACCTGAAGTGTTGTGGGTTTTTTCTTTTTTCCCCGCTTTCTTGTCATTTCAAGCTCTGTGGAGAAAAGTTATACTTTCATTGCTATAACCTTACTCTTTACAGGGTACAACTGCTAAGCTTGAAATTAGATTTCCTTAACTTATGATGACTAAACAGTGCTTCGCTCTTTTTCTTCCTTTATCATAATATGCCCCACCACTAGTTATCTCTACAGAGAGAGCTAAGAGAACCCTTTCATGCCAGTATTCACATGATTCAACTCTGATGAAACAAGCACTAACAGATGTGAAAGGCCTTCCCATCTATTGCAGAATGAGAAGTCATAGTTGAATCACCTTCACTTCCTACAGAAGCACATTTCATTCTTAACTGCATCAACACCAGCTTGTACTGCTCAAAACAAATTGGGGGCTTCTGTGCTCCTGATGCAATCGCCTCCCTTTGTTTTTTTCAATATGAGCATTTCTGTCCTGTGAAAGATAAGGTGTTGCTGCTTTACCCATAAGTCCCTTCACTTGCAGAATAAAATGGGGGATCGCTTTTTGTCTCCAAGAGTAAGTTACTTGGGAATTACTAAACAGTGTCTGTTAGAGATGAGGTGTTGAAGTCAACAGTGTCTCAACATTAGAGACTCGAAACATGTGAGAACGAGGCATTCAGTACAGGTATGAGGTTATTTTGTCACTGGCAATTAGTCATTGAACTGATGTTTCTGATTTGCTAAAAACACACACAAAAAAGCAAACAGAACACATAAGCAGCCATGTCACTCTACTATACAAAAATAAGCAGTCAAATGAGGTAAATGGGAGAGGTGTAGAAAAAGTGACAAATTTAGTTCAAGCCTTTAAAAATATCACAGAATTTGAAGTTAAAGCCAGGTGCATTCTGCTCAGAACACAGCTGTGCTGGTACAGGACCAGAAGCACATTGTGAGCTAGTGCTGAAAGACATCCTCTATTATAAACTAAGGAAAACCTAAACATTTCTTAAGCATGTAAGATGGAAAAATGGTAAAATGCTGTATCATATGAAAGCATTTGAGTAAGTGCTTACATGAAAGTGTTCTTTGAGAAAGTAAGTTAGAGGTGAAACTTTGATGTCTTCAGAAGAAACTATTAAGTTGATGATGGCACCAAAAGTGAAGAGGAAGCAGATGCTGTACTTGCAGGTGTTGTATATGAGCATGAAAAAATTCTCATTCAAGAGGAAAAAGAAGAAACTTGCTTTTTGATCTTGACTCCTCCCAAGCCAAGGCTGACAGTTATCTGACTGGCATCAAACAGACTGATCAGATAAAGCTATATACGTGGTGCAATATGGCAAAATAAAGTGTGGGGGGGGAATCAAGTGCACTCTGGGAGAACTGAAATGATGAAGTAGTAGGTCTCATTTTTTACTTTAACATATACTTAGTATGCCCCCTTCTCACGAAAGGCTGTTAAATCTTAAAAAAAATAATAATATAATCAATTTTGTTAAGAGAATCAGGCCAGTTTTGTGCTACATGAATGAGCTCTCAGCATGGTTATGTTTTACTTTTGAATCCATGCTCTGTCAACTCGCAGATCTATATAGCAGGCGCAGCTGCTCACAGCATGCTACACTCACGTAGCAGCTCATCTGCACAAGAAAGAAAGTTTTCTTGTTCTTCCCTCACAGCTCTTGGCCAAATTCTTATGCTCCTTATCTTCTGTGGGTTCCATTACATGAACTCAGCTGGCTGCTTGGGAAGTTCACAGCCTAGGCTCATTTTTCTTTCAACAAAGTTCTGTTGATTTTTAAAGCAGGATTTAAAGTTCCAACGCAACAGTTAACATTCAAGAGGATCATTCTGCACATTTTCCCTAAAGCAGTTATTTACACACATAAATGCTGAACAGACAAGAATATCTGGTGCTTATAAAGTTGTTTGGTTTTTTTTTAAAGGTACCAGAAGCAGCAGTACACTACCAGCTCTTGATCTAAAAGTCCAGATAAGACTACAACTACAGTTTTCTACTTGCTGCTCACTCCCTGCATTACTACCTGTAGATAGCAGTTTTTAACAACATAAAGAATACAGTTAAGAATCAAAGCCAGTAGGTATTTATTCTGTTCTCCAACAGAAGCACAAGTTCAATGATTGCGCCCCCTTATACTGTGAGTTGTCAAAGTCAAATCTAGAAACATTCTTAATCAAGATTTATTTGGCTTTTGTTTGGTGATCACAAACACTACAATTTTACAACTGTTCTTATTCACATAGTTTCTTTTTAATATAAAAACTATAGTTTTCTTTTTTTCTAAGCCTATTTCAAATATTTTTCATTTGGACTTTGTAGACAAGCTCTCCTTTAAAACTAGATATGAAGTACCAGCTGACATTCAGTCTATCAGAAACTTTTACCTATTCAGTATTCAAAGCTAAAAGTTTCCAGTCTTTTACGTGGCAGTTACAAAGTTGTTGGAAAAAATAAACCTACACCTACCAAAAATAACTTTGTCACAGATATACATTACTCGTCAAGAAATCCAACACTAGGGAGCAGTTCATGAGACACGCAATTCTACTGATGGTACAACCATAGATAAATAACTAAAATGTTAAGACGTTCTCAACGTATTACAAATTCCAACGTCTGTGTTGCGCTTCATTTAACAGGATAGAAAAACTCTTCCTCCCAACCTATGGAACGAGAAGCCACATCAAGACTTCAAAAAGCCTCTCCATTTTGTAACATCCCATTAATTTCTGGTTTCATAGAAAACAGATAACCAGTACATGATTTTACCACTTAAAAAATCATTTACACTTATCTAAATATGTAAAAAAATGGATTGAGTTGGGATCCTCTCCTTTTAAAAACGTGTTTTTTAGAACTACTAAAAAACTTGCATTTACAAAATAGTTGATAAAAATATTCCTCTGCATTGTACAAGAAGAAAAGTATAAGGATCACCAATTAAAGACTTGGTACCAGATGTTATTCAGACTTCACTTCTTCTTTCTCTACTGCTGCATCAGACGCTGGGGTCTGAAAAAGAAGAGGGAAAAAAAACCAAACGCTTCAATGCAAGAAGTTTCAAAGTAACGCAGACTTTTAGTTCACAGTATTTTTAAAGCACACATTAGTCAACCTGACATACAGAACAACCATGACTTGCTTCTATATAGCGTGCTTTATAGTCTCAATAATTTGAAACTATGGTGTGCTTATTTCTCTCGGATAACGCTCTACTAAACTCAAGTTTTCTCAAAAGGGATTCTGTCAGCTCAGGTGCAGCAGTATGGATTCCAGAACGCTGATATAGTTACTACTCAGTGTACTCTTAAAACATTTTTTAAGAAAAAAATGTTTCAATAATTACTGCCTTACTGAAATAAAAAAAAAATAGCAAGCTGAAATCCTTGCATATATTGTGATTAAAAAAAAATTATGGATGTACTTTATGTATTTAAATGCAGCACTCTTAACATTTTCAAATCTCTCTATATTTTAAGGCTAGTAATATTTAGGCACTCAGTACTGCATTAAATTTACATCATATTGAAAAAATACTTATGTAGCACAACTACACTGTTCTTACATCAAGCTTCTATGCATTGTACCTCAACTTCAGGACAGGTCCATACAAACTTAACTGATTACAGCTGTGACTCCATCTGGACCGGAGAACCGTTTCCTCTTGCAATACAGTTTAAAAAGATGAATTCAATATATAAATTTAATTTCATTATCCTAAAGGTTTACAGCACCACCAGCAAAATATATTGTTTAATTATAGTGGTACCCAACCAGGAACCCTAACACCTGCTAACTGTCCTTACCGCCACCTAGGAGAAGCTTTTTGAAGGATGAAATACGGCAGCCTCCCCCCACTTCCCCTCCACCCCCAAGGCATTATGCTCTTTTTAACATAAGAATTCACTGCCCTTTCATGAGATACTGAAGTATTATATTAATTCAGCAATTTTGACTAGTGTGACCAATCTGAAGATGCGTTCCCAAAATCATCACCCATTCCTTAGATTTGCATCTCCTTTAACTGGTATATTAAATAAACTACAGATGAAAAACATTACCAAGTTTAGCTCTCTCTGGTATTACCAAAATATCATGTACACAAATGGAAAAACCAAGTTGTGCAATGCTAATACACTGATAGAGCCACATGTGAACTTAAGCCTACCAAAAAATTCATATTTATAGCACTTAGACACAAAAAGCACAAAGTTTACAAATAAAGAAATGTTACTCCCAAGTTGTCTCACCCACTCAAGTATCGCTCTGCAACTTTCTTACCCAAGAAAACCACTGTCTACCTAAAAGCCAAATACTCTTTTCCCCTCATTGAAGATACATTTGCACAACATAAAAAAACACATAAATTACTTTTTAATTTTAAAAAAGAGGGCAGGAAAAATAAATCATATTTAGATTACAAATCCTCTGATCAAACTCAACTGATTAACTGAAATGAGCAAGGCAGTCAATAATGCAGTAATTTGAGAGTAATTCTAAGCATGTTACTACATGAAAGCTGGATTTATCCAATTATTAACAGCTGATCAAACAGGAGGCACTGCCTCCTTCAACAGATCTTGTCCTCAATTTAAAACTAAGTGATGCCCACCTCCCAGAAAAAAAAAAAAGCAGGGTGAAGAATGTTTTTATTTGGATGGTCATTAAGTACGAAAAAACTTCAGCAATACAGTCATTTTCGCAGAGTATTACAACCAAGACTGATTTGGCCCATTTCGCAACAATAACTATTAGTTGTTCTTGTACTTCTTTTCCCCTCCTCCCTCTAAGGAGGCAAAACAGCTCCTTGCTGAAGGACATTAGCCTGTATTGGGATTTGGGTGAGATTTTCAAAGTTCTCTTTCATGTCAAGGACTGTTACCACATCACTGCAACTCTTTTGAGCGCAACCAGAATTTCCCTGGTTTATCTACTAATGTTTTGATAACCTACAGTATTCTTCGCACAGAGAACGATTCTAGCTTAAGAACTATCTGCGTTTCTAACAGTTGTATATCTAAACTAGTTACAATAAGTTAACCAGCTGTTTTAGACCAAAGAATACAACTTTACCTCCTCGCTTTTAGTTTCTCCATTTTCTGCAGGCAAGTTGTCTTTTATCTGCTCTTGCTTTGTCTCTTCAGTCTGTTTTCCTTTAGGCCCCTTTTTCCCCTTCGACTGAGCTTTCTTGTTCTCAGATTTATCCTACAATTAAATGAAGTAAATTCATATAACCTACAATGCAAATTTTGAAAGTAATTAAACAAAAACAAGATGGACTGCCAAACACCAAGAGCTACTATTAATGAGCCAATACATCCATACTTCCCTGAACAACACATATTATAAATATGTTATGCTCACAGACTCTAGGATCACTCTATTGTACAGTAACTAAAAACACTGCTCAGAGTGGCGCAAACCCATCTATAAAACCTATCAGAGACAAAAAACAGTAGTAATTAATTCCAGTGGAGGATCAGGGCAATTTGTCATATGTGGTTTAATCTCTTGTGACAGATTAAAAAAAAATTAACAAAAACTACAAAATCCATCAATGAAGTCATTCCACTTTGTAAATACCAAACACTTCAGATTCATTTTTTCTTTTGTATTGACAGGTGAGAATTTCAGTAACTTATCCTAAATAGATGAACATTTGCAGGTATCATTTGCAGCACTCCTTCACGAGTACATCACATCTTCTGAACCTGGCATCACTGTTGTTAAACGGGTTGGAGAAAAGTATTTGCTCAAGAAGTATTTTATTATAAAAATTTAACATATCTTCCAAACATTCCACACAGCAACCAAGTACTACAACACCTATCTCAATCTTAATTGATGTCAAAGTAGTTTTTGACACCATCCCTCAAAAACTAGCACTGATACTTACAGATACTAACAAAAGTTTTCAATAAATGACAAACTGCAACACACCTGGGCAGATACGATCTGAGTAAGTAGCAAGAATGTAATCCATTTATACCTCTAAGCAGACAACTACTATAATGACCTATACCTTAAGACGTATCTGATCTCATTAAAAATAGTGTGCATTCCACGTCTGTTTTTCAGTGTATAACCTGATTTACCGTCTCTGAACTAAAAGTTACTGAGAAAAAAAGTTTCATTTTTCTTTATTCTATGTATTGTAGAAATGTGCACTTCCGATTATTATGAGAAACCACCATGCTAAATGTATCCATACTTTGTTTTCACTCCAAGTGTTCATCCTCACAAAAAAACAACAACCAAAAAAGCACCACTACCACAAACCATCATCAAGTTACTGAGCTACCTTATACAAGCGACTTTTTAATACACATTTTTAAACACATTTCCTATTGTATACGAAAGCACATGCAAATTATTATCTTCACAATAATACAATTCTGTCAAATTCTACAATTACTAAGCAGAAGACCTAAGCGTTTTACATCACTGTATGCAAACATGCAGTAAGGTATACGACATGTAGAGGGTGCAATGCGAAAAAGAAATAAGTGAAAAAATGCTGAAACGTCAGCTATGTTGTCACTGTCCACAAAACATCAGAAATACTCTTCTACTGTGTTTAGAAAATATTTATTATTTTTAAGCACTCCTCCCCCCTCAGAGGACTGAGGGACTGAGGTAAGACAGAATATACCTGATGAAAGAAAAAAGAATCGCAAATGAAGTTATAAATGTTAGTACTCAGTATTACAAATCCAGATAACAAGCAACTTCACAACATGTAGACTTCTAGTATTTTCAAAACATTAGTCAATGAGATGCACCATGCAGACACTTGGGGGGAAAAAGAAAGAGGTCTGGAACTGAAATAAAATTAGAAAGTTTCCCAAAATTCTTAGGTTTAAAACTCAGAGAATGAGAGCACATTCATGTTCAAACCACTGGAATGAAGGCGTGTAGCACCGCTAAGGAATATTAAAGCAAAACGTCAAAAGCTCTGCAAAGCATCTTATCTTGCTGTCTTAGAAATGATCCCAAGCCAAATGCTTGAGGAAAAAAAGGAGAGAAAGAAGACTCAAATGCTTGTAACCACACAGGAACACAAAAACACATACACTGCATACACTGACATGCCAACAGATACACAGACTCTCATTTCTTTAAAAAAAAAATAAAAAAAAAATGCTTTACATCTCCGCTATTGAACTACACCAAAAATCTGAAATATGATGCCAAGCCACACTTAATCTGCACATATACACAAAGACAAAAAGCTTGCATACATGGCTGGAAACGTGGATCCTTTTCCATGGCTTGGCTGAGAAATTCAAATAATGTTTTCCTCTCAAAAGCCATTGATGCGAAATACATCTTATCCCCTTCTGTTAGACAGCAAATGAATACGATTCAATGTACAGTTGGTTGCTTTGATGCCCATGTCATGACTGCCAGCACAACACCACCTAACACAGATGAAGCAGAACCCATGTTTCTATGTGAAATTTGGAGTGCTTTACAAAGAGCTCCTCAGACAATGGCAGAACTCAACCCTGACGCTCTGCAAGGCCCTCTACAAGTGCCTGGAACACATCTTTCAGCATAGCCAGAGCTCCCACGATGAACAAGTGGTGTGACCAAATGCACTCAAGACACTAAGCACCGGCAACATGAGGTGGGCAGCCCCCAGCCGCCCACGCAGCTCCCTCCTCCCCAGGCTCTCACCTTGGCCGCCAACGCCTTGGTTTTGGGCTCTGCTTTGTCAGGCACAGGTTTCTGAAGAGAAAGCAGAAACAGAGCTCGGTTCAGCTGCAGACACACCATCCCCCGCCCCGCCGGTGCCCCCCCCGTGCCGGCCGGTACTCACGGCAGACAGCCGCGCCGATCTCCTCTTCGGTACCTCCTCAGCGGCCTCCGCGCCGCTGGCGGCCACCTGTCAATACAAACGGCGCGCGTCAGGCTGCGCATGCGCGGCACGCAGAGGCGGGCCAGCTGAGACCACGTGACGCGCCGCTCCGCCCGCCCCTTCTCTCCGCCGCCGCTTTCGGATCGCGAGCCTCGGCCAGGCGCCCGCCGCCGAACTTTCCAGGCGACGCCGCTGACGGGAGCGGTGGTGGCCAGTGTTGGCCCTCTTCGGCGCTCTGCCCGCCGGCGAGTTCAGCCGGGCGGCGACAGCCGCTCCTTTCGTCCCCCTTTTTTTCCTCGTCCCCCCACGCTCAGCGTTCCCCGCCTCTGCCGCTCCCCCCTTAGCTTCACCTTTCTCTTCGGCATGGCGAAGCGCAAGGCGGCTCCCGCCCGGCTGCTGCTGCGCGCTGAGTGCCTCACCGCCAGGCGCTGCGGCCGCCCGCCCGCCGCGCTGCGCAGGGAAACCGCCCCCCCCCCATCCCAGCAGCGCCAGCGGCGCCGCAACAGGATCCAGCCGGATTGGCGGGGGAGAGGCGGAGCAGGGGGCGACGCGCCCCGCGCTCGGAGGTAGCCGGCAGCGCCGCCTCCCGCGAGGAAACATTAGGGCGGGGACGGCATGAGCCTCCCCTCATGGCGGGGCGGGGCCTCACACCTAACCACCGCCCGCGCTTTGGTGCGAGGCCCCGCCCCGAGGAGAACAGTTCCAGATTGGCCGGCCGTCGTCACGTGGCAGCACCTGTCCCCGTTTCCCCTTCGCGCCACTGTCTGCGCGTGCGCGAAGTATGGCGGAGAGCGGCGCCTGGCTGCTAGTGCTGAGCGCCGTGTTCCTCTGTAACGCGCTCAAGATCCTGCTGCCCTCCTGCTCCTCCATCGTGAGTGACGTCAGCGCCGCGTCCCGCTCCGCCTGGTGGCCATTAGTAGCGCGGGGCCGGGCAGGAGCTGAAGGGAGGGTTCCGGGCTGCTTGGGGGGAGTGCGTCTCTATTATCTTTCTACTTTTGAGACACTGGTAAGATGCCGCGCTGGAAGGATCGCGGCTCGACGTCAGTACGGCGCTTCCTGTGTTTCTAAGAGCTCAGACTAGGCGATCTGTAACAGAAAGGAGAGATGCTCGGTTTCTGAGCTATGTGTTGTTAGTGAGTTCCGAAACTGGGCTCAAATAAATAAAGCCGCGTTTGGTGAGACTCCAGGAGCTGAAAATGATGGAGAGAACAGTGGTGAAAAGGACTGTATCCCTGTCCCTACTGCGAGCATCAGATGTCTGTGATCCACACAGTTCATGATGAGGAGGGAAGGAGGGAAAGTTTGTTTCTTAGTTGAGAGAATATGATATCTTTTAACTAATAGAATATCGCCAATGTTAACATTTCCCTATGCCTTGGTGAAAGGAGGTGGTGTCCTGGCAATGGGAGCTTTTGAGTGTGTACATAGGAGACTGTGCTTTATGCGTGCTAAAATCAGCTGAATTCTGGGGAATTACTGATATTATTTCTTTCCCTTTTAGATATCCAAGTTGTTGCAAAAGGATGCGGAGCAGGAATCCCAAATGAGAGCTGAAATTCAGAACATGAAGCAAGAACTCTCAACCATTAGTATGATGGATGAGTTTGCTCGATATGCCCGTCTGGAAAGAAAGATTAACAAAATGACTGACAAGCTTAAGACTCATGGTAGAGTATAAAGTTTATTCCCTACTCTTTCAGTTCCTGAAAAAAAAAAAAAACTAACATTTTTCCAGGAATGTTTTCAGTTTTAAGTACGTTTTTTCTTCAACTTTCTCCATCTTCTTCTATCTATCTTCTTTTTTTCACCCTCCCCACCCCCTGTTTGTTTTTTTTTTTAAGTAAACTTTCTGATTGTGCATGGCTCTGTATACATTGGTAAGGGAGTAAGTTAGATATAATATTTTCTTACAAGGAATTTTCTTGACCTTCTCTGTATGATATATTTACTCTTTCTTACTGATGATTATTACTGAATCCAGTTTTGAATAATTTTACGAAGTCTTCTGTCATTAACAAAAGAAGTAATATAGTAAGGTTGCATATCTTAATTGGGAAAGGATGCATTACTGGATTGGAGCTATTTGGTTGTTGCGCTAGAAGATGCTGGAGAGAAAGTGTTAATGTGGAAGTTAACTAGATGAGATTATTGCTGTCTTTTTGCAATCCCATTTGACCATATGCAGTGGCTTTTATGATAAAACTGTACTGCTTTGTCTCTGTTAGGAAGATGCATCATCTCGTGGTGGAGAGCATGCATAAACCTTTGGCACTAGACTTTTTGCTCTTGTCTCTGTCCAAACTCACTAACTGAACCTAATAAGATAGGAGAATACCTGCTTTGTCTGCCTCCTCTGTGCAGAATGCTTAGATTTTTCTACACTTGTTTAGAGAAAGGACAGTCTTTACAACTGGCAGTTTTGAATTGTTCTCAATAGCATTATTCTTAATTAGTAATTTCAATTAAACTAGACAACAATATTGCTTCAGAAAACTTTAGGCTGCCATTGTGTTTGAAGATGTGCTTGCTGTCATCTCTGAGCAGTTCTATATTGGGCTGGGGGTACTGCTGTTGGAAAATAAGCATGAGGGTTTTGAATATTGAAGCTGACCAAGATCATTCAGCGAGTGAAGGATCTTGGCTGTGAATAATCTTAACCATGTTCTTGAGTGAAATAAGGCAAAAAGTGCATCTGCTGAAGCCATTGTTTTCCTCATTTGTGAAAGGGAAAAACATATGTTATGCTTCATCTAAAACAGATTCTTAAGTTAGCAACCACGGTGACTGTTCTCATTTCAGAACAGCATTCTTGATTACATGTGACTTCTCTGTCTAGGATATCAGAGTTTTGCAACTTTCCACAGTATCATTAATGCAGAACTCCAGAACCTAGCTCTTCATTGCTTTCACAGTAAGTTATCTTGAAGAGATATTTTTAGACAGGTATATGATGTTTAGTGCCCTGATTTGAAGACTAATATTGATGAATTACTAGTTTTCTGTAAGTATAAATTACTGTTATAAATAATGCAGAGTAATATTTTTCTTTTAACAGTGAAAGCACGAACTGCCCAATTAGCCAAAATAAAGTGGGTTATAAATATTGTATTCTACATCTTGCAAGTAAGTAAATCTTTTATTATGGATACAAATTTCTGGACTAAATCCTCAGCAGTGTGACAAATCTCTTTTACCAATTATTGACCAATGATTAGTTGCACAGGTATTTGGCCACCCAGTGACACGATGCACACCGAACTGGAACAGCTTTTTGGATGTAGAGAGATGCAGCTGATAGGGTCCGGTCATTGTGAATGAAATGAGTTTTGAATTTCATGGAAGCTTTGTTTTTCTGGTATTGAGATGACAAGATATGAATTTGTCTTACCTCCTTCATCACTGTTTCTTTTTGTTTTGTTTTTCATTTATACGTGGCATTGGACCCAGGAAAGTTCTGATACATAATATATATATTTTGCTTATGTTTCTGAAAACATAAAGTGTTCTTCTGCTGTGGATACAAATTTCTATATAGAGCTGCCACATGTCTCCACACAGTGCCTCCCTCACCAGATTGTCGCTTAGGCTTGATGCCAGATAATTTTTTGCCACTAAGAACAGTGCTCAACCTGAGACTATATTTTGGGTAATACAAAAGCTAGTTGGATTCTTAGCAGACAAGGATTATGGCTAAAAACAGTCATCACAATGTAACAATTTGTATCATTACCACTTTTATTTATGCTAGATTTGAACCAGTCTCAAAATAAAGCGGTAATTTCCAGCTACTTATTGCTAACTCTTGTGTGTAAAGTTAAGGTCATACCAAGCATAAAAATCTTTTGTATTTGTTTCAGAACAATGTAAAATAATAAGGATGCTATTCTCTTTAATTTAGAATGTGAGATCTACTGCTTCAAAACATTGGTGGAAATATACTTTGATGTGTGTTGTTATTCAAGCTAACAAAAACTTCCATTCTAGGCTGCCCTGATGATCTCTCTCATTTGGAAGTATTATTCTGAGCCAGTTACAGTTCTTCCAAGCAAATGGCTTGCACCATTGGAGCGCTTGGTAGCCTTTCCTACAGGTGTGGCAGGTAAGAACTGTGTGGTAGCAAAAAAGTCTATGCGGTTGCTAAGAATGTAATGATAAAGAATACGCGTGGATTAAAAGCACTGCTTCTGTATATTTCTTAATAGCAAGATGTGGAGTTTCAGACATTTTAATATGTGATCAGCTCGTGTTTGTTGAACTCACAATGAAAGGAGATATTGGTCTTTATTAAATCATAGAATCATAGAATCACTAAGGTTGGAAAAGATCCACAGGATCATCCAGTCCAACCATTTACCCATCACCAATGGTTCTCACTAAACCATGTCCCTCAGCACAACATCCAAATGTTCTTTGAACACCTCCAGGGTCGGTGACTCCACCATCTCTCTGGGCAAATCTTCTCAAACAGAGCAGCTTTATCTTAATATGGAAATGCACCCTTGGGAAGATTTCAAATCAGAAATATTTTTGTTTTAATTAGTTTGAAGTAGTAGAATTGGGTTCAAAAATGTGCAGATAATTATGGGTCTGTATTACTTACGCATGCTTCTTACGCTACTATGAAACATCACTAGTTTATAGCTCTGGGATGATTGAGGTATGCTCTCTTCCAGTTGGCATTCTGTTCCCGCCTTTTTTTTCTCATCGCACTTCTTTTTCTTGTGGTTAGTTTAATGAATTAATGATCAGAAGGATATGACAGGTTATGCATACCAGTTTCTGAGTGAAATGTGTGCTGCCTGTATGCTAATTGGATAAATAAGCAGTATGACAGGACAATGTGGAATATACTATGAAGATGAAATGCTGCTCAAGAATCTTCATACTAGGTTTTTAAGTTTCAGCTGCCTTAGAGTGAATTCCAAATTATGATATTGTCTTACAGTCTTTAATAGCTGTTGAGAGAATACTTTGTATCCAGCATGCTTACTGGACAAGTCTGCTTCTGTGCAGGGTCAGGGAGCAGTCCCTGGAAGGTAGTTATTTAAATAGCATTTTAAGGAATTTTACAAGGTTCATACCCTTATCTGCCTTCAAGCCCCCTTTATCTTTGGTCTTGGTTGATAACCAAAGTAAAGAGATTACTTCTGAATTCTAGGCGATAAAGTTAAGACCACAGAAACATTTAAAAATGACCAAAAGGTAGTTTCTTCCAGTACATGCTATGAACAGGTGTGTATTCAGTGATACTATGTAGTATGTTTCTATGCAGTCTGTGATACAGATATGCTCTGTACTACAGTTAGGGTACGCTCTCGGTGCCATCATTCCAGTACAAATTTTCACGCTGCTAGTTTGAATGACAAGACTCTTTAAAACACAAGTAAAATAGGTCTGGGTCAGTAATGAAGGTCTCACTTGGATTTTTTATTCAGTTCTATGGGGATTAGGAGAAAGGACAGAAGTATGGATTTAATACTCTTTAAAAAGGCTGATTTAAATTTATTGGGAAACTTACTTCTTTCCTCTCCCAAGTCTCTGATTTTAGACTTCAAAGTGCTCTTTTATTTACCATGCCTTTAATTTCACCAACATAGACCTGTTGGATAGGGACATAGTGAATATTTTTAGAAAGCAAGGTTGTTATATGCCACACTTTGGCTCATATTCTTGTTATTTGGTGCTCTTTCCCCAGACAGCCTTCAGGTTTTCCCAAAACTAGAATGCAGTTAACTGGCATCCTTTGAAGAGAGACATTTGCGTATAGACACAAAAATATTTTGTTTCCATTGACCTGCTAACTCTGTTTCATTTTTGATGCTTCCAAGTTGTTTTCAGAATCTGGTGTGCGCCAAGGTTATTGATGCAATAACTTCAGTTGAATTTTATATCTCTTGCAGGTGGTGTTGGAATTACATGTTGGCTTGTGGTTTGTAATAAAGTTGTAGCTATCATGCTGCACCCTTTCAGCTGAAGAAATCCCTGTAGTATATGGAGTCTAAAGTACGTTACCGCAGCACAAAAAACATTTGTCTTTCATGACGGACCAGGTTGGAGACACTTTTTGTTACTTTAGTTGGATGTTGGGCAGTATTGGTTTTACTTCTTTTCGTCTGTTTGTTTTTTGGTTTTATGACCAGCAGTTTTCAAAGAGCAGCATTGCTATTTATAAAACCTCATTCTGACACATATAAACATTGATTGGTGGCAGAACCTTAAGATTTTGTCATGATATATTCACAAAGGTCTTAAAGTGTTCTCTTTTTCCAACTGTTCAGTTGGAAATGCACTGGCATTAGTAATTATTTTTTGGAGCTTTGCTCTTTTGCTCTTTCTTTACTGCATGCTATGGCATTTTCACCCAAAGATGTGATTCCACTTGGTGACAAGTGGTATTAAATCAAAATAGGTAGTTTGGTTGTTTTAGAGTAAAACAGAATTAATTTCCTTTTTTTTTTTTTTTTAACTATAGATTGGGTTATTCTCAGACTGTCATAGAAAATATTAGTGATATATATGCAGAATCAACTTCTTAAGTGAATTTCTCAATTGCCAAATGCAGGTCAGCTGGCCACTTCAACACTTCTTTTAAATTCCTCATGGAATAAAATTTTTTTAAATTCCTTGTGGAATTATTGAACACTTCTTTTTATTTCTTTCCCCCCTACTTTTACTGATAACTGACCTTTCTTTCCTTGACATATTTTCTACTTCCCAAATGGAGCAAATATTGCTAAAAGTATTTCCTCCCGTGTTTTGGGAAAAAAGGTCCAACCAACCTTTCCAAGCTCCATGTTAGGAATGTAGAAGACAGCTCTGTCTCTGCAGAAGACTACATCCCTACAGCTTCAGCGTACATTAATGATAGTAATTCTTCCTAGTACTGCAGCTATACAACAAGAAAAAAGCTGTGTTAACTTCTGTGCTATCTGCAACCCTACCGTTGCTGTCCCAGCAGACAGAGCAGTGGCTTTAAAAAGTTCTATAATACCTCCTTGGACGTAAGGTTGAACAAAGCTTTTGCAGATTTTGGCTTAGCTCATGCTCCATACAGTGTTGTGTTGTTTCAGGTCCTTTGCCTTGCCGCAGGAGAGGGCTGGAGTACATCCATATAATTAGCACTGCCTTTAGAATTAATTCAAAAAATGACAACACATTTTCTGCATGTCTGTGTGTATGTATTCATTAAATGTTTTTTTCTTAAATGTTATTTAAAAACTAGTTTGTTTTTATATTAGGGAATGCATTTAGCCAACAGTAAAGTGAAGGCATTAAATATCAACAAGAAAAAAAGTCAAGATTGAATCTTTTATATGTAATTGTGTTTTTATTTGTGAAATAAAGTTTTTCAGCTCACCTCAGGTTTTCTAATCCACATTTTTTACGTTAATTACAGTTTTCCTAAACAAAACAAAACCCACCTGTGTTCTTGATACTGTTGGAGTCTACAGACTTTTTAACTACGCAGTCGATATATTTCTGATTATAAAGATATAAGTAATGACGTTTCCACTTAGCTTGTTACAGAGTTTAACATAGTGAAGTCAAGAAAAGCAGTATCAGTTAGAATATTGACAATATTGGCATTTGCTATTTATCAACAGTTAGCATGAAATAATGAAATACAGTTTGTTGGCAGCTCTAGTCAGACATCTAAATGAATAGGGGCAGAGAGGCTTTTGGTGATTTAGTACAACCAGGAATGCTGGATTCTGTCTGCTTGTTTGCTCTTAACTTTGGAGACAGCAGGAAAGGCATCGTGGAAGTGTTAATAGTACATAGAGGAAAAGTACTCTTTTGACTGCATTAAATCATTCTTGAAAATCTGTCCTCTGCACAGCTTAAATACTACTTAAAGAACTTAGAAGAATTTGAAGTATGCTTACAAGTAGGTTCAGTTCAGAATATCTCAATCACCTTTAAAAGTTTTCATAGTACAGGTGCTGGTTTTTTTGCTACTGCTTTTTAAAATGTAGCAGAATACCTTTTTCCTAGCTTATGTTTTAGCAGCCTTTCATGAATTTCTACCAGGAACAAGACATAATCTTCCTGCCCTCACTTACATAACCTTAAATGCAAGATTTTTAAAGGCTTTTTGAGAACTAGATATGCCTGACTTCTCCAAAACAATGCTTTAGTCTTGCACATTCAATTCTGGATGTCAGCTGTGGAAGTTACCAAGCGAACTGCTTTGGTAAGTTCTAAGGGCGGAAAAGAACGAAGCTTTAGAGCTTTATAATGCTAATGAAAACAATGTAATAGCAAATTATTGTGTGAATTCTGGAAGCTATGTCAGGAGTGAAAAGAAAATTATTTTCTTTCAGTACATTTTAGGTAGCAATTCAATAATGAACCTTCTGAAAGCAGACTGCTCACTGCAGCTAGTTAACAAATAACTTAAGATTCAAACTGCAGAGAGAATGCAAAAAACTGGAAATTAGCCAGAAAGGATTAACTTGGACACCTCCCTATAACAGGTAAAATGACAGAATTGTTGAGGCACCCTAAGATGCATACATATGCATCAAGAATAGAAGAACGTTCTGCCGTGACAGCTGATTTGCCTCTCATTTTGAATGAGTCGTTGACAAATTCTCAAAACTTCTAAGATTTAATATACATTTTACGAAGCTAAAAACACTGTGTAATTTAAATGGAAAGGTAAGTTGATATACTTAATCAGTACCAATTTTGTGTATTCTTATAAGGTTATTCATAATGACTTCATTGATGATAGACAGTTCATTTTATAAATTAGTGGAGGGTTAAAATTTCGCTTGTGTAATCATGCATCCCCTCACAGCTTTCTCTCCATTCCTCCCGTGTCAGAACATGAATGGTTGTCTTTGCAAACACCGCCTTGTCCAAAGAGTTCTTTCATAAGACTCTTTTTCCTTTCACTGAATGCTGTATGAGCACAGCCTTCTGCTTCAGTTGAACTGTCTCTCTGCCTCACGTTGGTAACTTTACTGAAGGATGGTTCATATAGCCCAAACAATTTCTTTACTTTTGATTCTGCTTCTTTGCAGTGGTCCTGACCTGCATGTCTGTGGTTGCAAAGACTGCATTTTGTGGATTTTGTACCTGATGTAGGAAGCCCATGATGCAAATTTTCAGTGGTTTCTGAGAATACGTATTGTTTTTTCAGCTTAGAGAGCGTTTTGTTTCTCGGAGTTAAAAAATTACTCCCTGCCTTCCCGCTTTTACTCAGTTGTTCTTCTGACTTTTTTTCTTCCACTTCATCTTCCTCTTGATTGTTCTCTTTTACGCTGTCACTTAGCAGAGTTTCTTCAGCTTTCTTTGGCTTCTGTTTAAGCAAGTCTCTCTTTCTTTCTTCTTGTTTTATAAATTCCAGACAAGTGTGTACTGTCAGTGGTTTGTTTTCCTTTAAGTATTCTAAAACGAATATTGGGGGTTTTAGGAATGTTCTTGAATTATATAGGAACACAAACAGTCATGAAGCATTAATGAGAGCAAATTTTACTGCATTATTTCTTAAGTTGTTATTGATGGTTCTTCAGACTTGAGGGTTAGGACAGTGCTATTTACTAATTTTGTTAAGATCATTACGTCACTGACATACTTAAATTAATTAGCATACAAGTATAATCTGTATTAAGTATTTCACAGGCTAAACATAGTGCTAGAGAAGTCGCATATAAAGTATCAGGGAAATCACATGAGATCTAAACTCCTAATTGTCATTGTAATGCTATTACATGGAGCTTAAATATAGGTATGGTTTTCTTTCCTTTAACTGACAACATGCTTGTTGCGTGGAGCAGAATATACTGCAGTTTTCCAACATAGGACTGAATTGGTTCACGAGTTGGCTCTGGAAAGATTTCAAGCTGAAAAGATGGAGTACAAACTGCAGGAGTTAAAACATTTCATTACATTAGCTCTGTTACTGATCCAGTAAGTGACCTCAGCAACCTGTCACACCTTTGTAAATGTGTGAACTTCAACTCACATAATGTCTCCTACCATTTGTGAAGTATTTAACATGACAGCGTTCAGATCTCTGTTTTATCTATGTGCCTCAATTTAAAGAAAATGAGTTTTTTTTCTAAAATATTCAGCTAAAAGAATAGATGCATTGGCTTGCTCTGTCACCTATTATACAGAAGCTCTTCAAAATTAAGTTGTTGATAGATTAGTTCCTTGCATACAGCTTTATGTGAGATCACAATCAATGGTTAAGATTTCCATAAAATCTATTTACAGTGATCACTGTAATGAGGAGATGCTCTCAGCCCTTGAAGAACTCCTTTTCCTTTCTTAGCAATAGATCCCAAGCCAGAAAAATCTGTTGACATCTACTATGATGCAGATTCACAACCAGCAGTTTGGGATCAGTATCTGATTAGTGTGGATTTAAGAAAGCAACCATTAAGTAAAGTATATTTTTACAGATTAAACTCCAAATTTTTACCAACATAACCAGGAGCTGCTTTTAGAAATCCAGCAGTATGAAGATGCTTTAAGCTGTGGAGCTGGTCTGCTGTCAGTGGAACACCTCCAGCAACTGGCTTTCAGTGACTCGTAGTTACTGTCACTCATATGCCAGCTCATGGCTATCAGAGCCATGTAAATTACAATTATCATCAGTTCATTCAACTTCTGAAAAGATCAGATGCATTTCTTAGATATTAAAAAATACCTTTATGAGTTCTACTAAAAGTTTCTGGCTTTGGTATTTTCTGGGATGATTGCTTTTCTGTTTCACATTGGGCATCAGTGTATGCTTCACTTGCTTTAGCTTTTTGTTTCTTATCTTCTGAGGCCTTTTTCACCTATAATCGACAATTAAAGGTAAGAATACAGGCAAATACTTGTTCAGATACTTTTTAAAGATTACAATCATTGCAATTCTTATAAAAAGATGAATATTTTCTATTGAGTTCCTTGTATTAACAACTTGTCCAACATATTTTCTGTTATATAATAGTGATATTTACACAAAATGCACAGGAAGTTAAGATGACTGTTCAGGCCAATCAAGTATATTACTGAAACTGAGAAAAAACATACAACTTCAGTGGTAATTTAAGCAAAGGGGTTGGATCCCAATCTTTCATACCTCATGTAGCAAAACTAGACTTTCTTCTGTTTCCTGGGGTTGGTACTGGGACAGCAGCAGTGATCTAAAATGCTGTTTATCTACTTGCACTGATGTATTTATACTGAGACCTGTTGCAAAAGGACAGTCATTAGCAGTAGTTGTTTCTGGAATTACATTTTTTGCTGTAAGAGATACATTTGATGACCAGTAACAATGGTATGTGATTGGGACCCAGACAATCTCAGGCTTAAGTTTTATTGGTTAAAGCCTTCTTTTAAAGAGAAGTTTGCAGTTTAAGTGTATGTCAGTAAATTAAAGTCCCAAAATGCATCCTACATTCTGAATATGTATATATCTTCATCTTTATTGCAATTAAAGAGCGTTTCAGGTAGCAATGAAAATGGAGGAGTAACATAGCTAAAGCACAGTTAGCTGAGTTTGAAGCACCAATGTGTTGTGACTTTCCAAAGATATAATCAAATCTCATTATCTAAGTATTACTAGATTTTTTTTACTAGAGGTTCTGAGTTTAGCTACCCAGAGGCCTGAGCATTTTCATCAGTACATTAGTGTGCTGTACATATACTTATTACCTTTAGTTAAGTCTACAAAGACATCCTGTTCAGATAGGACATGTGATGTCACAGAAAGGTGTCAATACCACACAGCCTGTGTTGGGTCAGTTTGTGTGGCAACATTTTAATGTAAACTTTAAGAGGTCCGGGAGGGGTACATTAATTTTCAAGCTCCTAAATTCAGATCCTAGAGAATACAATAAACATGCTTGTTTTTATGCCTTCTGACTTTCTCAAAGTTAAGCATTTATATAAGGCTTTGCAGAACCAGACTCTTCGGGAGAAATAGTTCACACTATTTGAAACATCACTGATGTTTAAAAGGAGGTTTCAAGGGAGCAACTGAATGTTCCCTTCAAAGAAGTACCTGAATAGGATGCGATGACAAGGGCAAGGCCTGTATATTGTTCTTTTATTCTATATTTGGAACAGCTTTGACATGAATACAGGAACAAAACTGTAATCTTACCTACATCACCATTCAACCTTATTCCCAGCTTTGATATCTGAAATCAGAGGAAGACTATCTACAAAAAGGGTGATTTATCAACTGTTTGCCTTTTGGTGGTGATAAGGATGTTGATAACTAATTTGAAAATTACCTCTGAAGAAATGGCATTTATGATGTGGAGGGAAATAGTTTTCTCTCTTGAACCAAAGTAGTTAGCTTTTTTAACAAAAATCAATGGAACATTCTTCAGATTCAGAACTAGGGGGAGCTGTACCTCTAGATGAACTAGTGTGACCTTCCAACAGCTGAACGAAGTTTGCTCTCATGGACAGCTAACTTTAACAGATGTATTCAATAATTCAATTTTATTTTATTTATATGTATATGGAGCTTTCTGATACCCTAAACCTACTTGCACTTGTTTATCGTTAAAAAAGAACGTTAAAAAAAAAAAAAGCACCCCCATTGTTTTCTTTCCCGCTGGGTAAAAATTTTTACAGATGCACAAAGGAAAATAACTACATGAAGAAGTAGCTCTTTCCAAATTTATTATAGGAAAATTCAAGCCAACAGTGAAAAGGAAAAACAATTTCAGTAATTCCAGTTGTAGGTTTCTAAATCATCATTTTCCATTAACTGGCAGCAAATGAAATCCTTATTGGGCAAAAATACCAAAAGAACAGACAATGTTGCTGGGAATCTATTCACATTATAAAATAGCAGGTCTCGCTTAAGCTAAGAACTTAAGTAGTAGTCAGTGATTTAATATTATAATTTAAATAACAATATTGTACAAGTCCATGTCAGTAAAGTTAAAAAAAAAAAAAAAAAAAAAAACCCACAGATGGTGATGTGATACAACAAAAGTTAGAATTCAGTGCTTCATAAATAAACAAAGTTTGTCGGACTTGGAATAAGAAGTAGTAATTTCTTTCTACATCTTAAAATTTTAATTACCAACTTTATCTCTGTATTTCAGTTGTCACTAATGCAGAGTAATGGATTTGCAAAGCAAGTTCCACTTCCTCCTTTAGTTTAGAAGCAGGAATATTTAAGCAGTATTTTAACTGCTTAAATATTGCTTAAGCCAGGAAATTCAATGTTCCAATCATTATCCAAAATAAAGAGTATAAGGTTGCTGTGCAGAAAGCTCTCCTATAGAATAGTGGCAAAATGTTCATGATTTTGAGTAGCAGGCCAACACTACTTTAATATATTTCATGTACTTCTCCCACATAGAGTTTCTGTATAAAACACATTTATTAGAAAATTTTAGATACTACATCCAAAGCATATATAAATAATTAGTAATTTATAAATGCTTCAAGAAAACTACTTGCTTCAACGTTTTTGTCCTTGATAGCATGCATGTGAGCAATGAAGCAGTTCTGAACTTGTATGATTTATAATTGTTTTTAGCAGTTGCTCTCTCAGGTCAAGGGGTCAGCAAACATAGATGCTTGATGCTATGTGAGACGGATAGCCTGTAGCATTCAAGGAATCTGCACAAGGCTGGCCGGCATTACCAGGACTGATGGAATGCCCATGTCCTTCTGGAACAACAACTGCAGGGCCAGGCAAATGTGCTACAACATCTCAAATGTTACCAGATGATGCCTATTATTAGGCAACTGAATCCCACACAAGATAACTGCCTTTGGAATGGTTGATAGACAAACTTGGCTATGATAAATTTCTCTCCAATACCTGCCTGAATCCATAAGAAGGATAGTTTACTAAAGAGTTCTCTCTTCCTGTTGATAGAATCAACTATTATTTTACTATGTCTTTCTACTATACTATTGCATCAATTTTGCTGATGGAAATAATTGAGAGGATATCCAATAATGGGTTTATCACAAGCTCTGGTTGCCTAATTAATTTAATTATACTGAATAAAACCAAAAGACTACTAAGGATAAATACTCTTCTCTCAGATAAACTGACAGTATGATCATCTGAATAGCCTTTAGACTTTATAAACCTTGTGCCTCAAATCCACTCCCTTCCTTGCAGTACAACAAAATGCAAGTTGCAGAAGCTTCAATAATAGGCACTGAAGCATCTCTGCTTCTAATAAGCTACAGGTTTTAAGAATTAAAAAAAATAAATGAAAAAACAGCATCTAAAGACCCAGCTAAATTCATTATTTTGACTGATCTAAAAGCACTTTGAAAGCCTGTACTAACACTAGGAACTTGCTTCATGAGGTTACTTTGTGAGGTGCTTTGATTCAGTGAGATGTGATGTTGGAATTGTAGGTGTGGGATGACCACTTCTCATGGCCAAATCAAAACGAACAAGCCTGAACAAAAATTAGACTGCAAAAGTGGAGTGATGCCTTCATGCTCTTAATAAAATAGACAAACAGCTCTCAATGCAAATAGACACAAGAGCAAGGCTGTTTCAGTGTCTCTATTACAGTACTAAACCTGCATGTATGCTAAAGGCTATTCACAATGAAAAATGGGTTAAGTATTAACCACAGGTCACATATTTATAGTCATAGAATACACGAGCATAAAAGAACCATTTCTGTCTAAAGCATATGTGCCAGAATATTTTTTGTTTATATAAGAGTACTGTCTCTGCTTTTACTTAGGAATATACGTCACAATTACAAGACAATATAAGATTCACGTAATGAGATAACAAGGGAAAACAGATACACCCTTACTTTTGTTAGGAGGTACTGAATCGCCATTGTCCTTCGGGATTCTAAGCAAGCGATTTGTATAGATATTCTTTATGTAAAGTTGCCGATCCTTTTCCTAAGAAGGAATAAATACTTTTAAGTTCCTTGTGTGCGTTAAGAATTAGTCTTTACCGATTTGATTTTCATATGCTGGGAAAAAAATGCCAGCAATATTCCTTTGTTCTAGAACGTTTGGTGACTTTGTCATCCACGTAAGCATGGATCAGCCATTTTCTTTCACGAGCCAAACCAAAATTCTTCCCTTTAAAGGCTAAAAGCACATTTTTACACCTTTATAACAATGTTCAGAAAATGAGGCCTTCTGTAACGTGACATAAGCTTCTGAGGGACGCTTTCAACATTACTTTTGTAAGAATCCTGTTTTCATACTTAAATTTCAGTAACATTCTCACTAATCAATTCCTGGTGTGAAAAGGAGTTGCATTTAATTTGGGCACAGAGCTTGATCTGAAAGAGAATTACGTCTGTATCCCTTGAATGGTCTGAATAAGCCAGGTGTCCAGAACTGTAAATGTGTAAGAATAAACTGTTCTGGCACAGAAAAATGATTAATAAGCATGCCTGTTCTTTGTGGTAAAACAATATAAGGTTTGTGAATCTAAATATAGCATTAAGAAAACACACAAAGAAATATTTAAGAAGTCTTAATGTGGAACTGTACTTAAAAATAATTTGCATTCTGGAACAGCTTTACATTAGTGTTCCTGGGACTATTTCCATCTCCCAGATTTACACACCTAGATACATATACATAGCCAAGAGGAACAAACAGTCAGGCATCTGATTCCATTTAGGAGAAAGCTCCCTTGCAGAATCAACAGATGCAGCAGTCACTGTACAGAAATAAAAAGCATATTTTAACCGTGCTACAAACACAGTTTAGATTAAAAGGGCCACAAAGATTTCCATGTTTTCTTGATATGTACGTTTTTCTTAAGCACTGTTCACACAACTTTACTTTGTTTTTTGTCTATCAGTGTCACTTTTATGTTCTTCCATACTTTTATGTAAAGTGTTATTGTAAGTGTTGAAGTTGACATAGATGTCCCAAAAATATTCTTGTACAAAACAAGCTGGAACTTAAAACAAACTCCTGAATCATTTTTTGTAAGTCTTTTTTGTTGCTTTTCAGATTGTAATATTTGGCTCATTCTGATTTGAAAGCGTTTCTGTAAAGGAGCTCATACAAAGTTATTAGGTGAATATACTGAGCTAAGTCTATCAAAACAGTAACAGGTTGGTGGGTACTATTTGTTCAAATTATAATACATTAATCTGTTCCAGTTAGTTACTGAAGTCCTTTTCATTTTTGACAAACAGACCCTACAACAATTTCCTGATTTTGTATTTTGACTTTTTTTTTTTTTTGCTAGACTACAGACTCAAATATGAATAAAAACTCTGCTAGTAAATAATAAAAGAAGCAAATGAACAGATAAAACTAAAGACTTGAATCTTCCTGTAGGAGCAGAAACCTGTTTAGAATCTCGAGTACCTTAATTTTTTGGTGAAGAGAGTTAATTTCCATTTGCAAGTTCTTTGTAATTATCCCAGCTTCAACAGCTTTTTTATTCTCATTTGCCAGCTGGCGACTAAAGGTGCTATTGTTCAACTTCAGCTGCTTTTCTAGGCTCTTAAAAAAATTACATGTTTTACAATACGGATGTACTTAGCGTGACTGTTAAAAAGTTTTCTATTCTTACCAGATCTAAAAAATAAGCATGCTAATATAATGAAAAGTAAGCTTCTATTTNTAAGTTAGATATAATATTTTCTTACAAGGAATTTTCTTGACCTTCTCTGTATGATATATTTACTCTTTCTTACTGATGATTATTACTGAATCCAGTTTTGAATAATTTTAAGAAGTCTTCTGTCATTAACAAAAGAAGTAATATAGTAAGGTTGCATATCTTAATTGGGAAAGGATGCATTACTGGATTGGAGCTATTTGGTTGTTGCGCTAGAAGATGCTGGAGAGAAAGTGTTAATGTGGAAGTTAACTAGATGAGATTATTGCTGTCTTTTTGCAATCCCATTTGACCATATGCAGTGGCTTTTATGATAAAACTGTACTGCTTTGTCTCTGTTAGGAAGATGCATCATCTCGTGGTGGAGAGCATGCATAAACCTTTGGCACTAGACTTTTTGCTCTTGTCTCTGTCCAAACTCACTAACTGAACCTAATAAGATAGGAGAATACCTGCTTTGTCTGCCTCCTCTGTGCAGAATGCTTAGATTTTTCTACACTTGTTTAGAGAAAGGACAGTCTTTACAACTGGCAGTTTTGAATTGTTCTCAATAGCATTATTCTTAATTAGTAATTTCAATTAAACTAGACAACAATATTGCTTCAGAAAACTTTAGGCTGCCATTGTGTTTGAAGATGTGCTTGCTGTCATCTCTGAGCAGTTCTATATTGGGCTGGGGGTACTGCTGTTGGAAAATAAGCATGAGGGTTTTGAATATTGAAGCTGACCAAGATCATTCAGCGAGTGAAAGATCTTGGCTGTGAATAATCTTAACCATGTTCTTGAGTGAAATAAGGCAAAAAGTGCATCTGCTGAAGCCATTGTTTTCCTCATTTGTGAAAGGGAAAAACATATGTTATGCTTCATCTAAAACAGATTCTTAAGTTAGCAACCACGGTGACTGTTCTCATTTCAGAACAGCATTCTTGATTACATGTGACTTCTCTGTCTAGGATATCAGAGTTTTGCAACTTTCCACAGTATCATTAATGCAGAACTCCAGAACCTAGCTCTTCATTGCTTTCACAGTAAGTTATCTTGAAGAGATATTTTTAGACAGGTATATGATGTTTAGTGCCCTGATTTGAAGACTAATATTGATGAATTACTAGTTTTCTATAAGTATAAATTACTGTTATAAATAATGCAGAGTAATATTTTTCTTTTAACAGTGAAAGCACGAACTGCCCAATTAGCCAAAATAAAGTGGGTTATAAATATTGTATTCTACATCTTGCAAGTAAGTAAATCTTTTATTATGGATACAAATTTCTGGACTAAATCCTCAGCAGTGTGACAAATCTCTTTTACCAATTATTGACCAATGATTAGTTGCACAGGTATTTGGCCACCCAGTGACACGATGCACACCGAACTGGAACAGCTTTTTGGATGTAGAGAGATGCAGCTGATAGGGTCCGGTCATTGTGAATGAAATGAGTTTTGAATTTCATGGAAGCTTTGTTTTTCTGGTATTGAGATGACAAGATATGAATTTGTCTTACCTCCTTCATCACTGTTTCTTTTTGTTTTGTTTTTCATTTATACATGGCATTGGACCCAGGAAAGTTCTGATACATAATATATATATTTTGCTTATGTTTCTGAAAACATAAAGTGTTCTTCTGCTGTGGATACAAATTTCTATATAGAGCTGCCACATGTCTCCACACAGTGCCTCCCTCACCAGATTGTCGCTTAGGCTTGATGCCAGATAATTTTTTGCCACTAAGAACAGTGCTCAACCTGAGACTATATTTTGGGTAATACAAAAGCTAGTTGGATTCTTAGCAGACAAGGATTATGGCTAAAAACAGTCATCACAATGTAACAATTTGTATCATTACCACTTTTATTTATGCTAGATTTGAACCAGTCTCAAAATAAAGCGGTAATTTCCAGCTACTTATTGCTAACTCTTGTGTGTAAAGTTAAGGTCATACCAAGCATAAAAATCTTTTGTATTTGTTTCAGAACAATGTAAAATAATAAGGATGCTATTCTCTTTAATTTAGAATGTGAGATCTACTGCTTCAAAACATTGGTGGAAATATACTTTGATGTGTGTTGTTATTCAAGCTAACAAAAACTTCCATTCTAGGCTGCCCTGATGATCTCTCTCATTTGGAAGTATTATTCTGAGCCAGTTACAGTTCTTCCAAGCAAATGGCTTGCACCATTGGAGCGCTTGGTAGCCTTTCCTACAGGTGTGGCAGGTAAGAACTGTGTGGTAGCAAAAAAGTCTATGCGGTTGCTAAGAATGTAATGATAAAGAATACGCGTGGATTAAAAGCACTGCTTCTGTATATTTCTTAATAGCAAGATGTGGAGTTTCAGACATTTTAATATGTGATCAGCTCGTGTTTGTTGAACTCACAATGAAAGGAGATATTGGTCTTTATTAAATCATAGAATCATAGAATCACTAAGGTTGGAAAAGATCCACAGGATCATCCAGTCCAACCATTTACCCATCACCAATGGTTCTCACTAAACCATGTCCCTCAGCACAACATCCAAATGTTCTTTGAACACCTCCAGGGTCGGTGACTCCACCATCTCTCTGGGCAAATCTTCTCAAACAGAGCAGCTTTATCTTAATATGGAAATGCACCCTTGGGAAGATTTCAAATCAGAAATATTTTTGTTTTAATTAGTTTGAAGTAGTAGAATTGGGTTCAAAAATGTGCAGATAATTATGGGTCTGTATTACTTACGCATGCTTCTTACGCTACTATGAAACATCACTAGTTTATAGCTCTGGGATGATTGAGGTATGCTCTCTTCCAGTTGGCATTCTGTTCCCGCCTTTTTTTTCTCATCGCACTTCTTTTTCTTGTGGTTAGTTTAATGAATTAATGATCAGAAGGATATGACAGGTTATGCATACCAGTTTCTGAGTGAAATGTGTGCTGCCTGTATGCTAATTGGATAAATAAGCAGAATGACAGGACAATGTGGAATATACTATGAAGATGAAATGCTGCTCAAGAATCTTCATACTAGGTTTTTAAGTTTCAGCTGCCTTAGAGTGAATTCCAAATTATGATATTGTCTTACAGTCTTTAATAGCTGTTGAGAGAATACTTTGTATCCAGCATGCTTACTGGACAAGTCTGCTTCTGTGCAGGGTCAGGGAGCAGTCCCTGGAAGGTAGTTATTTAAATAGCATTTTAAGGAATTTTACAAGGTTCATACCCTTATCTGCCTTCAAGCCCCCTTTATCTTTGGTCTTGGTTGATAACCAAAGTAAAGAGATTACTTCTGAATTCTAGGCGATAAAGTTAAGACCACAGAAACATTTAAAAATGACCAAAAGGTAGTTTCTTCCAGTACATGCTATGAACAGGTGTGTATTCAGTGATACTATGTAGTATGTTTCTATGCAGTCTGTGATACAGATATGCTCTGTACTACAGTTAGGGTACGCTCTCGGTGCCATCATTCCAGTACAAATTTTCACGCTGCTAGTTTGAATGACAAGACTCTTTAAAACACAAGTAAAATAGGTCTGGGTCAGTAATGAAGGTCTCACTTGGATTTTTTATTCAGTTCTATGGGGATTAGGAGAAAGGACAGAAGTATGGATTTAATACTCTTTAAAAAGGCTGATTTAAATTTATTGGGAAACTTACTTCTTTCCTCTCCCAAGTCTCTGATTTTAGACTTCAAAGTGCTCTTTTATTTACCATGCCTTTAATTTCACCAACATAGACCTGTTGGATAGGGACATAGTGAATATTTTTAGAAAGCAAGGTTGTTATATGCCACACTTTGGCTCATATTCTTGTTATTTGGTGCTCTTTCCCCAGACAGCCTTCAGGTTTTCCCAAAACTAGAATGCAGTTAACTGGCATCCTTTGAAGAGAGACATTTGCGTATAGACACAAAAATATTTTGTTTCCATTGACCTGCTAACTCTGTTTCATTTTTGATGCTTCCAAGTTGTTTTCAGAATCTGGTGTGCGCCAAGGTTATTGATGAAATAACTTCAGTTGAATTTTATATCTCTTGCAGGTGGTGTTGGAATTACATGTTGGCTTGTGGTTTGTAATAAAGTTGTAGCTATCATGCTGCACCCTTTCAGCTGAAGAAATCCCTGTAGTATATGGAGTCTAAAGTACGTTACCGCAGCACAAAAAACATTTGTCTTTCATGACGGACCAGGTTGGAGACACTTTTTGTTACTTTAGTTGGATGTTGGGCAGTATTGGTTTTACTTCTTTTCGTCTGTTTGTTTTTTGGTTTTATGACCAGCAGTTTTCAAAGAGCAGCATTGCTATTTATAAAACCTCATTCTGACACATATAAACATTGATTGGTGGCAGAACCTTAAGATTTTGTCATGATATATTCACAAAGGTCTTAAAGTGTTCTCTTTTTCCAACTGTTCAGTTGGAAATGCACTGGCATTAGTAATTATTTTTTGGAGCTTTGCTCTTTTGCTCTTTCTTTACTGCATGCTATGGCATTTTCACCCAAAGATGTGATTCCACTTGGTGACAAGTGGTATTAAATCAAAATAGGTAGTTTGGTTGTTTTAGAGTAAAACAGAATTAATTTCNTTAAAAAAAAAAAAAGCACCCCCATTGTTTTCTTTCCCGCTGGGTAAAAATTTTTACAGATGCACAAAGGAAAATAACTACATGAAGAAGTAGCTCTTTCCAAATTTATTATAGGAAAATTCAAGCCAACAGTGAAAAGGAAAAACAATTTCAGTAATTCCAGTTGTAGGTTTCTAAATCATCATTTTCCATTAACTGGCAGCAAATGAAATCCTTATTGGGCAAAAATACCAAAAGAACAGACAATGTTGCTGGGAATCTATTCACATTATAAAATAGCAGGTCTCGCTTAAGCTAAGAACTTAAGTAGTAGTCAGTGATTTAATATTATAATTTAAATAACAATATTGTACAAGTCCATGTCAGTAAAGTTAAAAAAAAAAAAAAAAAAAAAAGAACCCACAGATGGTGATGTGATACAACAAAAGTTAGAATTCAGTGCTTCATAAATAAACAAAGTTTGTCGGACTTGGAATAAGAAGTAGTAATTTCTTTCTACATCTTAAAATTTTAATTACCAACTTTATCTCTGTATTTCAGTTGTCACTAATGCAGAGTAATGGATTTGCAAAGCAAGTTCCACTTCCTCCTTTAGTTTAGAAGCAGGAATATTTAAGCAGTATTTTAACTGCTTAAATATTGCTTAAGCCAGGAAATTCAATGTTCCAATCATTATCCAAAATAAAGAGTATAAGGTTGCTGTGCAGAAAGCTCTCCTATAGAATAGTGGCAAAATGTTCATGATTTTGAGTAGCAGGCCAACACTACTTTAATATATTTCATGTACTTCTCCCACATAGAGTTTCTGTATAAAACACATTTATTAGAAAATTTTAGATACTACATCCAAAGCATATATAAATAATTAGTAATTTATAAATGCTTCAAGAAAACTACTTGCTTCAACGTTTTTGTCCTTGATAGCATGCATGTGAGCAATGAAGCAGTTCTGAACTTGTATGATTTATAATTGTTTTTAGCAGTTGCTCTCTCAGGTCAAGGGGTCAGCAAACATAGATGCTTGATGCTATGTGAGACGGATAGCCTGTAGCATTCAAGGAATCTGCACAAGGCTGGCCGGCATTACCAGGACTGATGGAATGCCCATGTCCTTCTGGAACAACAACTGCAGGGCCAGGCAAATGTGCTACAACATCTCAAATGTTACCAGATGATGCCTATTATTAGGCAACTGAATCCCACACAAGATAACTGCCTTTGGAATGGTTGATAGACAAACTTGGCTATGATAAATTTCTCTCCAATACCTGCCTGAATCCATAAGAAGGATAGTTTACTAAAGAGTTCTCTCTTCCTGTTGATAGAATCAACTATTATTTTACTATGTCTTTCTACTATACTATTGCATCAATTTTGCTGATGGAAATAATTGAGAGGATATCCAATAATGGGTTTATCACAAGCTCTGGTTGCCTAATTAATTTAATTATACTGAATAAAACCAAAAGACTACTAAGGATAAATACTCTTCTCTCAGATAAACTGACAGTATGATCATCTGAATAGCCTTTAGACTTTATAAACCTTGTGCCTCAAATCCACTCCCTTCCTTGCAGAACAACAAAATGCAAGTTGCAGAAGCTTCAATAATAGGCACTGAAGCATCTCTGCTTCTAATAAGCTACAGGTTTTAAGAATTAAAAAAAATAAATGAAAAAACAGCATCTAAAGACCCAGCTAAATTCATTATTTTGACTGATCTAAAAGCACTTTGAAAGCCTGTACTAACACTAGGAACTTGCTTCATGAGGTTACTTTGTGAGGTGCTTTGATTCAGTGAGATGAGATGTTGGAATTGTAGGTGTGGGATGACCACTTCTCATGGCCAAATCAAAACGAACAAGCCTGAACAAAAATTAGACTGCAAAAGTGGAGTGATGCCTTCATGCTCTTAATAAAATAGACAAACAGCTCTCAATGCAAATAGACACAAGAGCAAGGCTGTTTCAGTGTCTCTATTACAGTACTAAACCTGCATGTATGCTAAAGGCTATTCACAATGAAAAATGGGTTAAGTATTAACCACAGGTCACATATTTATAGTCATAGAATACACGAGCATAAAAGAACCAATTCTGTCTAAAGCATATGTGCCAGAATATTTTTTGTTTATATAAGAGTACTGTCTCTGCTTTTACTTAGGAATATACGTCACAATTACAAGACAATATAAGATTCACGTAATGAGATAAAAAGGGAAAACAGATACACCCTTACTTTTGTTAGGAGGTACTGAATCGCCATTGTCCTTCGGGATTCTAAGCAAGCGATTTGTATAGATATTCTTTATGTAAAGTTGCCGATCCTTTTCCTAAGAAGGAATAAATACTTTTAAGTTCCTTGTGTGCGTTAAGAATTAGTCTTTACCGATTTGATTTTCATATGCTGGGAAAAAAATGCCAGCAATATTCCTTTGTTCTAGAACGTTTGGTGACTTTGTCATCCACGTAAGCATGGATCAGCCATTTTCTTTCACGAGCCAAACCAAAATTCTTCCCTTTAAAGGCTAAAAGCACATTTTTACACCTTTATAACAATGTTCAGAAAATGAGGCCTTCTGTAACGTGACATAAGCTTCTGAGGGACGCTTTCAACATTACTTTTGTAAGAATCCTGTTTTCATACTTAAATTTCAGTAACATTCTCACTAATCAATTCCTGGTGTGAAAAGGAGTTGCATTTAATTTGGGCACAGAGCTTGATCTGAAAGAGAATTACGTCTGTATCCCTTGAATGGTCTGAATAAGCCAGGTGTCCAGAACTGTAAATGTGTAAGAATAAACTGTTCTGGCACAGAAAAATGATTAATAAGCATGCCTGTTCTTTGTGGTAAAACAATATAAGGTTTGTGAATCTAAATATAGCATTAAGAAAACACACAAAGAAATATTTAAGAAGTCTTAATGTGGAACTGTACTTAAAAATAATTTGCATTCTGGAACAGCTTTACATTAGTGTTCCTGGGACTATTTCCATCTCCCAGATTTACACACCTAGATACATATACATAGCCAAGAGGAACAAACAGTCAGGCATCTGATTCCATTTAGGAGAAAGCTCCCTTGCAGAATCAACAGATGCAGCAGTCACTGTACAGAAATAAAAAGCATATTTTAACCGTGCTACAAACACAGTTTAGATTAAAAGGGCCACAAAGATTTCCATGTTTTCTTGATATGTACGTTTTTCTTAAGCACTGTTCACACAACTTTACTTTGTTTTTTGTCTATCAGTGTCACTTTTATGTTCTTCCATACTTTTATGTAAAGTGTTATTGTAAGTGTTGAAGTTGACATAGATGTCCCAAAAATATTCTTGTACAAAACAAGCTGGAACTTAAAACAAACTCCTGAATCATTTTTTGTAAGTCTTTTTTGTTGCTTTTCAGATTGTAATATTTGGCTCATTCTGATTTGAAAGAGTTTCTGTAAAGGAGCTCATACAAAGTTATTAGGTGAATATACTGAGCTAAGTCTATCAAAACAGTAACAGGTTGGTGGGTACTATTTGTTCAAATTATAATACATTAATCTGTTCCAGTTAGTTACTGAAGTCCTTTTCATTTTTGACAAACAGACCCTACAACAATTTCCTGATTTTGTATTTTGACTTTTTTTTTTTTTTGCTAGACTACAGACTCAAATATGAATAAAAACTCTGCTAGTAAATAATAAAAGAAGCAAATGAACAGATAAAACTAAAGACTTGAATCTTCCTGTAGGAGCAGAAACCTGTTTAGAATCTCGAGTACCTTAATTTTTTGGTGAAGAGAGTTAATTTCCATTTGCAAGTTCTTTGTAATTATCCCAGCTTCAACAGCTTTTTTATTCTCATTTGCCAGCTGGCGACTAAAGGTGCTATTGTTCAACTTCAGCTGCTTTTCTAGGCTCTTAAAAAAATTACATGTTTTACAATACGGATGTACTTAGCGTGACTGTTAAAAAGTTTTCTATTCTTACCAGATCTAAAAAATAAGCATGCTAATATAATGAAAAGTAAGCTTCTATTTACTGTAAACAATGCATGAAATGATTGAGTATCTCTAAAATTACTTTAGAAATGAGCAAAAACAGGCTTAAAACCCAATTGTACTGATCAAAAAATAAAGTGTCTGGCATTCCAACATGAAAAATTAGCCCCTACATTACCGTTCTGATAAAATTAATGAAAACAATCATCTTCAAGACATTCTCACACACTTCCGTTCACACCAAGATCGATTTACAATGGCAGCATAAAGAGGCTTAGTGTAAATGAAGAGTAGGTACTTTACCAAGTACTTTATCACCAGAACCCAGTGCCATGCACTGAAGTGATAGTTACTAAAATTGTGGGGTGAGAACCCAATCCTGCAAGCTTTTTATAGCTTCTCACTGTGACTTCTGTAAATAGAAAGTTTCAAGAGTCTGAATTCAGCTGATTACGTTTTCATTTTCTTACAGGTAATAAAATACTTCAGACCCAGCTTTTCAGACAGTGAAACGCGTCTAAGATTGCCTGGCTCTTTATTTAATCATGTGAATAATGTACCCCATAGAAAACAGAAATTAATTCCTGGAGGACAATGGAAATTTCACTTTAGTTTTGTAATAAAGCCCGTATTCCTGTCTCCTCATGAAAGGTTCAATAAGAGTAAAAGAGTAAAAAGATAAATTGAATTATCTCTTCTTGAACTCCCACCAGACTTTTACTAATTTTACATAATAAATCAGCCATAGAGCCAACTCTAAAAGCAGACTGCAGTGAGTAACAGTAGTTAGCGAACAGGAGATGTAGCTACACCCATGCTGCCCACCAGCGCCACATGGAAGGAAGAGTGCTTGTTTCCAACTAAGCCAGCTTCTCTTGTACAAGGAAGCAGACCAGCAGCAGCCAGGTGGTCTCTGTGTAACTAACCCTGTGTTTTATCAGGGCAAATCAGGGCTAAGGGAGTTCCACACCATTGCAGGTGGACTGCCCAAGAAAGGCTGGGTAACTTCATGCTGCTGGCGGAGAGTAGAGCAGACATTCTATTGAAGATTGCCCTCCAGCTATGTGCTGTGCTCCTGACCTAACAGGACTTTAATTCTTAGAAATCTTTATTGCTGGATTTAATTCACTCAGTCATTACTGACAAATTTTGAAATACTGGAAGGAGTCCTACTTCCATTTTTTATACCTTAATGTCTGGCTTAAAAAGAACACTCAACGCTAGAGGACTGTATCATAATCATCAGTTTCACAAGAAGCAGCTAAAAAAAAAAAAATCCACTACTCTTGCACAGAAACCTCTCCTATTATTCTTTAACAAATAAAATGATATCCACATATTACCTGTATTCTCTCATTATTCACTTCCATTTTTTCTGTAAGGACTGATAATCTGTGATAAAGTTCCTCTCTCTCAGCAAGAGTCTTGTCTTCTGAAAGCTTATACAAGGCTTGCAAATCATCTTTAGCTTTTAGCAGCTCTGCTTCAACTTTCCTAAGCTTTCTGGATGCACGTCTTTCTTCCTCCTGAGACATCCTCAGGTGTTTCCTCAAAGTACTCACCTCACTGTAATGCCTTGTTAACAGATCAGGCAAGACACTTTCTGAATTTTCATATCCACCTATTGCTTTTGAGTGCCGATACAAAAGCCGTTTCAAAACCTGGTTTTCTAAGTTTGATGCTTCTAACTTGTGTTGCAAATCAAATATTTCATTCTTCAGCTCTTTAATTTTATGAAGTCTTGCTGATAATATTCTCTGAGCCACTTTATTTTTTTTCTGGGAAGCCATATTATTCTGCAGGCTTAAAAATGAAGAATTCTGATGTGGTATCTTCTTAGCTGGCAATTTCTTTCCCCCTGCATTCAGATCAAAGTAAATTGACATTGATATATACCAGTCAATCAAGACAGCAAAATCACTGTTATGTCTCCACCTGCTCACACAAGCTCCTACAGTGCTCATCCAGGGTACTTAAATGCACTATGTTTGACCAAAGGCCCAAGATATATAATAAGAAATCAATGTTCAAATTCATACACACACAGATATAACAATCCGTAATGGATTTATATGGGCCACAGCTACATAGGAAGCTACATAGGTTTGTAATAGGACAAGGTTGCCTCCTTTCACTTTCTGAAGCCATTTTCATTTGGAATAACCGTCATGCTCACCTTCCTTTAATTAGAATAACAAAGTACATGTTTGTCTTCTGGGGCAAACACCAGGAACATTTTGTGAATAACACCATAAAGCACACTTACAAAGCATACAGTATTCCAGTATCAGTGGAAACAGATTTTTCCTCTTTGTGTATATTTAGTTCACTAATGTATTTGTGATATGGGGGCTGTTGAAGCCAATTCACCTGGAAGGATTTCTACAGGCTTCACAAGGAGGACCTACACCTCGAACAGGGGCATGATAGAACAAAAATAACAATAACCTAAAGGTCTGCAAGAACTCAAAACTCAAGGTGATCAAAATTTGACATGGTTAAATATCTGTGCAGTTATGACTTCTCACCAGCTTTATGGAACTTCTGAGGCAGCTCTGAGCTGTTTTTAACCCTTATATGCTTGTAAGCATAGAACAGTTATGCAGTCATGTACACTGTTTCTAAGCAGTAATTAAAAATATATATATTTTATTGGCTAGCATTCTAAGTGTATCATTGTCATTTTGCCTTTCTGCATGGCCAACATTCTAGATGAATGATACTAATTTTCCTTTCCTGAAATGTAAGTAGAATTTGAAAATAGTCGAGAGTAAATCAGTGTGTGCACCCCCTTTCAGACACATATTCAGTCTCACTTTCAGGTCATTTCAGGCAGCATTTTGCTAGAAGTTTATAATAAATAATTTATCGATCAAAAACATTTTAAGTACAAAATACACAAGGACCTAACCCAAAAAAAGAATAAAGAAAAATGTCAGATCTTTTTAAGAACTTCAGTTGAATTCAATGAGCATTCCACATACAAACTATTTGCAGGAGCAGGCCCTAATTACCACACGCTATAGCAGAAAGGAGGCAAGAACAAAGTCATGTCAGGACAAGGTAAATCAGGACACCACCTCAGGCAGCAAAGCCACGGTGTCAGCCTCGCTTCTTCCATGAGCAAAGCTAGAATAGTGGAAAGCTACAGCAAGAGTGTTACTTAGGAAGACAGAGCAAGTGGGAGAGTGGCTTCTGCTGTGGAAAAGGCTCTTCCTTGCAGCACCTGGTTGGATTTAAGAAAACATAGGTCTAGATACAAAAATATGCAGTAGAGATTCTTCACTGCTAACATTTACAAGGAGGAACTGTATTTGTGCTATATGGTCATTGCATTGAAGCATAAATTTTACATAATACACTATGACTAAGATGGCCAAAACATAGATTTTTGTGTAAGAGTTGACATGTTTGTGCAGACACACAGTTTTCATTAACTTTCCTTAAGAAAGGTTCTTTTCAGACTCATCAGCTTATGCATAGTCAAAACCACAGAAATCACAGTATTTGCAGGAAAGCCATTCAACACCAAGGAATAAAGACTGCAAAGGTGTTCCCACATCTCAGGTGATTATCCTGCCTCTTGGATTAATGAATATTATGGCATAACATAGTAAGGGGTCTCTACCTCTCTTTCTCCTCTTTCCAGTGTTCAAAACATGATTTATTATTCTTCAGTGAAAAAATGTTTCCCCTGCCCTTCTCATTACCAGAAAAATGCCATAGAAAGGAATCAGCTGCATTTCTCAAGACAGTCTCATTTGAATACTAACAGAAAACAAATATTACCTTTGTTGTTTTGGGGAAAGATCTGTTGTTCTTTTTTCTTTTTTCTCTTTCTTTCATTTTTCTGCATTTTCTTCTCTTCAGTTCCGGGTAGTTCTAAACAACGGCTGCTTCTAGCTGTTTCAGAGCAAGTCACTGACAAAGCCCTCAGAATAGTTACTTTGATGATTTTTACTTCTGCATTCTCCACTGCGTTGCTTGCAATCATTACCTCTGCTTCAGCTGCTGCTTCTAATACTTCTGTGCTTTGGGGAATCATCTGTGTCACATAGTTACTAGGACTTCCTATCCTCCTGCACTAAAATATGAAGGAAATATTCATTTCAATTACTCACTGCTGTGGTAGAAGGCTTAAAAATTGACCTCCATGACCTATTGGGAACTAAAATGTTAGTGAGTTATTTACTATTAACGTAAATGGTATTAAATAGTCTGCAACTATATTAAGCAATGCTAAGGAATACTAATCCATTAAAATAATTGTGTGTTCTGTAGTAAGCAGTAACTTTATTTATAGAAATAATTGCAAATATGAAATATAATCATTTAACTCAGAATTTACTGTAATACTGGCATGTGTTTTTTGAAGATTATTTACAAGATACTACTGCTTAAATGTAAACAGATATCATGGTTTGTTTCCAGTAACATATCCATTTTATCCAGGATAAGTATATTTAAAAGAAGTGCAGTTGTGTTTATGCTCAATATCTAAAAAGTGCTTTGCAATATTAAATAATAATAAAGTCTCTAAACTTAAGATGATGGTTATTGCTAATTGTATTCTTTTGTTATTTTTAGTCATACATGTCATAAAAATATCATTTAGTCATATTTTTCAATACTTAGATCACAAATTAGATCACAAAATGAAGTTATCTTAACTGACATGTTAACATAATAGGCAGAGGATGTAGCAGCACCTAAAGCTATACAACACAGTCTCTGATTTTCACACTGAAATAAAAATCTTCTTAGACTTTTGGGACGTTGTTTATTTTACTTATTTTCAAATAGAAACAAAACAAAAAGCTTGCTAAATAAAACCTCACAATATAATAAAAGTACCTCTGCACAATTTCAGAAGAAAAGTTAGGAAAAAGGTTACCTTTTTTTTTTTTTTTTTTTTTTTTTTCTTCTTA
>JACDJE010000345.1:659302-744962 GCA_016647715.1 Pavo muticus
AAAAAAAAACAGTACTTGAGTAGGAAATGAAACGGATGAGCACCTGCTGAACATCCGTTCAGCAGGACTGCCCCGGGCTCCTCCAAACACTGCAGCAACCTCCCCCACCTCCCTGCCCGGCGGAGGCTCCAGCTGCCAGCCCAAGGCAGAACGAGAAGCCCTGGCGGGGTAGCAGTCGGCCCCACGCCCCGAGAGCCGCCTCCACACCTCACCGCCCTGCCCCTCCATCAGGCTGCCCCGAGCTCTCTCTCGCCGCCATTACCGGCTGTTGGGCGCCGCCGTTGCCATGGGGACGGACAGCGGCCGCAGGGCACCCTGGGAGTTGTAGTCGTGGCCTCGCCATCTTACCTCGGTCCCACCCCCGCCTGTCTGTATCTGCGCTTCGTCCCTGCACACGCTATTTGTATTTTTGTCCAAGGCTATACATAAAGCTTCTCATGCTCTAAAATCTGTATCTGTAATGGTTTCTCTGTCTGCTGCCTTTGAGTTTGTTCTCTCCCTGAGTAGTTCAGGAGGGGATTCAGGTGCTGAATAGCACAGAGAAAATATTATTTGCCTTTTGTGTCCCAGTTCTAATTTTTAGCACACTCAGAATTAATTATTATTATTGCTATATGTTCAACAACTACTAGTATGCTTTGGAGCACGTGACCACAGCATCCTTTGTAATTCTTCAGAGCATTAGTATCCATGTCAACCCATTTGTAAACAGTATATTTCAACTTACCAGACATTTTCATTCCATTTAGGAATGAAAGTTTTCATTTACATGCAATTTTTCCAGAGAAATAGGCATAGAATCAGAGAATCGTAGGATGGTTTGGGTTGAAAGGGAGCTCAAAGCCCACCCACCCCAACCGCTGCCGTGGGCAGGGCTGCCCCCCACCAGCTTAGGCTGCCCAGGGCCCTGTCCAACCTGGCCTTGAGCGCCTCCAGGGATGGGACACCATAGCTTCTCTGGGCAGATGTGCCAGCGCCTCACTGCTCTCTGAGGAAAGAATTTCCCCCAATATCTAACCAAAATCTCCCCTCTTTTAGTTTAAAGACATTTCTCCTCATCCTATCTCTATCAGACCATGTGAAAAGTCAGTCTCCCTCCTGTTCATAAGCTCCCTTCCAGCACTGAAAGGCCACAGTGAGGTCTACCTGCAAACTAACCTTACTCACACTGAACAAGTCCAGCTCCCTCAGCTTGTCTTCATAGGAGAGGTGCTCCAGCCCTCTGAGCATCTCTGTGGCCTTCCTCTGGATCTTCTTCAAAAGCTCCAATATATAATAACTTTGAGCAAAATTGTATTATTTTGTACTAAGTTGTTTATCATGTTTTGCATGTAAGTACTCTTATATAGGTATGGGAAAATACCTAATTCCAAATGGCTTTTTTTTTTTCCTAAACCTCCCATTGCTTCTCAAAAGAAGAAAAACTGACAGATGGCAAGCCACAGTAAACAGTGCAAAATATCCATACTGTTATTTTTAGTTTTCACTGAGATTTTTAAGGATTCCTGTTCAATACATGAAATGCTGCATTTCCAGCTTCATATAGCGGTTTGAATGTGCAAAAAACTTAGTTTCTAAAGCAGCATTTCTCTTGTGCTCTAAGTTCTATCTAATCAATCCTAGTAAGGAAGGATTATATTCCATTTTAAGTAGTTTTAGGATTGGACACTCTGATGTTCAGTCATAATTTTTAGTTTGTGCACAAGGTCAGTTTTATCTCTGACAGCAGGTCAGCTTGCTGAACTCAGTATCACATTGCAAGCTTACAGCAGAAATGAACCTGGTCTTTAGAATCTAAAAGTAATCTGTCAATATTTAACATTCTTTAAATACCTTTTGTGCTCAGAGACCTTCTTGAGCAAATATGTGCAGGCAGCCACTGAATTGTGACTGTCTTTGGGATAGAAGAAAACAGACAGATGGAAGAAGTGCATCCTGGATAACACAGTAGAATGGAAATTTTTTTTACCAAGAATTCTGGGCCTCCTCTTATTGGAAAACTTCACCAGTGATGCAAAGAGGAGGAAAAGAATCCATTAATAGGGTTTGCATACATGCAATTGGCCCAACCACCCTCCTCAGTATCAGGAAATGGACTGACATAGTCATTTCAGAGAAGTGCCTGAGCCCTGCAGTTTGGATCACGATCTGAGTTTTTTACAGCTGTAACAGAGCCTTATTTCAAGAAATCTCTCATCCCTGATATAATTACTTTTGAACCTATGTTCCCCCTGCCCTGCCTTCCCTTTTGTAACGTGAAAAAATGTCCTTATTGTGGTCAGGGAGAGAGTGCAAGCCCTTTTATGGTGGAGGTGACTGAGACTGCATCAACACAACTTTAAACTTTACCCTACAGCTCTGTGATCTTCCCCTACACTGAGTTGCCTGATCCCTGTCCCTTGTCCCTTCCCCCTCTCCTGAACATTTCTCCAGCCCTGACTCATTGGTGCAGGACTCTACTTTGCCTTTTATGGACTGCCATCCTGTCAATCTAATTCGATAAGGCCAGGGGCAGGTGCAAACCCCTTGCTGTGGCTCCTCTTACTACCCAATCCTCGCACTGGCCCCTGATCCCAAAATACCTAAAAGCCAATGGAGTGGGAAAACCCGGGACCCTGAGGAGAGAGAGAGCTGAAGCTGGTGGATTGCTGTGGGGGGCACCCATTTAAGATCTAGGTCCTGCTGAAGGCTGGGATTCCTCTCGGGACTTTGTTGACTTGTGGATAGCAGGCGTGCTCTGCTGATTCATTTTCATCACTGTCAAAATGGTGATCAAAGTCTTTGTAGCCACATCTTCGGGGTCTACAGCGGTAGGTGTCTCATTTAACATACGCCTCTTTCTGCTGGGATCAAGCTGATAAATTAGCCTAGAAGATCCCAGAACAGCCTGAGTTTGCATGCAAGAGGAAAACACTGATTTTATTCTCATCTGTATTGACCACTTTATTTTTGAAAGCAACTCAAGATGTAGAAAATGGATGTTAATGTAAACTTGCTCGCATGTTAGATTGTACTATAGATATAACATTTCCATATAAAGTCAGTTAATAGATTTATTTCTGTTTGAAGAAGTGTATGCAAAATATGTTAATTGAAGAAGGAAAAAGTGGATATTGTATTTGCACAAATACTAAAATGGGTTGTTAATAGTAGAAGTTAATGTATTTAATTTTAAAGGAAATTTCAGGACGCTGCTCCTGCTGAATGGGAGCTTTGTCTGATAAAGAGCCTGGAGTCAAAGTGAGCTGAATAAAGCTATGCAGAAAGAATGTCTTCTCCATCCTCTTTTTTAAGTATTATTTTTTTTAAGTATCTCTTAAAATGCGGTACTGTTGATTCTTAGAATTGAGACCTACAGCTGTAGCTGTCAGCATAATGTATTAGTTGAAGGAAAGGGCATGTGAATAGTAGAGAGGTTGGAAGTCTGTGGGAGGTGGGAACTGAGAAAGGACTGTTTCCTTTTATATCCAGTTCCCGTATCATCTCAGATTGCAGCTTTCCTTTGGCAGTCACTCATTCCCAGTGACATGGCTAAACAATTTGGCTGGTACTTGCACATAGCTGTAACTACATCTCTGTCTCTCTGACACTAGCCTCATGTCTTTAAGAAGCTTCTAGAGTTGAAAAGCTCCAAAAAAAAAACAATGTCCTGATCATAGAGCCATCATCTCTAGAAAATGAACTGGGAGATATTTGCTAGAATTCAAACTTTCAAAAGGAAATTTTGCAGCTCTCTCATCAGCTTTTTTTTTTCCCCTCCTATCTGTAAGCTTGACACTCTGAATTTACCATCGACACTTTACTATTCCTTTTTTAATAAGAAACCTTGTATGCAAGACAGAGAAAGAAGAGGAGGAGGTTGGAAACTGCAGGTTTGTTAGTTTGATCTAGCAGTGACTGCTTAAACAGTGTTGTAAATTGCCACGAAGTGTGCATTGGCAGTCTTTTCTCTCCTGTTCAATCTTCTGTTTTGGTCTGCTTTGGTTGACCGAACGAGAGCCTTACCTGCTCCCTTTACCAGTCATCTGTTCTGCAGAAAAGGTGTGACCATGACCAAAATCCCACCGCAGACATCCTCTGTGTGTGTTGTCTTCATTACCTTGGTCCTCCTTTGAGATAGATGTGCGACTCTGGCATGGATTGTTGCCATTCCAGCTACAGGTTTGGGGTTGTAGTTCAGCAAGTCAGTGGAGTGTTTTAATTAAATGTTGACATTCAGGAGGTCACTTAAGCAATTAAAACTAAACATATCATATAGGTAGTTCTATCTGAACCCAAATCTTTCCTTTGCTATACACATTTCTTGCATCTCTTTCCCAGCTTTCAGCAATAACTACCTCAATTTCTGTTGGACTGCAATGAAGAGGTGTACATGTATGCTACACTGAACACAGGGCAACATGCAAATTTTATCCCATCATTTTGTACTGTTAAGCATTGCTACTGCCAGTTTTTACTTCTGAGAAAGACAGCTGATGCCAGTGAACTGCAATTGGCTTTAAACTTATTAATGCCATTCTCCACTATATGGTAGCAGCCTTCAAAAGCTGTCAGTGAGATCCCAGACATATTGAAAGGAAGAGTATGGCATCTCTGCTGGGCAATATGCCTCTGTATTTCCTTCTTTCTAGTGCGTGGGTTGTATGAATAGCTGTAGCAATCTCAGAAGGCAGCATGTGTTTGGATTACTGGTACGTAATTGTAATTCCAAGTAAACACAATGTTCAGCTGGAGAAGTTTTCCACATTTACTGATTAAAATAGACAGAAGGTATTTTTTTCAGTGAACTTTTGGTAAGTTTTGATATATATTAAATAAAACTCACTCATGCAAGGAGCTAACATAAACCCCGGTATATTATTATATTTTGAATTTTCTATCAGCCTTGTACAACTTCTGCTATTCCTCTCCAAGGAAATCTGTAGTAAAAGGCTAAAGATTTATATGACCTGAAGAGAAACCAGAGTATCCTTTAGGAGAATGAATTTTATCCCTATGAGTTTTAAATTGGAAGTCTAAATTGTCCTAGTAGCACTTACGATCTCTCTTCAGTGTGTCTGATCTGCATCAAATGCATGTTGTTCATTCGGAATTTCAAAATATGATGGTCCTGACCACTCCTGTTGTAGGTCAGCAGAGTATCATTAGCAAAGAATTAAAATAATTTCTATTTTATGTGCTACACAATTACATTACTAATTGCAACTGGTTGTTGTGTAGAGAAATACTTTTTAAAAGTGGGTGCAATGAACCCAGCAGCATTCTGGTGCTCTGGATCAGATGCTCAAGTGATATAATTCAGTGCAGGTCTAGGGCAGATTGGTTTGTACTTTTCCCCTCAGTGATTCAGAAATTTGTTTTAAATAACTTTAGCTTTATGATCTTTCTGTGCCAAACATAGCTGATACTGAGCTATGCATGAAGGCAAGCAGGAGTGGAGACAGCATTAAAAAAGTACTAAATGATTGGCTTGAAAGAAGCATTCAATGCTAAATAATTTTGTTACTAGCCACACAAGTGTTTAGAAATGGGTAAATTCCTGCAAAATCCAAGTATATCATGAGAATGGGGATTCATGTCTTACACAGAGGTCTTCTAAAGTCTTGCTTCCTAGTGCTTATGGTTAGGGCACCTCTAAAACCCCCTTTTTCCAGTGTTTCTGTTTCTTTTAGCTTACTCACTTTCAAATCTGCAGGTCTCAGTTGTAATGTAACTCAATCACATCAGAAAGACCAAGCAAGATGTAGACTAATAAGACTAATACTTGACAGAATAACTTGATAGTAAGTTAGAATGTAATAAATAAGAATATTGATCAGAAGATTGTGTCTCAGTTAGAACAGAGAGCTGCAGCAGCCTTGCCTGCTGACATTGATGTTCCCACTGCAGTAAGTTGTTGACTAGATACCATTTGCTTCTTCCACAGGCAGCTGGTCAGTGGGAATGCTCTGGATTGCAAGAATATAGATAACATTCAGTTATGCATCAGGTGAAACTACTGTGATCTGTAGCTCTTACACTCTAGCTAGATTATATTTATTTAAAAGAGTTCTTTCTTAATTTAAGGGACTGTCAGCTAGGCATAGCGGAACTTAAGCTTTGTTGAAAGGGAAAATGGCATTGATGAAATAATATCTTGCTCACCACCACTTCCAGGGAATTTGTGGCTGAGTAATCTGAATTCTTCCCATGCCATCAGACACAAGTGAGGGCACAAACAAGTTCCTGCAATCTCATCCCTTCTGGGAAAACCTTTGTGTGTCCTCTGTGTTGTTATGAACTGGAAGATTTCCCCGAGTGCTGTTTGCTAGAGACATTCTTAACGGCTGCCCAGCTACTGGTGCCGGCCGTGGCAGAGGCTCGCCGTATAGTTTCATACTTCATGTATGTCTCAGGCACCAAATCTTCTGTTCTGCCTAAGCCCTAGTCATGCTAAGTCTTAAGTATTGCCTCCTGCATAGTTTATTATTATTGTCATCATGAAAAACATCTTGCCTTATCCTTATCCAGGCATAATTACGTGTAGCTTTATTTATCCTCAGTGTTCATTTTTTTTTTCTTCTGGCACTGTCTGAGCCTCCTGTGTATTATGAACTTCAAACTGAAGAAAAAATTGTTTATCCAGTGTTTATTCTAAAAGTTTTAGCTGCAGCCATACACAGGGGAGCACAGACTCAGTAGTTCTGTTTTCCTTATCTCCTCAGCGGCATTATCTGTCTGGCACTTGCTATTCCAGGAGCCGTATCTCCTTCAGTGCTCCAAGGGACAAGCTGATGCTGAAATTGCAGCTGACAGCACTTGAATGCACTGGCTTTCAGAGCAAGTGGTAGAACTCTTAGTACTGGCTCATGCAGATTTTATTAACCCTTTATACAAACATAATAATGCCTCCTCCTCCTCTGAAGTGTGCATGTGTTCCTCAGGCAATCCTTTCAGCCGTCTGGGTGTGTTTAGCAAATAACCGTGCATCTAAATGGCCATTAAGCAAATGACCTCTAATTAACAATTGAAAATAGGAATATAAATGAGCACTGTTGAGAACTGTCAGCCTTGTGGCTTGTGAACACATTAGAGCCATTCTTCATTAGAGCAGTGTTTGCATTCAAAGTTATTTGCTTTTGCTAGCTCACCATAAACCTCTGCTGCTAAATTAACATGCATAAAATGCTATATATTTTTATTTCTTATAAGCAAAATGCAACTGTATAGGTAGAATATATCCTTGCTTAAGAACAATAATAACAAAAATTTGCTCCACCAATAGAATAGGTTTGCAGACTACTTCAGCTTTTCAGGTTTATTAGATTATAGCAATACATAACCCATGGGTATTTCTCATCTTATTGCCTGTCACAAATTGATTTACACTAGGTTGGTGTCACTTTAAATTCAAGTGCTCAGATTTCTGATTTGTGGAAGATCAGGTTTCAAATCATATGGTAGCTTATATGTAAAACTTACTCGGATAAGTCGTTCTAGCTACCGTCATCTTTATTTCACACTAAGTTGCTGCATGGAGGAACAGATCTGGAAGGAGAGTCATCTCTGGAGCAGGATTGTGCTAGGCAGTAAGATAGTTGAGTGAGACCAAGGAGCAGCATGAGGGAATTTGTACAGATCAGTCCAAACAGCATTTGCTTCAAATACTGCAGTTCTTGCAGGACAAAAAATTTGGCCTTGCAAGTCTGGAAATGTTAGAAATAGGCAAAATTGGGAAGCTGTTAAATGTTGCTTAGGAGCAGCAGCCCTTTAGTAGAGAAGTATAATGATTATTATTGCATCTTTAAGCTAAAGGGATAAGCTATAGGCTTGATGTCTTGATCCTAGGTCTATACAGTACTACAGTACATCAAAGGAATAAGGGCCACAGCTGAATTCTAAGCTTTGTATAACATGCTTTATTTATATGTCATATGTTCTCCATGGCCATACTGGAACATTGTTGTCTATAATGTGGGAAATATTCAAGCATAGGAATTAAACTGTACTTGATTTTCACTTACTTTAATTATGCATAGCATTTAAGAACAGGAACTGAGAAACACAAACAGCTCTGAAATCTAAATGTCATATGTAAAGAGTAGGAAAAAGGAAGGTATCGTATACTGAGGAGAATATGTACGTATCTACATATGTAGGCAGGATTAGTTTAGCTATTTGTACACAGCACTCACAGATCTGGAAACAGTGTAGGAGGCTTTCTGCTGAGCTTCTTTTCTAAGATGGAGGGGAAAAGGAAGCCGGGGAAAAGAAAAGTAACAGTAGAGGTCTAGGTGCTGAGAGGTGTTGAATCTCCACTTCAAAAGGTTTGGGGGGGCACAGGAGCAGTGGATCCAACTTGACATACTTGCATCAGCTCTGCTTGTAATAGTAATTGCTTTTTGAAAACAAATTTCAATTTAAAAAAACAGTTTTGTTTTTCCTCTTTCCTAACCAGATCAAAAAGAAACAGCAAGAGGTAGTGGGCTTTTTAGAGGCCAACAAGATTGACTTTCAGCAAATGGACATAGCAGGTGATGAGGACAACAGGAAATGGATGAGAGAGAATGTTCCTGGAGAAAAAAAGCCTCAAAATGGAATTCCTCTTCCTCCACAGATCTTCAATGAGGAGCGGTACTGTGGGGTAAGAAGCTATTTGAAAATCTAATGCCTTTGGACCGTCTTCTTTCACAGAAAGTGACACTTTTCATTAGTAAGAAGTGTCCCCAAACAAACTCCTTAAAAGAGTTACAGATTCACTTTCAAGGACCAATTCTTAGAAGGAGTTTTTAGGCACAGAAAGAAAATTAGAGATAAGATTATTCCTTTTTTTTTTTTTTTTTTTTTTTTTTTTTAAGAGAAAAATACAGTTGGAAAAGTGATTAGAGAAATTCTACTTAGCGGGCTAAATTGATTATCCCCTGCAGACCTATGCCTATGCATGAAGTTTGCTGCCTGTGAGGAGCTTCGTGTTTTTCCTCTCACATTCTCCTACCTCCTGCTGTGTAGCTCACTCACACTTTAGCCTGCTGTTGGCTCACTGCCTAAATTCTTCAGCTCCTGAGGATCAAAATGAGTACTGGCTAGGTGATACTATGGCTTCTTCGCACAATATCACAGGATAACCAAATGTAGACTATGAAAACAGCTTGACTGCTCTTGGAGTAGTGAGTGCTTAGTTATGTGGTTTAACAATATTGACCTACTTGGTAGCTGTTTGGCACTTCAGTTCTCGAACTTTCAGTTAATTTTGCATGGTGTATGTTGGTTGCCTGTGCTGCTAGGAAGTCAAGCAGATATCTCAGACACCAGGGGCTGTGAACAAGCATCTTTCTTTTCCACTGTGTTATAGGAAATTTATTTAACTGGAGTGGTTCTTATGTGTGGTTTGAGTTATTGAAATTAAATTAATTATTCAATAAATCCAACTCTTCATAACAGAAAAGGTAACACATCTTCACGTGCGCTTGTAACCGGTTATTTCTCTTGAGAAAGTTCAAATCGGTGATATAATACTTCTACAACGTAAACATTAGGATTGAGATTCAAAGGAGAAACCAGAGGCAGTTTTTTTGCTGACAGTATGTATGGAAATGCAAGCTGGAAAGTACTCCGATATGATCTCTGAAGTGAACTTGCAAAGTACTCTGAAACGCAGCTCACATAGTGAGTCCAGTTTTATGTTACTCGACAAATCCAGTGTGAACTACTGTAAAGGTTGCTTTGGGAGAGAAGGGATTTGCATGTCATAATGTTTTCAGAATTAACTGAAGTACTCTGAGAAAAAAAAAAGTTGGTAGTTTGAGTAATGAGTACAATTGTTTCCTCATTTTCTCACAGGAATTTTGAAAGAGAACTTGGTAGGTTAGATTTCATGGACATTTTAACATCTAATCTGTACCAATATAATGTATCACTTGATATATCTTACCCTGGATTTTGTGGCAGCCAATGTTGCCATAAATATTTCTGAGATTCCCTAGAGAGGTTATCTAGTGAATTGAAAAGTAATTGCCTTGCAAAGCACTGCAGCCAGTCAGCCTTGCCAGTAAATGATAAATATACCGTTTTTACTCCATGTGTGAAGCCATTTCAGGAAGCCAAATAATCTGCATCTGAAAGAAAATTTATGTTAAAGAAAAGTCCTTTTAAAAACATCTCAGTTTGGAAAAAGAGTCCAGAAATTAATTGTAGCTACTGATTTAAAAACTAAATCAAACTTACAATTAGTTTAAAAGTTTCCAGAGTTCTTACGTGCCCAGCTTTCAAAGCTTATATCTAATGACCCCAGTGGGTGCATAACAACGATTCATTTTTTGCATGACATCTCAGCACACTTTCTGAATAAATAAGGTAAAAATATCAATTCATGGTCCTTACCCTTCTCCGTGGGAGCAGGTGCCTTAGAGGAGCTGCAGAGTGAGATGAAGTGAGATGGCATGGGAAGGTTGAGAACATGGCCAGCGGCTGGCAGGCTGCTGCAAAATTCCTCAGAGGGACCTGATGTCTTCCACAGTATATCTACAGTACAGAGCTGGGGATTTGCATTCTACTTCCCTGCATAACCTTTGCAGGCCCAACAGACTAATCATTCTGAAATCCAGGACTCTTTTGCCCTGCTTGAAGTTTACATAATGTATATACCTTAACTCTTCCCCAGTGTCCCACTTCCTTTGTCTTTGCACAAAGGAAAAATGGGGTGGAGGACAGTGAAGTTCCAGTGTCCTGAAGTCATGAAAGTCCCTTTAAAATATGTTGTTCTTGTTAGAAGAGTCTTCAAGGGTCTCAGCTTCATGACATCTGGAAGCCTAGAATTTCTAGTCTGGATATATGCAGCCAGTTTATACCCATTTCCTTGTATGCCAAAATTGCCCATTAGCTTAAACAGTTCTCATCCAGTGTGTATTTGTAACTGGAGATTGTATCCTCTTAATGTTCTTTTTCACTGGGCTAAAAAAGTCGAGCTCTTTACTCCACTGAGTGGTTTTTTTTTTTTGCTTATTTGTTTGTTTTGTAAGACTATTTTTTTTTTCTCCTTTCTACTATCTTCTTTTTTCTTTCCTCATTCCTCATTCCCAAATAGTCCTTTTTTTTTTTTTTTTTTTTTAGGTCAGAAATTGTTATTTTTCTTTTTTGCTCCTTCATACTTTCTGAAATATCCCCTTTCTTTCACTTTCCTTACCACTGATGGTCCTGTACGTTTTGTTCCCCGTCACACATCTACATGTATATACATAAGCAGTATCCTACACTGGGGGCATTGGGAAAATGAAAATTCAGGATAAAGATTTTCTTCCTCACCCTAAGAAAGAGGAATTTGAATTGAGACATGACAACCTCCAACTATTTTAAAGGCTGCAGCTGCAACAAAGAGGAATTCACTATTAGTCTGAATTAAGTAGTGATCCTACCTCAAGTAGGAGGTTGGACTAGACGGTCTCCTGAGGTCTCTTCCCGCCTGAACTGTCCTGTGGTTCTAGGACTTCATAAAGTATGTTCTGCTCCGTAACCACTGGAGATAGATAAGATGTAATGTATGAAAAAAAAAAACAAAAACCACCCAACAAAACCCACAGCAAATGAATTTTTAATCAGATATCAGCAAAAATATATATATATATGTAGTGCTATCTAGTTGGCATTTGAGGAAACAGATTAGAAATTGATTCGTTTTCTACGCTTGGCTATGGCACCAGTTTCAAATTTCCATTCTAATCCATCAGTGTTGGCAATTATGTTCTTATTTGATCTTTTTCTTAATCTCTTTCTTTGCTCATGTCTAGACAGATGTCTGTGTCTATGTTACTTTCTAAATATACTGAGTGCTCTGTAGCTCTTGTCTTTACTTTTGCTTAAAAAAAAAAACCCACCCAAATACCTAGAAAACGAGGAAGGAGATGAAAAGTAAACTGCTTTTCTCTGTAAGCTGAAATCTATAGGTTTCTCTTTAAACAGAAATCAACAGAATGAACTACCAGTGTATATCTGTTTTGAAACGGTGGCTTTCTTAAACACTTAAGGCAAGCATGGGTTAGATAAGAAGGGATACCCCACAGAAACAAAAGCAAAGAGATGGCTTGAGGAATGAATAACCTGGAACAGCAGCAGGTACTCTGCCTGTTCAGGGTGAAATGTGTTCTGGGGCTTCTCCCAGGCTGCGCAGTTCCTATTGCTCGGTCTGTGCAAAAACCAGTTTGTCCTTTCGATAAATCAGTGAAATGGGCTGTCGTCTGGCCTGGCTGTTAAGCTATATTGCCTCTCCAAACTGGACTGAAATGTCATTGATTCCAGTGTTGTTGATATTAGGGTAGCTTCTAAATCATTTGCTGCAGCCTTTCCCTAGGATACCATTTGGCAGACATTTATGGAAATACTAAAACAGCCCAAAAAAACAACTCAGGTCCCAATGTAACTTTACAAACAAATCTCAGGGATGAGTCAGCACCTTCTTATTTACAGGTTTCTATTTTTGGAGTTATTTGGGGTGAGAGGAAGGATAATGAAGTGGTCACAGCAGTAATCTAGGACTAGCAGACACGTGTTTAGCCCCTATCTTTTACAGAGCTGCTGTGTGACTGTGGGCCAATATGTATGAGCGGAGTGGTTGACTTCTTAGATATATATTAACATTTTTTCTGTGTAAGATGTGAGTCATGAATTCCTCAGAAACAATTTAGTGATGGCAGATTCCTTACTCAATAGAAAGGTTGTATAGATGAACATAAAGACCGTGTGAGTTCTAGGCGGCAGAATAGGAGCCATACACCCCATCTTTTCAGTTACTTTTCAGTTTTGGGCACTTAAGAGAAAATGGGCATTTATGATACTGATTTATATCTTCAGTTTATATTTGGACAAGACATTTGGGATGGTACATGTACATTAGAGGGAACAACGCAACCTTTTGCTAAGTTTGTCTGAAAAGATACTGCATTTTCTGGTTAGAGTGCCTTTCCTTAAAACAGTTTCCTTATTATCATTTCACTTGAGCTATTATATTGACTGCTCTCTTTTCTTTGCCACAAAACTGTCCAGGATTTTGAGGGCCTATTTTGTGTTCTTACTCACAGCACGGTTTATCTTAATATTTGAATGGGAATAGCTTTGCTTTTGTATGTATAGCTGAGGCATGTTAAAATTAGATGCTTAATTTCATCTGATTCTCACGTAGATATGATATAATTAAAGTGTAGGCTTCTGGAGAGATTTGCCCATTTCTTCATTTTGCCAGCCAGGATGAAGTTCTCTTTATCCAGATATTCTTCCTAAGCCTGAGATAATGCAGGCACTCGTACAAATTCAGTCATATCAATGTAAGAAAGATTTGCGTGGGCTAGTCTCTTCCTCCTGTCTTTTTTCTCTGATTTTTGTTTTGTTTTTATCTGTTTCATTTTTAGGACTTTGAATCCTTTTTCTCAGCTAAAGAAGAAAATATTATTTATTCATTCCTGGGTCTTGCTCCTCCTCCAGGCACAAAGGTATGCACTGCTGTCCTTCCGTGGGGGTAATATATTTGATTTTAATAAAAGACAAAGATTAGCAGTGACTCAGCATGTCAGATGGAGGATAGTGACAAGCATTACATTAGATGCCAGTGCAGCAAAATGTTCTTAAGGGAAAAATAATATGGCTAGTTCAGTATTAAAAAATACTTCTGTCTTTTTCTGTCCTTCTTTCAGAGCAGGCTTGTTACCATGCCTCCATCTGATAATTGTTTCTTTCTTTCTTTCTTTCTTTCTTTCTTTCTTTCTTTCTTTCTTTCTTTCTTTCTTTCTTTCTTTCTTTCTTTCTTTTTTTCTTTCTTTTTTTTTTTTGACACAAACCAGTCGGGTTGTATCATGTTCAGCTTTTAAATGATGCAGAACTTCCTGACTAAATGTATAGGTTGTGTCAATCACAAGGAGCATTCATTTCTCCCTGACTGCATCAAACCTTGAGCAAATGAGGTCTGTGCTGGCCTCCAGCAGGGAGGCTGGCCTGCTGGACCCATTCTATTCTGAATGGGTACACAAAGATTGGCACTGTGAGATTCAGTCCCTCTGCCTTAAGATAAATTAAGGTCTTACTCAGACTTCACAAACTCCCTTTGGCAAGTCTACTCATTTTTCTCCATCCACAGTATTTTGAAAATGTTATATTTATGACAAAAGGAGATCCTGTTTTTTCATCTTTCCTCCTTTTACACAAAGCAATGTGTTCTTTCTTTCTTTAACACAGCCTTTTTATAGGTAAAAGCTCTATAACTGGCTATATTAGAGCATATTACAGTTATCTCACAACCATCTTTGATCTTAATCAAATGTTGCTGCCTTTGACATGGGTGATTCAACAAACAAATTGAATCAGACGAGTGATGAGTCAGTGACAGCATAGAACTCTGCTGTATTGTCATGATCTGGATGAAGAGCTGCCCTGGAGCATGAGATCTGCTTTCTGATCTAACTAAGCTGCCAACTGTGTAGCAACTCTGAGTAAAACAGCATTGTAAATGCCTCTGTTCGTCCTCCACTGTAAAAGCAGAGAGAAAAGCAAGCTTTGCTAAGTGCTTTGAGAACTGCAGATGAAGAGATACCCAGGGGAGAGCCACAGCTGCTATAAATGTTGTCTTTGAGTCCCTGTGTGATAAGTAACAAGTGATTTAAACTTTCTGTTTTCTGTCCTGTTGCCCACCAAGGGGAAAAAAGTTACTAGCCTACCTTGCAAGGTTTTTTTTTGTGATTTCATTGAATTAACATCCATAGAGCCATGCAAGACTTAAAGGACTGCAGGTATTACTTACAATAATCATTATAAAAGATATGTGGAGGATCAATGAGATAAAGAAAACTGCATTTTTCCATCTTCCCACTTCTTATATTATCTTCTCCTTCATGCAAGGTTCTGTTAGATACAGGATCTGTAAAGCAAAGTGGCATTTTATTTAGAATTCATTAGTTCCCAGATGTCAGCTAGGTCTCTCACATTTTCTGATTTGTGATTTGTGTAAATGTTGAAAATAACATGTTCAATGCATTCTGCTGGGCAGATAACTATTAGTGCTATTGGTAGAAAACAAGTATGATTTATGCTGATTAATTGCTCCATTGGTTATGATGGGGGTTGTTTCAGTCCATAAAGGGGAAATAAGTGAGAGTTGGTTTAAAAAATCTTTGTAAAGGGTAGACATCTACTTACATCCCTTTGTAATCTGTTTCTGAATTTGAGAAATACATATATGAGTGTTTTAGCATTTGTTTTAGATCTTCACTGCATGACAGTTTGTCTGTGTTTTCTTATGCAAATAACCTTGCTGCACTGCTTTTACTTTCCTTTCATTAGACTGTCAGTTCAACTTTAGCACATTAGTACAATGGGTGATTTGTGACACTGGTTTTCAGCAGCATGAATCTGGGATAATAAGACAGGTGTGGAATAGATGTTGATGAAAGTCAGACAGTTTCTTACTAATCCCTTCGTAAACCTCTCCCCTCCCCTTTCCTTCCCCTTCATCATTTCCTGGAATACTGTGATAATTTGCAAAAGAAGTAAACAGTGAGGTGTAGAAACATCATTAAACAGCCACTAACCATTTGCTTTATGGGTGTTATTACCTCATGGAGTCATTATAAAGTTTACTATAAATTTGATATATTTTCTATACTGACTACTCTTGCCTCAGAAGATTCTCCTTCCTTTTCCATTTTTTTACTCCTATTGCACCAGCAGTAGAAAAGCTCCTTAATGAGCTTTTCTCATTAATTATATGGTTGTTTCACAGTACAGCCCACTAGTATCCTGACCCAAAGCTGTTTTGAGCCTATTTTCTAGGGCAAGCAGAGGGACTCTTGCAACAAATTCAAATTTCTTAACAAGTTGAAGTTAAATTCATTGTCACATCATCCTGCTGAGTGCAACATCTGTTTCAAGTTTGCAAATTCTTTCTTGTAGCCTAGATATCTCTCTGCATTAGGTGGCTACAACTCATTACCAGACACTTATCCAGTGTTTATATTGGGCTGTTATTGCTAGGTATTGGAGATGCAATGGTGGCAAAGCCTCGTGTGGAAGCTTACAGGGTGAGTCTGATGTGTCCAAATAATATCAAAGTTGTCACCAAGGCCAGATTGACTGAGATAAATGCAAAAAAAGTTCTGAATGCACACATATGTAAAAAAGACCTTTAGATCTGTAGCACATGTGTAAGTTGGTCATCATGCACTTATTAAGAATCCTCTCAAAAAAAGCTTCAATTGTTTCAGTAGGAAATAGCAAATCAACATCAAAGTTAACTAGGGATTCTGGAAAACAGTTTGGGGGGCAGCTGCCTAAGTAGGCATCTACTTCTGCCTGCAGCCAAAAATGTTCTGACCAATGCTGAAGTGTCTTGGTAAGGCACAGCTGTACAAATAACAAGTTACTGTTGACCACTGTATTCCCAGTTCCAATACAATGAAGTACTTTGATGCATGAATGGCATATGAAACACATCTTTGCAAAGGCTGCTCTAAATACTCTAATGAGTATTTGCTTAGGCCAACGTGGGAGTCGGGAAAAGATCGTTATTGTTTTACTATATACTAAGTACATTGTTATCATTATTATAAAGTGTGTGATGTGGCCATAAAACTCAATGGTCCTACCAAAGATCAATACATATTTTTGGTACTTCCAAAAGAGTGACTTAGCTCACACGATCCTCTTTCTCTGCCTCATCATCACACTGGTTATCATATTTTCTAAAGCATCATTTAACGGTGATGAGTAACACATTTGATGTCATAGAATCACAGAAAAGATCCTGAGTTGGAAGAGACCCATAAGGATTATCAAGTTCAGTTCCTGGCTCCACACAGGACCACCCAAAACCAAACCCTATGTTTGAGAGCATTGCCCAAACACTCCTTGAACTCCAGCAGATTTGGTGCTGTGACCACTGCCCCAAGGAACCTGTTTCAGTGTCTGACCACTCTATACTGATGAGAAAAGCAGGCAGGATGTTTGTGTTAGTAATTTTTTTAGTCTATTGATATGAAATACCTTCTCACTTGAAGGAATACCTGGACTTAAATACTTCTATTCTGACTTCCTAACATCTTTCATGACAGGCTGGCATTTGTGCCTGACCAAAAGACCACTGTAGTTACTGATAGAATTCTGAAAGATCTCAGTTAATCTTGGATTAGCGACATGAACAGAATGATGTGGCATTGCAAACATGTAATCAATGTACTTTGTATATCTAGAGTCATGCTGTGTCATTCTTAGCTGCCCCTAAACCTGAATACATTTCTTTTCAAAGCACCCCCACTTTTATGCCTAGCCTGAGACTGTTTTCAATATGGTTGAAAAAGCTCTGAAATATTATGTGAAAAGCCCATTAAAAGCTGTGGCTGCACAGCCTTTTTTTTTTTTTTTCTTCTTTCTAAAGTGACACAAGTGAATTGTTCTGTCAGTGAGATGCCTATTACTTAAATTAAGACAATGAATAGGCTGCTGTATTACAACACCTTTGAGCATCTTAGCAAGATCCAAATGAAGGCAATTAATTGCTTTATATTTTCAGGGACAAGCACTTTTTTTTTGACAGCTTTATTAACCGAAGTGGAATACTGCTTCCATTTCTCTTAACCCCAGAGAGCAGGTAGCTTGCAGCAAGATTATCTGTGTTTGCAGTTGCTCTGCGAACTCAGAGAAACTGCTTTACTCAAGCTGAGGGTCTTGTTTCAAATCTTGTGTATACTTAAATCCTTAATCTTAGCATTCCTGATCTTAATGTCATTATCTTGGTATCCCCAAACCCACGGGTACTTGAGCTTTAGTCTTTTTGTTGAAAAAGACTTATACTAAGACTGCTTTGAATTACAAATTTATAGAATATGTATTTTATTTAAAGGTACGTAACTGGTCAGTCAATCTTCTTGAAAGGGACTTCATTTTTAAATAATTAAGAAATGAATTTGATGTTGCTTTGTAGAGCTAGTGTGATGATGGTATTCCAAATACCACAGTTCTCCATACAATCCATGAGAACTATGTATGTGTCCGTGTGTGCTGGCTGACTGATTCTGGAGTTCACATCTTTCAGACACCACTTTTACTTGCCTTAGATTCTGAGGAAGTCTATGATTCATCTGAGATAGTTATACTCAGTAGATACATTTTAATTAGAATGCCATCTTCACTCTTTATGTGTTTCACGTATCTGCCAAGAAATGCTGACTGTGGGGATTTTAAAATGAAATGTTAGGATAGATGCTGAAAACAGACTTCTTATCAATTGGTACTTCATGAACGCTACTAATCTTTCCATTTTGCTACAAAGAAAGTATCTGCAAAGAAATTAATCATTTGCTAAAAGAAACAATGTACAAACACAGTGTTGCACAAGAGAATTCCAATGTTTCTGTGTTGCTGCACGTTTTAATCTTTAAATATTTTGTTATCTTGAGAGAAAAAGTGAAAGATAAGCCAAAAAAGTGTCTCTGTAGATCTGTTTTTAATAACAGCGCCACCAGCATCACCATACAACGAGCCCACAGTTTTACGTAGTCTTCAAATGAGACAGTGTTGCCAGAAAAAAAAAAGAGCCTTTGGTCCTTCCTCCATCCTCCATCCTACTTCTGCTTGCTCCCAGCTGCTCATTGCTGTCTCCAGCCATCCTCCACATGATGGCAAAAGCATTCATGTAGCTGTGTAAAGGAGTGAGCAAACTGTGTGAGAATCATTCAAGTGGATGAGTTTTAAGGGCTTGGTCACAGGAATGGAGAGGATCTCCTCTTCTCTTCAAGGATGTGCTGCTCTGCCCATAGTGTGTAGGACTTCTGATGACACAGGACATGACTTCTGAGCCTAATTCCCTGTTGCTGGAGGTGACCACTACAGGTTAACACTTCTCAGAATTGGTCAAATTCCCTTCAGTAAGTTAGGTCCATTGCCTCCACTTATCTACTAGAAAACTCTTCCGAAATTTCACTCTGCTGATGGTCAGAGTTTTTATTTACAGCTGGTTTGTACTCATTTTGCATACACTTCAGTGCTCTTCCTTATCCTATCCCTCCCTGATATTTACTCTGATCTATTTTTAGAGCACCATCATGTCCCCTCACTGCATTACATTCAATAGATGAAAGCAGCAAAGCTTTTTTTGTCATAAGACAGGCTCTCCATTCCCTCAAATATTCCTCTAACCCCCTCTGCACCTGTTCCAGGCTGAATTTCTCTTTCTTGAGCCTGGATGATTGGAATGGCACAGAGTGATCCAGGGGAGGTTTCTCCTTTGCTTCACACAATGATATTAATATTTGCCTTCAGCTCCAGCAAATGTACTTCACCTCATACATCTGAGGATTATGCTTATTAACACTTTCACTGTTGCATCGTGTTCTTTGCTCAGTTATTCTTTGGTTATTTAAATACATCCATCTTTTTCTTATTTGATGATCATCAGCTAACAAGCTCCCAAAGTACAGTGGAAACATCTGTTTCTAGAACCTGTCCCAGAACTACCTGTCCCAAATAACGTGGCTTTGCCCTTTATGCTGTTGCTGTTCAACCTATTTCTATTATTCCATTCAAAACCATAGCAGTTTCCTTTTATCTGACATAGGTTGTGATCCAGTGGGACCTTTCACATCTACCTAGCCTGGGCAGGACTTCAAATGAAGAGCCTTCTATGAGCTGCTTGATCACAGCGCTGGAATAAATAGATTAGATAGATTACTTTGTAAATAGTTTCCTGTTGATTTTAAATAAGACAATTAAGAGACAAAATCCTATATTATATCTGTTTTTCTGTATCTTTCTGGTGAGGTTTAGTTGGCATGCATGCTGGGGAAAAAAAGCTTCTTACTCTGAAGCCAGAATGTGCCATCAGGGTGAGCATCCATTTCTGTTAAACTCTCCACAGAAGAGTTAGGGATTCTAGCAAGAGGTACTTGAATTTGTGTTTTCCCTATACAAACTCCATGCATTTACCAACAGAGCAACATGCTCCTTTCACAGAAAAATGTCCAAAGGGGTAAATTCTGATTTGAGTACTGAAGAAAAATTAGAAAAACCTCTCACCAAATGAGAAAGTCAGGAGTATAGAAATGAGTTATTGGTTGTGTGTCCTGAGGCTAACAATGACCTCTTTGCTTCAAGGAGACTGAGAAGTCTGATACTGCTGGTGAAACTGAGGCACACACAGAACACAGTGCAGATGAAGGGGCCCATGAAGAGGCTCAGTCACCATCAGAAGATCAGCAGGTAATTTTTCCTTTTTCCCTTTGTGATTTGAGGGCTTTACCTGTGCTAAGCACATGAAAAAAACCACTCCACAGCCCTCCTGCTATACCTGAGAGTGGGGAAGACTGATTGCAGAATGGTCCTGCTTGTCTTTTGGATGCATTTTCTTCATCATGGTGATATGAAACCTAGATAATGCTGCAGGGAACACAGCTCTACATGAATAAAATCAGTTGTCTTTATTTAATGTTTTCCATTTGCCACTGGTTACCATGTGCTCTTTTTTTCTTAATGCTCATTTGGAACCCGACTCTCATTATGAAGGATAATTTAGAGCTAGACATCTGAGTACTATCCATGTGGAAAAATTTGCTGCTATCGATGGCCAACATCTGCAGTGCTCGTAAATCTGTTTGTTAATGTTTGCAGTCAAGTACCAGCACTGACTGCTGCCACAGCCAGTCATATATGACAGCGTCTTCTCCAGGCCATGCAGGAACCCCTGGGCAGAGCAGAAATGCAGAGCATTGTTATCTTTTCTACCTGCCTCATGGTGAGATATCAAAGTCACATGGGCACTCTCAAACTGCACTGCAAAAGGTTCATGAAAGAAAACATCTGTTTCCTTCAGCTCTCTAGTAAAATAGCTGCAAATCACGATACTCATGTTCTCCTGCGGATAGCTGATATCAGTAAAGTTGTGGTTGCAAGCACAGATGAATGCTGTGTACGTATTTCCTCCTCAGTGAAATGTTTATATTACCCGGCAATGTCTAGAACCAATAGTGACTAAGCAGAAATGGATCTGGTGTCTGAAGATGGAGATCCAGATGCTTTTGCTGCTACTCTGCCAGTTTGGCATTTAAGAACAGGTTTGTTTTAGTGTTGTAGTATCAGGTGAGTCTCTTCCCAGAAGGTCAGGCGTACTGCTGAATTGAGCACTTACACGTGTTCTTTTTGTGGCACGGAGATCAGACAGACCTTGTGGAATAACTGTGACAAATGCATCATCCCTTTCACTAAAAAACGAAACAAATGTTCGTGTTTTCCTTTCCTTTCCTTTTCCTTTTCCTTTCCTTTTCCTTTTCCTTTCCTTTTCCTTTTCCTTTTCCTTTTCCTTTTTCTTTTCCTTTCCTTTCCTTTCGTGTGGTTTTGTTTTGTGTGGTTTTGTTTTGTGTGGTTTTGTTTTGTTTTGTGTTGTGCAGTTCTTATCCAGAAGAAGCATCTCTGTTCGTACTTTCTCCATTCCCATTTTTAACGATGACAAAACCATTAGGCTGGAATGGTGCACCCTTTTGCACAACATCATCCAAGCCTCAGGCACTGGAAGTCCCATTTAAAATTTTGCCTGCGTGGCAATGAGGAGGGGGACAGTCTCCAGAGGGAACTGAAATTTCTCCTTAAACTGTATCCAAGCGCTTTTCATGTCTCTATAAACTCAGCCAGTACATAAATGCTATCAATATCCTTTTCTCTTTAGAGAAATGCCAGCTCTTAAGAGAAACCCAGTGCAATGCCACAGTGCATCCCCTGGCTGGATTAGGTTACCTGCCATTCTGGCTGACTGTCTACTGTAATGTTTTTCAAATGAGAACAGAATGCTGGAACACGTCTGCAAATGTGTCAAGCAGCTGTGTATGAGAGGTTTTGTAATGACATAGTGCAGTGCTGCTCCTATACAACAAGCACCTTGCTCCATTTCTCACAGAATAGATTGGAGCTGTAAGTGGAAAGTATGTTTGTCCTCTCATTTTACAGGGAGGGAAGTGGAATGAGGAGTGAACACCAGGAAAGACAGTGCATTTGAGCTGATCTCTCTTGGTTATGAGGGCATAAAACATTATTAGTCTTCCAAATCTTATTCTTTCACCTGCACAGTCCTGGCTGTGTTGAAAAGTTCTTATGTGGTATATCATAAGGGGGAAGAAAAGTCTTCCGGAAATCAACCAGCTATGATACCCACCTTCATCATGTCAGATGTATGCCAGCTCCTAGGAGAAGAAAACAACACTGTTCCTGTTTCTGTCCCACTCATTGTTACAGAGGGTACACATGACTGCAGGCAGCAAGGTAGTTCCTGCCAGGGATGAACAAAACCCATTTTTCATCCTGGCCTCCTACTCACTCTCTGTGTCACGTAGGACAGATCAGATCAGTGACGTGGCATCTGTCTGCCTTGCCACAGATCATTGTAATTATCACTGCTGTATGGATGGCATGAATCATTCTTTAGAAATTCTGGTGTTTTCATTCACTACAGTGAGCATGCAGAGGACCAGTTTAGATGAGAAGGATAACTTTGAGACAGTCATATTGCCTCAGAAATGAATTCTGTCTTTCATGTCTGTAGCTCATTTTTTTTTACTCTACAAAGAGAGAATAGCATTTCCTTACCCGGTCGGGGTTTTATGAAGTTAAATAAGTTTAATGTTTATGAGACTGCTATTGGAGTACCTCCACTGTCTGTTAGGCCTTAAAGGTTTATATTTTCTTATACTGATATTTTCAGTATTTCCATCTCTCCCTCTCATTCTGCAGCCCAGCACACCTTGTTTGACTGCTTGACCACAATGAATAGGTGTTTTCAGCATGCTCTTCCAGCCCAGCAGCAGGAATGGTAACCAGTAGCCAGCGTGGGTACATAGAGGCTGCACGTGTCCCATGCTGCTTCTGCTGCCATTGCTGGGGGATACAGGAGCCCAGAAGCTCCATCTTTTTGTCTTAGGCTGGTAAGACCCTGAGAAAGCCAGTGAGAGACCCCAGTCCTCTGAAAAACAAATTTTTTAGGTCAGCAGCTCCCTCCTGGAAGCAGCAGGGATAAGTGCACAGTGCAACAGATTGTTCTTCACTCACCTCATGTCAGACCTGCTTGCAGGTTTTCAGACTGCCTGGGTTCAGCAGCTCTGGCTCCTCATTCACACAAGGATGCAGGAGAGCCCAGAGCAGATTCTGGAATAGAAAGTCCCTTACACAGATCCTGCAGTAACAGGAGCAGCTCTCAGTCTGTGTTGCCAAAGGACAGGTACACTTGGATTCCTTTTGATTATAGTTTCCTTTTCACCTTTCCTTCCTTCCACAATCACTTCTTTCACACATTCTTTCCTTCCCTGATCACTTTGTTAAGCTTATTTTTCCTAATAATTAAGACCTACTCCTAATCTCCTTTTCATTCCTAATCCCCACAGAGATAGAGATGTTTGAGGAACCATTTTGCTTGGATATGGTTCCCCTTACCCTTGCTTGGTCTGTCCCTTTCTTTTTGAGTTTTTGGAAGAAAAGACTGTGACCTCCTATGCACTTATTTTTCTTTATTTTTATTGTCTGATATTAACTTTAGATTTTAGCTTGGGGGAGTAGAATCTTTTTAAGTGGTGTCCCAGTTAAATCAGTTTGCAGTACAGATTAGGCTCACTACAGGGAAGAATTATTTTAGCAACATGTTCAAAAATCATATTAAAATGCAAGTCTGTATTCTGTCTCTGCAGTTCCCCGGGCCACATATAAACCATGGCACTCCAGATCACTTCCTTATCTCAACTCATTCTACATAATGTCATAGCTCCTCATGCCGTCTGTGTGCTACTGCTGCATTTGCCTTTTCTCTTTGATTTTTTTGTGTAACATTTGGCTTTCTCTCCAACAATTGGCTTGGTACCTGACATTAAATTCTATTCACTGTTTCTTCTCTTTTTATTTTCTCTCTTTTATCCCTCTTCTCTTCATCACTTTGGCTCAATCTACAGTCTAAAGCCAGTCTGTAGTATTTCATATTCCCCAGTAATGCTGAGCCAAGGCATCTGTTCCAGCCTACAACAGTTAGTAGAACTTCAAACCAAATTCTGAGTGGTGATATATAACACAGATAGAACTCTGTATAATTCTGATTTAACTTTGTTTTTGAAGACCAGCTAACTACCTCTCCCCTCCCCCAACAAGGCAAAAGCAAACAAAACCCAAGCTCTAATGATTTGCTTGCAAATGAAGCAGATTTGATTGGAAGTAACTGAGAAAAAGAGAGCTGTGTTTTATGCTTTTATATCTCCTTTTCACAGTAAATGCTTAGCTCAAATGTGCTTTGTGAGCTAATCTGGAGGACGTTATCCCAAAGTAAATCCACTGAATTCCACGTAATTTCCCTGCATTCAGTGCTTAATTTCTGCTGTGCTTTGCCTTTATGACCTCTGATATTCTTTTTTTGATCATTTTTTAAACCTTTTCTTTTGTGTCTTTCATGTAGGAAAACAAGGAAGAAGATGCAGCATCAGGGGTATAGTATATTCTTTAGCCATTTTGCTTTCATTTTTCATTTGCGTGCATTTAATTCCTTTTTGATCTCTCTAACACTCAAAAGATAGCAAATTCTTATTCATGAAACTGAATATAGCAGTATTCAATTCTGCTAGAGGAAATTGTTGATCACATCATAGTCATGTTTTTGGGGAGCATAAATAGGCAGTTAATTGTTAAAAGCTGTCAGTGAAAGATACACTTTCCTGGATTCTTCAATAAAGTTTGCCAAGGACTCACAAAAGAGATAGATCTTTGAAAATCTGTGACTGACACTATGCTGATTACAGAGTCGTGTTGATTTAGGCAGTTCTTGCCTGCAAAGGGTGTATTTTCCTTGCTTCCTTCTAGGGTCTGTAAGGCCCAGGTGCAAATTCTTACATGCTTCTCTGCTTTACACAGCATTGCAAGTTTATGCCTTCAATATTTCTTCACTGTTCTCAGTAAAATTAATTATTACTTTAGGCTATTTTCCACTGCAAACCTGCAATTAATCAGAGGGCACATTTAATCTTCCCACTTCCAAACTGCAATACAGGCATATATATATACATGGGTACATACACGCATGCCTGCTGCCAGGGTTGTGGGTATGAAAGCTAAAATGGAATTCCTAAGCCCATGGGCAGAGTATCGGTGCTTCTGGTGGTGAGGCTTGTGAGGGCTGTGAAGGCCTGCTAGTGTTCTCTGACACTATTAGCTCTTACTTCAAGCAAGAAAAAAAAGTATATATCTTTTGTAAGCTGTAACTGACTTAAATTTGAAACTCAAGTTGTTGGAATGGGTCTAGAGAAGGGCCACGAAGATGATTGAGGGCTGGAGCACCTCTCCTGTGAAGACAGGGTGAGGGAGCTGGGCTTGTTCAGCTTGGAGAAGAGGGGGCTCTGGGGAGACCTCATTGCGACCTTGTATTTAAAGTGAGCTTATAAACAGGAGAGAAATCAACTTTTTACACAGTCTGGTAGTGACAGGACAAAGGGGAATGGTTTTAAACTAAAAGAGGGAAGATTTAGATTAGATATCAGGGAAATTTTTCACTGAGATGGTAGTGAGGTGCTGGCACAGCTGCCCAGAGAAGCTGTGGTGCCCCATTCCTGGAGGCGCTCAAGACCAGGTTGGATGGGGTCCTGGGCAGCCTGAGCTGGTGAGTGGAACTGGGTGGGCTTTGAGGTCCCTTCCAACTCAAGCCATTCTATGATTCTACCTAAAAAATGTTGGTTGTCTGAGGACTTTCCTCAGCTCAGTTTGATACTGAGAAGATTAACCTGACATGCCAATGAGCTGTGTCTAGCAGGTATTCCTTTATTGCAGTGCTGGGCACATAGGGGATGGTTCTGCCTAATATATGCACCTTGGCTCATGTGCAGATTACATTTATTGGTTGTGCTTATACATACTCATATTTTGCTCCAGAATTTCATGCACATGCTAAATATTTTCTCAAACTCATTAATGTTTTCTTAGAACTGATTAACATAAGACCCTCCCCCTTAGAGCATGTGCAGTCGCCCTTGGGGATCTTTTCATTGGTAATCTGGGGGTCAAAGGAGGAAGGCTGATAGTCTTCATTGCTCCTAAACTTTTGTCCTCAGTCTTCAGGAGCATGCTCAGTTAGGTGTTCGTCTCCTCAATAAATGAGATTTCTCTGGTTTGTCTTGATAGAGCCCATCCGTCTTCAGTTTGACTTCATTTTCCTTCCTTATCTTTAATGTAGTACATATGGTTCCTCCAGATACTGCTGCTTGCATAATTCGAGGTCCTCACTCTACCAAGTTTCAAAAAAAGTGATAACCAAAGACAATTCTTCTGCAGAAAGAATCTGAAAGATAAAATATTTTGTTGGAAGGAGAACTTCAGCTGACTTATCTTATATTCCCTTTTTTGTAAGGATGATCCCTTAGTGCAATAGTTTCCTCTAGAAACAACCATTCAATAACAGAAATCTGACTGCAGAAGCTCCATTTCTCAAGCCCATGTTTGAATAGGTTGGCTCAGTTACTTGGATATGATTCCTGTGGACTGTGAGTCTGAAATCTGTAACTTGCTTACAGCTCCAGGATGAAATTCCTTTAAGTTTTGTAGTTGAGATATTGTGTAAAAGTATGACATTTTTGAGATAAAACTTGTTTACATTGGAAGTGAGGTTGCTCTGAGCATGAGTTTACTGGAAGAGAAGGAGTAGAGAAGCCTACAGTGCTATTTCTGGTTGTTTTTCAGAGCAGGATTATACTTCTATGCTTCATTGACTAGCTCTTAAAAGACAATAAACACAGATTGTTATCTGTGTTACATAAATGCTACCTTTCAAATAGCAGTTTATTCGGTTGACTGGAGGAAAGAACTATTGCCTGTAGATTGTGCATTTTCTCCTTTATTTAAAAAAAAAAAAAAAAGAAGAAGAAAGAAAAAGGAAAAGATGAAAAAAGAGAAATAAAAGCTTTAGAAACAGAAATAAAGCCCTTTTATCTGACTCCAAATGATTTTTTTTTTAAAATTATTTGTGAGTTTAGTTCCTCTGCCATGAATCTTCACTTGTTCACTTGAAGAAAACTTCCAATTCAAAATATTAAAATTTTGCCATGTTTAAATATACTTCATATTCTCATTTTGATTTGGAATGGCTATTTACATCTTATCTACGGGCTATGTTCTAACCTATCTCAGAAAAGAATTCTCGTATTCCTATGCTTGCCCATTAGCGCCACAAGGCTTAGAGCCATGGACTATTAGGAATAAAAACTCTGTGCATCACTCCTCTGTTCTATTTTTTAAAGGTTTGATAAAATTACTCTTGCAGTTACAAAAGCATTTCAAGACTTTTTATTCTTCCTTCAGCTACTATATTCTAAACTACAAATATTTTCTATAAAAAGGAAGAAGAAGAAAAGCATGAAGAGGGAGAAGAAAAGGAAGAAGAAGGAAAGCAAGAAGAGGGAGAAGAAAACGAAGAGGTGGAGGAGCAAGAAGAGTCTTAGTACACTTCCTTATGACACATTCTCTCTTGAACAGGTTTTCAGGTAAGCATTAAGTATCCAGAACAGTTTCTAAATGTTCTTAAAGAAGCATTGACTTGAAATTTTTGTGCATGTTGTTTTATGCAATGCCTGCAAAACAAGAATGGAAAGAACTAATCAAACCCATACGTATGCTCTAGCTGCCCAACTGATGGGCCAAATATACATTTAACTGTTAGACTCATTGCAGCTTCTCTTCTATCTTTCTGATTTCACCGAAAATTTTAGGAGCTTCACGTCTCAGATGTAGTTGAAATTCGTCAACATGTTCAAAACAAAGGGGAAGGATGGAGAGCCTGACCAGAAGTATGACACACTATAATCTATTACTCTGATTGCTTAGAAACTTGGCCAAAAGTGACTTTCGAAACTCAAAACATTAATAATCTCAGAGGCAGAATAAGCGCATGCAGCATTGAACAAGTTTTGTCAGGACATGTTTTTAAATTTAATTTTTAGTTTTCCTTCTTCCTCCTACTGTCTCATCTCCTGTGCACAGAAATAAAGATCGAGCAGTCACTTACTAGGGAAAAACTATTTACCTGCAAGAAGTTGGAATTGCCAGCAGATTTTCCCTTGGATTATGGGATTCCCTCCCAACAGCAGATGCAGAATATTGTATGTTCTTTCTAACACTGGTGGGATCCTCGGCTAATTCTACTTCTGAGATAATTGCCATAGGTTTCAGCATATGTACTGAAACCCAGTGCCTCAACAGGACAGAAAAGCTATCAGCTCTTCAACACTACCTCTCCCAAATCTGAGTTCCTCTACTTCATGGAATTTAATTCAGCTTTTGCTGTCCAGTGTTCAGACATGAAAAGTCACGGAAGGAGTACTAAATTCTGCTCTATTTTTCCTTATTTTTGTTCAGGAAGCACAAGCTGGAGCAGCCCTGCCAAAGGAAAAGCCTCCCTCTTAAGCAAACCGTCACTACCTTTCATGCCTGTGTACATGTGAAAATATAAATACAGAACAACAAAGATACCACTGTATCCTACTTGTAGCCTTTATATATATATTTGGTATTACAATTGCTTGTTAAAATGGATCTTCTTATATCCGATTGCTGATATTTCAGTTGATCGTTATGTGTTGAAATAGTATTGTCCATGTCGTATCTTAGGTTGTAAGTTCCTCAGAGCAGGAACCACGTCTTTCTCCATGTTTATGTACTGCCAAGCACACTGCCGCCACTCAGCAGATAACTGCACTCACACAAGTGGTGTTGTATTCAGAGAAAAAGAAATTCAGAGCTGAAAACTACAAAAAGGCTTCCTGTACGCAACTTATGTGGGTCACTTCTCCCTCAGCTGGCTTTTGAAAGCGATTGAGATTTCCATTGTACAGCAATTTAAATAAATGCATTTTCTGTCACATCCATTCTTTGTCTGTTGAAGTATTAATTTAACCCTAGCTAGCTGCACTAGCATCTGTAAAAGTAAGTTTTCTTCATCATGATGGTTATAGGTTATGTAAAGGTTTTCACCTTGCCTCCTGCTAATGTTTCTGTTGCTGTGTATACATTTACCTGTGTCTCAAGGAATGTACAAGATACATGAGCATATTCCTTTCTCATCAGAGAGGCAGAAACAGATCAGATGTGATCAGAAGCTCATACCAAAAAAAAGAGAAAATGAGGTATTCTCCTTCCCCTCTTACCCAGTAGAACCGTGGTTAACACAGTTATGTAGGATATGAAAAATGATGGTGTTAATTGCATACCTACCTGCCTCTACCACTGGCAGCCTGCCTGCAGATGACTCCATCCACAAGGTTAAGTGATCTTCTTTGAAGGAAAGAGATGTCCCAGCCCCTTCAACAGAGACTTTGCCAATTTTCATGGATACATCTGTATTCTCTGGCACATGGAGGCAGAGAAAATTAATTCATATTTGTGCTCTGTGAGATGTTCACTGAGAAGGATGAAGCTTGAATTTCATTCCCTTGTGCAACTACTTGCTAGGAGAGTTATTATAACTGCTTATAGAAGAGAGAAGATAAAAAATACTTATTGCCTAAGTAGTTTGTAGCTACACAACAGAAGGAGCTGTAACTTGAGCAACAACTGAACAATAGGTCAATAGGCAACTTCAGGAAAAAGGAAGCTGATAGGCAGATATGACCACCTGAGACGTGTCCACTGATATCCCTAATCCAGTGGATTTTAGCTGCTGGGGATTGTGAGCAGAAAAAGTTGCATATAGTGGATGGATTCACATGCTGCCCCTAATTAGCGTTGCCTATTTCCGCTTCCAAAGGCTAATTACTGGGTTAGGTGAGCTACTGACCTGATCCACTTCTTATGTGCCTGTAGGTGAAAACTCTTCCCAGGGAAAATGCTCCCCATCTCACTGACAGCCAAATTGAGGTGCCAGGAATTGCTGCAGTAGTTTTGAGCAAAAGGACACCATACTTTGGAGAATGTGATAAATGCAGTGCAGTGAGAGTGTGTTCACCATCTGTGGTAGCCTCAGTGCATCCCCAGGTTGCCTGAGTGAGCTTCATGCAGTTGAAGGCCCATGAGCTCCAGTTTTCCTCTGCCCGAGCATCCTCAGTGCACCAGGCGGGCCCCAAGGCTTCAGACTTGAAACAAACCCACCAAACCTCACATACTCAGGAATTACTTGTTAAGGCAGAAATATGGCAACCATCTCCTTGAGACGGTATAATCTGGCAAGCTGTCAGGGAATGTGAGGAATGCTAAGCCTCACATGCAGGAGTGACGCACTGACCTGCCCTCAGCTGGTGACACAGGACTCTCAGTGCCTGGTGACAAAGCCAATGGGACAGTGTATGGTTGCACTCACTGAACAAATGTTTGGTGCTTTCTTTGGGATAACACTTTTTGGCGTTTACTGATCACCTTCTCTTCTAGACAAAAGGAGGCTGTGAGTATGCAAAGAACAAACTAGCCAAAAGCCAGCTGCTGCTCCATAGGAATGCCCTGTGATTTCAGCCATAACACTAATTCTGCTTGCAAAAGCTTAACACTTTCTGCAGTACTTCATTGCTACTAGGAAAACAAATAAGCTTTTCTAACTCCAGCAGGATGAAGCACAGTAGCACAAATATGCGAACTAATTAATTAGATACATTTGAAAGCTTACTGTCTGCATTATTATATCAACTGATTTTTCACTGGGAGAAAACAACCAGAGTTGGCTAACAGAGACTGCAGGTGCACTGCATTTCACTGTGGATGAAAAATCATTTCTAGTTCACCACAGTTAAGCAAGAAACAGCAGGCTGCTTTTGGTGGCACTTTGGTATGTAAAGTATTTTTCTTGATGATTGATGTTAGAAACTCCTAGTATGCCAAAACAAGCTAAAATTAGAAAAGCTTCAAGGTATGTTTCCTACAGATCCATATATGTCATGGAATGGTGGCTGGTTGCACTTAAAAAAAATTGATGGTCAAATTTAACAGGCTGCTGAAATGTAAAAGAAGAAGGACAAGTACCATAGTAAAATACCTAAGTAGATAGGGTGAGTCAATGGCAGTTTTCCAGGAAAATAAGTATTAGGGGCTACAACCTGTTGCTAGAAATGGAGAGGGCTGGATATCAAGTCCAATAGGCATCGTGGGGGGCCATGTTTTCTCTTAGATGAGAGCGCTTCTGAGCCACCAAAGTTTGTGAGAGTTTTTATGAGAATGCTCTAAGCAAAATTCATTGGAGAGAAATGAAATTGTTCAGTAGTCTTGCCAATATGGCACTAGCCCTCAGCATGTGTTTTTGGTGATCTTTCTAGTCACTGTGTCTGTTCACCTGCCTTCCAGCTAATAAGACTTACTAATTGTCTCCTGTGTACTTCAAGATTATCAGTGCAAAAGGAGATAAGCCTACTTATCTGCATCCTTTGACAACTTCAGGAGGCTGGAGATAAACTTGACAAACAATCTGGGAAGATGAAAATTCGACATATTAATTTCTTCAGAAGACAGATTGAAAATTTACGGTTTGATGTCAAACATCGTGAAGAATGTGGGCTGTTCCTGCAGTTGCAAAGTCACTGTCATGCACATAGAAACAGCAACACTCAGCTGAGACTCTCAGCCTTAGTGAGCTACTGTCTCCATTTTGCTCATGAGGAAATAAGGTGCAGAGGCTGCATGAAGTGTTTAATGCCCACAGGTCGAGGATAATCAATTCCGAATTAGGTGTGGATTACGTGGGATGTATCTCACTGCTTCAGAATACAACATCCATGATTTTGCATGTAGATTGTACATCTGTCATCAGAAACTGGAGAGAGCCCTGGAGTTCTTAACTCAGGGGACTACAGGTTGCCTACACCTGCTCTACGGTCACTACAAATTCACTGAGGAAAGGTATCATTCTCTAATAAGGACACTTTGCAAAGAATAAATTTGTTGTGTAAACAGGTGTACGAGAAGTTGAGTTTTGATATCAGCCTTTAAAGTCCAAACTTTTGACCACAGCCTATTCAGTTAACTTCCTTGTGCTTTGCTTTCTCTATGAAAGAGGAAAAAAAAAATCTTATTATAAAAATTTATGAGAATAAAATGAAAGTATAAATACATTGATCAGAAAATGAAAGTATAACTGCATCTTATATAATGGAGCAATGACATCGGTGGACAAAGGAAGGGCAACTGATATCATCTACCTGGACTAGTGGCATGGCCTTTGACATGGTCCTGCACCACATCCTTATTTCTCGATTGGAGAGATATGGACTTGAAGGCTGGACTATTTGGTGGATAAGGAATTGGTTGGATGCTCGCAGCCAGAGGGCTGTGGTCAGTGGCTCTATATAGGTCCAGGTAGAGGCTGGTAACAAGCAGTGTCCCCCAGGGGTCCATCTTGGGACCTGTACTCTCGATCTTTATCAATGACGTATATAGTTGGATCAAGTTTGCTGTTAACACCAAGCTGAGTGGTGCAAGTGATAAGCAGAAGGAAGGGATGACATCCAGAGGGATCTTGATAAACTCAAAACCCATGTGAACCTAGTGAGGTTAACAAAGCCAAGTGCAAGGTGTTGTACTTGGATCAGGACAATCCCAAATGTATGTACAGACTGGGAGAAGAACTCCTTGAGAGTAGCTCTGCAGAGAAGGACTTGGGGGTCCTGGTGGACGAAAAGCTGGACATGAGCCAGCAGTGTGTGCTTGCAGCTCAGAAGGCCAACAGTATCCTGGGCTTCATTGCAAGAAGGATGGCCAGCAGGGAGAAGGAAATGAGCCAGGCTGAGCACTTAAGGCCTGTTCTCCTTGGACCAGGAGGACTTCATCAGGACAAATGCCTTTTTCCTGTTAAATCCAATTCTCAGCTTACTAGGGAAGTATTTTATTTCTTTTTTTACCTTGAAGCTTTACAATATTTCAGCAGTAACCCCCGAGCACCTGCAAGCCCTTGGTAGGGCAGGGCAGAGCAGCACTGGTGCCATGAGGATGCCTGCTGTTTCTGGCATTAGCCTTCAGAGCCACCACCTTGTTAAAGTTAGAAGCCCAAGGCACACACCAGGCACATGAGTGGCCTTCTTACTTGTTGCTGCGTCTGTATTTCCTTCCCCCACCACTACAGGGATTTTTTCTTTTTGTTGCAACAAGTGAGTTACCTACACAATAAGCTCCAAACAAACAAAGCAGACTTGTCCCCTTCCAGCATTCCCTTCCAGCATCCCACTCCAGACCCAGCTGAGAAGCAGCTGCTGGCCATTCCACATGAGTGATGCCAGCAGTCAGAAATGGAGCAGAGAGTGTTAGAGGATTCTTGGCTTTTTGTGTGCTCCGGTACTTTTCCACAAGAGTTGCAAGGTTGCTGGATTTTAATGAGGCAGTACGCTGCATTAATGTTGAGTACAGCCAACTTAAATGGGTCTGGTACTGGCGTCCATGTGCTCCTAATTGGATTATGATGAGAGCTAGAGGCAGTGATGAAAAATGATGCCCAGCCTCTGGCCAGCCTGGAGCTGGTTTCAGCGAAGCACCAGTGTGTTCTGTTGCAGATGCCTGCATCAGCTGCAGGAAATGGCTCCAACAGGACAGGGAGACCCAGGCAGCCAAAATCTGCTGCCCAGAAGCAGAGGGGCTGGACAGGATGAGGCTAAGGTGGCAGCACTCTGCAGGGATCAGTTTTGAGAACTGTGCTTAACTGATGCCTGGCACAGGCTGATGAAGCTCAGCATGGGTGAGGAGCTGGGAGTGCAGAAAACAGGATGGTGAGCCAGGAAACGAGCCTGGAAGGATGCAAGTGAGCAGAAATTTAACAATGTAAAGAACCAACATCACATGCTTTGGGGACAAACAGTAGTTTCTACTCGAATCTGAGTGTCTGTCCTCCTGGGACACTTGTATGAACCTGTGTGCATGGGTTTGTTGTGAAGCCTGAGGATCTGTAATGTGATGCAGCAGTAGCAAGGAGACATGTGATGAGTGGATGTGTTCAGGAGCTATTTTCAGAAGCAGTGCATACCAAGTAATTTTGGATGAGGCTACAGCAGGATTTCATTTGGGTACTGGGTGGTGGCTGAGCCCCTAGCCCAAAAGGATGAAATCACACTGAGTGATCAGGGGAAAACTGCTCCAGATACCTGGGGCTTGTGTGGCCCAGTTTACATGATGATGGAGTGGAGGTTCAGTCCAGCAACATGGTGGATGTTGGGAGTTGTTTTGGGTCAGGAATAAAGGATGGAGCTGGAGAAGGAATTTAATGCAGGAGAAAGGGAAAATACAAATGATCAGCATGTATACATGGAGCATAATGCTTTATGTACCACAAGGAACTGCATGAGAAATAAAGCAAGGAGTGGTATGATTGGCTGTATGGCTGTACTGAACACGCAAGGGCAGGCTGCCTGAGGTGCTGAAAAATAGCATGAATATTTCCAGGCATGGAAATTCCCCTCACCTGAAAGCCCCTCACTACAAGAAAGACATGGAGGCCCTGGAGTGTCTAGAGAAGAGCAGCAAAGCTGTGAGGGGTCTGGAGCACAAGTCTGATGGGGCTCAAGCTAAGGGAACTGGGGTTGTTCAGTCTGGAGAAGAGGAGGCTCAGGGGAGACCTTATCGCTCTCTACAACCAACTGAAAGGAGGTCGTCGAGAGGTGGGGATTCGCCTCTTCTCCCAGGTAGCAGTGATAGGACAAGAGGGAATGGCCTCAAGTAGCACTGGGGGGGGGGATTGGATATTAGGATAAATTTCTTCTCAGAAAGAGCGGTGAGGCAGTGGCACAGGCTGCCTAGGGAGGTGATGGAGTCACCATCCCTGGGGATGTTCAAGAACCTTGTGGATGTGGCACATGGTCAGTGAGCATGGTGGGGGAGGGCTGACAGTTGGACTAGGTGATCTTTGAGGTCTTTTCCAACCTTACTGATTCCATGATTCTATGTTTCTATGAAAGTAAGAAGCAGCTGGTGAGACACAAGCATGAGCAATGAGAGGTCTCCTTTACGCTGTTGTATGGCTTTTCCCTGTTGCAGGAGAGCCAATACTCGGCAGAACTTTGCAAGGTATCGGGGATCTCCCCTTGAGCACATGGGTTTCATGGGTGGAAATCTGCCGCCTGGGGATGTCAATAGTGCTGCCTTTATACTACGGGAGCTTGAGAGTGTGAGTTTAACCAGCGCTGAGCATCCTTAGTAGTGTGCTCTGCCCCACTGCTGCTGGCAATAGTTTGTTCCCTTTTAGTGCTCTCAGTCTGACTGTTGCTATTCCTAATGACAGCTTCAACGTCTTCTCCTAAGTGACTCATGCTAAAACCACAGGTACCTTGGTGCACAGTGCCTTGAGGGCGTGCTTCAGAGCCTTGTCATTAGCGTTCAAACAGCTTGAGGGCCTGGCAGATACCTGATCTCTGTCAGTGTCAGCAAGTAGGCTTCAAAAACATGCACAGTAATAATCCTAGGCGAGGTGCTGGAGCCCTGTTAGGGTACAGAGGGGCCTGCCTTGTGGCTGCAAGTTGCCTAACATCCACGCCCAAGGTGAAGGTCAGCAGCTCTTAAAAGACACACCTCAGGCTGTGCATTGTGATTCCAGTGCCTGATGTAAGAGAAGCAGAGCATTTGTTTTTGCACCATCACTTAGAGACCAATTTCTTACCTCCAAAGCCAATGGTCTGCTCTCAGTTGCTGTGTCCAGAACCTATGAGTACATGGGGCTGCCTGGAGCCCTTGTTTTGCATATGTTGGCTTTGCGGTTTATGGTGGTGCTATGAAAGCTTGTTGACTCATGTGGGGATATACTGTTGGTGCCAAAGGAAATAAGGAAGTAGAAGGATGCTTGTTGCTTTGTGCAGGGTAGCAATGGAGGGTGTAACAGCTGCCTTGCAAAGTGGGGCGGAAAGTGACAGGTGATGCTAAGAAAGTAATTTCATATTAATGTACTTAATGCATTGCAGAGGGTATGGCTTAACATTCAAAATATAGCAGAAAAGTGCAGTGTATCACTATTTAAAGTTGCTGAGCTATCTACATTTAAATGTTCATCCATTAAAAGTCTTCCTAGACATCTAAGAATGTGTATTAGTTTTTTTTACTTTTACTTTTTTAACTGCAAGTGTCTTTTCCTACAGCATCCAGTAGCATGGCTTCACAATTCCTTCCAGAAGCACAAGTGCAGCACCATGCACATACTGCTTTGGGGCTGGATGGAAATAAAGGCATTCCAGTGAGGTGCTTTGGGTGGAAACCTTTAGATACCACTGTCTCTGATCTTGTGGTTTGATACTGCAAGCCCCATACTGCTGCTTAAGATTTTTGTTTCTCTCAGTGGTCCCACGGCCAGAATTATGAAGTTTCTCCATCCGAGCAGTCTCACACTGACAACTTTCCTCTGGCCAACAAGAGTTTTCTGTGCTGCAGAAGGCTCTGGTGAGGTGGGCAACACAAGAACTGGCACGTGGAGAGTGGAAAAGTGTGAGTTAGACATGATGAATATCCTTACTAGAAGGAGCTTATGTCTTTGGGAGCTGTGGGTGGATGAATGCCCTTGGCAGGCAGAGATGGGAGCCAGCACCTGGGTGTTAATGAATGGAGCAAGATGTTAAGGGGCTCTGTTTCGCAGTTGTTAACAAGAGGACTGCTTCCAGATAAAGAGCTTTTTTCCTCCTTAATTACAATTCCATCTCCTGAATCAAGGAGAAAGAGCGGAGAGTGGATTAAGTAGGCAAGAGAAGACAAAGCCAGGACCATTTACTGCTGCTCTGTGTTTCATGGCACTGTGCTACAAGCTGACAGCTCTTCTTTTCCTGACTGAATAATCCCAGTTCCCACAGCCCAGTTCCCTTCCCATCACACTTGTCCTCCAGACACCTCACAGCTTCATTGCCCTTCTCCGGAAACGCTCCAGGGCCTCCATGCCTTTCTTTTAACGAGGGGCCCAAAACTGAACACAGTACTCGAAGTATGGCCTCACCAGAGCTGAGTCCATACCTAATCCATCTAATGTTTTAGATACAGACTGTTGACAAAGTCTGGGACTTGGACTGGGTCCAGCTGCACTCAGGCTCCTCTGAGCAGGAGTTTAGGAAGCAAGGGATTCCTTCTGAGCCACAGGACCCAACAGGAGGTCTCCCCAAATCACCTGACTTACCTCATCCTCCATGCAGTAAATGACAATTCATGTCCTCAAATTTTGTTACATTGCATAACCTTTGTTCAATCACAATGCCAATAAACTGTCCAGCTGCTTCTCTCTCCTGAGTGAGTCATTTCCATCTGTGACATACCTCTTATCAAAAGCAGGTGCTCTTAATTGACAACCCAGCACATAAAAATAACAGAAGTATCTGCCACACCTCAAGATGAGGAAGGAGCACTCCACTGCCTTGTAAAGAACAGACACAGTGCACCCATTGCCTTCTTCACGTTTTGTAAGAGTCTATCGAGCAAAAAAGAGGAAAAGATAGAAGCTGTTGATGTAGGAAGCATAAGGTGTGAGTTCATGCATTCATAAAGGATGGAAAGACCAATAAGATCAAGTCCAACCATCAGCCCATGCCTGTAACTGCTATAGACCATGTCCCTCAGTGCCACTTCCACATGGTGCTTGAACACCTTCAGGGACGGTGACTCCACCACCTCCCTGGGCAGCCTGTGCCACTGCCTCACTGCTCTTGCTGAGAAGTTTTTTCAAACATCCAACCTGAACCTCTCCTGGCTGTTACCTGGCAGAACAGGCCAACCCCCACCTCACCACAACCTCCTTTCAGTTAGATTACTGGGAAATCATAGGGAAGATGGATACCTATCAATCTAGCAATAGTTGCCCTCATTCATCTGGAAAATAAAAACAATGTAAAAAAATGTATAATTTTTTTAGGTAGAAATATCAAAATCTCTGTGAATAATACCTCTCTTGGGTAACAGAAAGGGTCAGAGTACAGCAGAGCAGATGGTTGGATGCTGATAAACAAGTTTTCCCTGAAAAAAGTAGGTGAAAGTTAGCATTTGATTTCAGTTGGTAATGTGGCAGTACTTTGTACACCCAGTACAGGATTTGAAAGAAAGAAACATTCACCAAATGGCCTTTTTTCCTTTGGAGAGAAACATCTTTCACTTCTCAAAATTCTGCTTTAAACTACGTGGGAACATTTCAAAGCGGGATGATATCAAAACCAACTTCGTTCGTGTTGAGAATTTAGGAGAACTTGTGTCTGGATTTCAATCTCTTTGAAGGTAATATTGTGCCAGATTTCCATTGTGTCCCATTTTATACCAGTGCTGTGTCTGACAGCGCGTTAGCTTGTTGCCTTTGGCTGGATTTGGAGCTCTTTGTTCCAGGTATACGCTGTAGGAGATATTTCTGCTGACACTGCAGTGACCCATTGCTTTTTCCAAAGCAGCCCTAGTCTTGAACCAAAACAGCCTGTAACAAAGCACCTGATCTATGAGTGAGCTTCAATCTCATTGAGCAACACCACATACCATGGCTGGCTCTAAGTAGCACTCTGCCCCCAAGTTGTTCCTGTTTCTTTAAAAAGCAAAAGAGAGACAAAGAAAAGAATATAGTCGTTTTTTTCCTTCGTTCCTTCGTTCCTTCGTCCCTTCGTTCCTCCCTCCCTCCCTTCTTTCATTCCTCCCTCTCTCCCTTCTTTCATTCCTCCCTCTCTCCCTTCCTCCCTTCTTTCTTTAAATTTGAAAGCTTTGGCATGCTTGGTTTTAATCCAAATGAACCCTTTTGTTGACAGCCCTCGTTCTGAGCCAGATCAAAAATATGCTATTTGGAGTCCTTCCCATCGTCACTTGCTCCCTTGCCAGCCCAGCGCAGGAAGATGCTGATAATAAATAAACCAAAAGGCACATTAAACTCAGTAGCTCAGAGGGACCCATTAGTCAGAACCACAGATGAAGGGCCGGTTTTCTGGCACTGCAGTCAAGCTCTACCAAACCGTTCATCTAGAGCTGTGTAACAGTGCTCAGATCGATCAGTGCTGAGTAAATGCTTGCAGGCAGATGGGCTGGTGGGTGGGGAGCAGTGGCCATGCTAAACCTGCTTTTCAATCATTGTTTCCCTGAGATCGCATCTTTTCCTGGCCTGCTGGCAGGTGCAAAATTAACAAGGCGTCACAAGGGGAGAAGGAGAAAGACTGACGTTAGACATCAAGCCCATGTACAAAACCTGCCTAGGGATCTGCATTTTTCCTTAGGGTGGGTGTGCCTTGTGAAAAACTGTTTTCTTGTGCAAGCACACTGTGTTCCTCCTCATAGGACTCCCCTCCTTCGCTTTGTCCTTCCTGATACCTTTCGACAGTGACTGTGTCATATGTGGGATGCAACTGGTCCCAGAGACGTGGCATTTTGGTTTCTGTTTCTGAGGATGCTCTGTAACCACTGGGCTGCTGCATGGAAGGTGTCTGCCAGCACCTCTTCAAGTCCAGGAGCCCCACTGTTACATTCAGCCTGTGCTTCCTGTGCATTGTTGATATGTCTGAGCCTGCCTCCTGATAATGCTGCTCAGGGGCTCATATCCTGCAGGGATCTGCATCCTGTTGACCTCCTGGATGCCTGCAAGGCTGGGGCAGAAGGGATTAAGTCCCTGGCAAGGATGAGACCAAAAGTGGGTGGTGGGCGCACAGAAGTCCATCATGTGATTGAGCCATAACTTCTGGTGCAGAACAAAAGCAAACCCCCTATATGTGCCCCAGGTCAGGTGATATGCCTAAGAACAGAAATTCCTTCCCAAAGGAAAATCAAGGTCTACGAGCAAAGTACACACTACTCCATGTACTTCCCATCAATCATACAGTGTGGAGTAGTGAAAAAAACTATTCCCTTATTCCTGACCTGGAGCCAAAGACCTGGAGCATGTGGTTTGATTATCATCATTGTTGTAAAGTGGTGCTCAGCCTGCTGTGAGCCAGCTCTGAAGAAGGGCTCATCAGGGGACTCGGAGGGTTGCAGGCTCCTGGAGCTGTGTGGCGCCCCTGGATGTGTCTCTGGGAAAGCCCAGAAGGGAAGAAGAGAAACACAGCCCAGGACCTTACGGCTAATGAGTCATAGAATCACAGAACCATAGAAAGATTTGGGTTGGAAGAGACCTCACAACCCACACTGCCCCAACCCCTGCCGTGGGCAGGGCTGCCCCCCACCAGCTCAGGCTGCCCAGGGCCCCATCCAATCTGGCCTTCAGCACCTCCAGGGATGGGGCACCACAGCTTCTCCGAGCAGAGCTGTGCCAGCACCTCACTGACCTCCAAGGAAATATTTTTTTTCCTAATACCTAATCTAAATCTCCCTTTTTAGTTTGGAATTGTTACTTCTTGTTCTGTCATGAGGAAACCAATTCTCTGTACCATATCCAGGACCTCACAGTCTCCTGAGCTGCTGGACACTCACCAGGTACAGCCCTTGTCTACTGCAGAAAAAAAATAAATTTGGACAGTTTATTCAATAGAAAATCAAGAGGCATCTTAATCACAGCCTTTATCTGCTTATTGAGGGATAAAAAGCAAGATGAAGTCCCCAGCCAATTAAACATAGCAAGAAACAGGGCAAAAAAAGCTCCATGCTTTGGATGGGTAGCAGCTTATCAGCAGGAGGAAAAGGTTTTTGTGTAAGTGAGGCTTTAAATCAAGTTGGAATTCCTGTAAGAGATGGGCTGTGTCTCTGAGTGAGACACAGGCTGAGTGCAAGCAGTGGCCATGAGTGGTGTCCTTGATCAGGTCCCACCCAGGGACATGGGAACAAAAGGTACAGCTTTGACTGTCCTCCGCTGGTGAGCTGCTGCAGGTTCTGTCAGCAGTTGGTCCTGGAGCAGCCCAAACAAACAAAGGATGAGAGTAGATTAGATGGGAGGTCTCATACGGAGTGAAAGTAATGGTGCAAGTCCATACATCTGCACTGTCTCACTGAGCAAGGACTGCTGCACATGTAAAAGGCCAAGTCCAGCGGGTGTTGGAGTTAGATTTTGGCTCTCAAAAGTTCTTCGCAAGAAGCTATGAGACATCACAACATGCTGAAATTATTAGACAGCAAGAGTTTTGCTTAGCTAGCAAAAATTGTTAGCAGTAAGTACTAAGGGACATCAGAACCTTTAAGCTTTGTACATCTGAATACAACTCTATTCACATACCACTAGCTTGCTGTCTTACACATAGTGGGTGGATGCTGGTATGATGCATGAATAAGCAAAACAAATATTAAGAACACTATATACATTGTGAAGATAAATTAAAGAAGCTTTTGAAGGGCTGTCGGTTTACTGAAGCAGTTCAATTTTTTGCCTTTTCTCAGTAAACAGTTTTTTGTCCTCTCACAGCTTACATTTACTCCAGAATGTAGAGTAGAGTGTGAACAGCTATCAGCTACTTCAGATTTTTCCATCCAAAGGAAATTGATATGAGAACATGTTTGTCAAAGAGTTTCATGTCTGGTTGTTTTGTCTTTGGGCTTTTTGTAAATGGCTTCTTGTTGTGCTATGGTGTGCAGTGAGCCGACCACTAACCCAGGCCCAATCTGCTGTGTAAAACAAAGGAAGCAACTGAGTAAGTATAACGTTTTGGGTCACATTAATGGTGTGCATCTGTTTTTTGAACGGGAGTCTTGCTTTCCGTAGACCCCCTTTAATATGCACTTCACAGACTGAGAGAACTCCTTGAGAGCAGCTCTGTAGAGAAGGACTTGGGGGTTCCGGTGGATGAGAAGCTGGACATAAGCCAGCAGTGTGTGCTTGCAGCTCAGAAGGCCAACTATGTTCTGGACTGCATCAACAAGAAGGGTGGGCAGCAGGGAGAGGGAGGTGATTTTCCCCCTTTGCTCTGCCCTCGTGAGGCCCCATCTGGAGTACTGCGTCCAGGCCTGGGGCCCCCAGCACAAGAAGGAGTGGAGCTGTTGGAGAGGGTCCAGAGGATGGCACAAAGATGCTCAGAGGGCTGGAGCTCACTCTCCTGTGAAGACAGGCTGAGGCAGCTGGGTTTGTTTAGTCTGGAGAAGAGAAGGATGCAGGGAGATTTCATTGAGGCCTTCCCATTACTTGAAGGGAGCATATAAACAGGAGGGAAACTGACTTTTACATCGTCTGATAGTGATAGGACAAGGGGGAATGGCTTTAAACTAAAAGGGGGAAATTTAGATTAGATCTTAGGAGGAAATTCCTTACTCAGAGGGCAGTGAGGTGTTGGCACAGCTGCCCAGAGAAGCTGTGGTTCCCCATCCCTGGAGGCGCTCAAGGCCAGGTTGGATGGGGCCCTGTGCAGCCTGAGCTGGTGGGGGGCAGCCCTGCCCGTGGCAGGGGCTGGGATGGTGTGGGCTTTGAGGACTCTTCCAACCCAAACCATTCTATGAATTCCATGGATTCTATGAAAAAAATGTTGGTTTTCATTGGTCTCCAGTGGATGAATAGTGCAGCTTCTGCAGTGCTGACCCTAGCCCTGCCAAGGGAGCACACAGTTGCATCTCTCTCTGACTCCATCACTGTCCCCACCTTCATTCTGTGTCACCACAGGAGCAGCCATGCCCAACAGTAAGCTGCAGGAGTGGAAACAGGACCTAAAAAACATTTTATCACTATACAAATAGGTTCTATTGGTACTATCATTCCTCACATGAGGTGACAGCTCTTAATGTCTATAACAAATGTTGCCCCAAAAATTTCAACAAAATTCCTCCTCCTAACTGAAATAAATCTGCATGTAGATTCAATGTAATGAAATGCTCGAGGCTTCTACAGTATAGGTGGATATAACTTTTTGTGAAGTGGGCAGCCTTGACACTCTCAGTGCAACCAGGTGGTAACACCACTGTGATGCCCAGCACCTACCCCAGGTGTGCAGCCTGCAGATCCCCCACCTGCAACTGTCTTATCAGCATAGCCCAGGGACATAGCTCCTCTTCACATTATTCATAATGTTAAAAGAACCCAGCACCACAGCAAAGCACAGCAAACCTAACCCCACCCCAAACAACAGCATTTTTGGTGAGTGACTGCAGCTTGGCCTCCTCTCTGCCTGCCTTACACCTCAGTGATTTCCCACATGGAAATATATGCTGTCACTTATGAGGGCCACTTCCAATCCGCACAACCTGTTGGAGGAGGTGATGATATCAAGCCAAGTTCTTTAAGCCCCAGTGTCCAGCTATAAACTGCACTCAGGTGAATCCGATTTGGGCAGCAGAAATACTCCATTTTCAAAAACAGTGTCCCTCCCTGTGTGCCCCACCTCCTCCTTCGCAGCTGAGCAGCATCTGTGCTTTTTTTCTTTTTCACTTTGATCTAGGCTCTGATGACTAAGGGAACAGGAAGATTATAGTTTAAGTGTATAATTCTCATTCAATGTGACAGGTTAAAGCTATGTGCTTTTAGAGGAAGCTTAGGATTATTTTAGTTCAATTACAATACCGATTTGGTCCCTGATTCATTCTTGGAGGACTGACTTCATAGAGATATATGTTGACTTAAATTTCTTGCTAGTGAAATATAAGCATATGTTTATACTGCTCTGCTTCAATGCTTCACTGGTATAGGGGTGGATCTGCACATCAAGTGCAATACTGAGCCAGAGGCATAGATATGTAGATTCCTTTCCTCATTTTTTTTTTCCTAGCACAGAGATTATGGTTCATGGAATTGTCATTTTCTTCATTCCCCCCACTGATAAATATTGGCACCATAACTTGTAATTTCATTATGCAGCAGGTGGTGAGGCGCTGGTGCAGCTACCCAGAGAAGCTGTGGTGCCCCATCCCTGGAGGTGCTCAAGGCCAGGTTAGATGGGGCCCTGGGCAGCCTGAGCTGGTGGGGGGCAGTCCTGCCCACGGCAGGGGTTGGGATGGTGTGGGCTTTGAGCTCCCTTCCAACCCAAGCTGTTCAATGATTCTGTGATTCATGAACACCAGTCCTTCCGTGTGCAGCCCTGTGCGGGACTGCATCCCCCTGTGCTCCTTTACAGCACTGAGCAGGGAAGAAGTTTGATAGAGATCTGCAGTGCGCTCCCTAGCAGCACGACCCTGAGGTGCCCACCCTGCCCGTGGGGAGCACAGACACGGCTATGCTGAAGCTTTTGTGGTTCCTCCCTGGAAGCTGCTGGGTCAGGCTGTAGAAAGTGCCAAAAGTCAAAGAGAGTTTTCTGAGCACAAAATGAGAAGTACAGGATATTGAGGATACATGGATGTTTTTATTTTTTTCCTCTTAAAAAATAAATAAATAAATAAATAAAGCAGTGCCCTGTGCTTTTATAAGCAAATTTGGAAGTGATTCCCCATCTCTCACCTGTATTTCCCTGCAAAAGAGAGGAAGCAGAGAGCATTCAGTGCATCTCCTCTGTCATGTTTCTGCATCTGTACTGTCAGAGCGGAGGGGGAGGAGAAGGAGAGCTGCCAGCAGTGTGCTGCGATTGATTTCTCCCTTGTTTTTGTGCTACGCTGAGGCAACCTACTTCGGAATTGACAACGACAGATCAAAGAGGGTATTTGTGCTGGAAGTCCAAACTCCCCGAGCTGTTAGTGGGAGCGTAGCTATTAACCAGGATGCTTTATCGATAACACCCTTCTGGAAGTACACAGTCCTAAGAGCTTGCAGCCCTTAGGAGCAAAAACTATTTGCATTTGCTTCAATAACTGCTGTCATGTGAAACTTTCAGTTATGATTATCACCACTGGGGATGTGTGCCCATACAGAGCTGGCAGTCCCCCTCTCTCCTGCTCACCAGGAGTGCGAGGAGTGGGGTGAGGTGGAGTGCAGAGGACAGGGATGGGGAAGAGGTGCTGGGACAGATGCGGGGTACCCTTTGCTCCTTGCGCAGAGGTTGTTCCGCCTCATAGAGGGAAACCCACGGCTCGGAGCGTTCTTCAAGCAGCATCGCCCTTAGCCGAGAGCGCGGAGCCTAACTTCCCAGCACCGCAAAGGCTCGGCTCTGCTCTGCAGGATGAGCAGCTCCGTTAGCAGGGCTGGAGGAATGTCGTCTCCTCCTCAAATGCAATGTAAAGCCGTCTGCTAGGACAGTTCCTAACTTTCCTTTCCCTGCCGACTCTCACTGCAGTGTCAGCGTGAGGCTGTTACCTACGGGTGGGAGGGAGGGACGAATGGAGGGAGGGAGGAATAGGGAGGAGGAGAAGAGGAGGGAGGGAAGGAGACAGGCGGAGAGCTCGAGTTACCGCAGCCGCATCAGTGCTGTCCCCGGGCTCGCCCGCAGCCCACGCGAGGCCGGAGGCGGCCACGCACCGTGGGGTGGTGGAGCTGCCCGGGGAAGGGCAGGGACACCGCGGGCAGCGCTGTCCCCTGCAACCAGCGCAGCACGGCCCTCCGAGCCCGAGGATGTGCCACGAGCGTGTGAGGAAAGGAGCGCGGATCACCCGGTGCAGGTATGGCCATGTGAGGGGATATCGTTTGGGCACTGAGGATGAGGATCCCCGAATCTGGTGGGCTTTCGGTTGGGAGAACAAAAGAAAAAAGGGCGGTAGGAACGGACCTGATGGCTTTGAAGAGTAGGGTCAAAGTGCAGAACGAGCTACCTGTCATGTCCCTGGCTGGCGGCGAGTTCATCTGAAGGCTCGAGATTGAAGCTTCCATCCTGCAGTAAAACGAGCAGGAAGTGCTCCCTGGCACAAGGGGTACCCTGGGCTGGTGGGACGGCTGTAAGAGATCTCACATACTGGACCATTTAGGGTATGGATTAGTACATTTTAGCACATTCTGGCCACCCATGAACCTGCCCCCAGCTGCAGAGCTTGAGTTGAGTTTGGGAGGATGGGGTGCGAGGTTTGGCTATCCCATGCTTTTGCTGAGAGCTGGGAGAAAACTTAAAAATAAGGAGACCCACGAGGTAGAGGCAAATAATTAAAGGAAGCAGCCACTGGGCCTGGTGCCGCAAATACATACAGTCAGCACTTCTAAAGCCAAATATTTATTTATGGAGGATTTCATGCCATGAGGACCCCAAGGCAGGGTTTAGTCCCTCTGCTTTGTGCGTTCATCCCAGCAGCCAAAAGGAGGAGCTGAGTGCTGAACCCTCGGGCTGGCGTTTGGAGAGGGCTGGAGCAAGGAGAGGGCACGAGCTGCTGCTCCTGAGCTGCCTATGTCTTGGGCAGGGACCCTAGGGTGGTGCTCCCACCTATAGGGTGATGAGATCTGTCGGATGGGAACTATATGATGCCCTAGAATGTTAACTTCCAAAATACTGGCTTGCCTTTTTGGTAGACATGTAAATGCAAATGTTGTGTCGATAAGGGAAAAATAAAGCTCCAAACACTAAAATAATAATGATGCCAAGAGAGCATGAAAGGAATGGGCAGAGAAAAGCAAAAGCACCAGGATCAGCTACTCTGTGCAAGTGCTGCTTGTAGTTAAAATAGGAAAAAGAAAGCCACATCTAAAGTGCAACGAACGTCCTGACAAGTCCTCATCCCACAGTGGCAGTGGCTGGGCTGAGAAGCACTCTGTTTGTAAAAGATTTCGATGACATTGGAATGCCTTTGTTGGTAATTTTTCTTGGTTTGGACATTTTTTGTACAGTCTGCATAATTACCTCTTCTCCACATTGCTCTTTTCCTTCCTTCTCCTTATATCTTGAGATTACTTCTGAGGGAGAAGAGCAAGCTTTATCCTGCCTCAAATATCATTTTCAGTTTTACTTTGCTTTTTCACTGTGATGAAAAATCCAACTGTAGCACTGCTTATAAATAAGGGTGCAAGAAGGGTGAAAGAAGCATCTGAACAACACTCTGAGACATAGAGTTCGATTTTGGGTGGTGCTATGTGGAGCCAGGAGAAGGACTCAGTGGCCCTTATGGATGCCTGCCAACTCGGGATATTCTGTGATTCTATGACTCTAAGTAATTTCTTTGGGGGGGCACAAACTCATCTGCATAATTTTTGAAGCACAGTGCTCCTGCGGATCAGTAAACCAGGCTTTTGGAGCCATAGCACTGACAGCAAGAGCTGAAAGAAGAATTGTCCTCATTGCTTTATTTCACTGTGAGGGTAAGAGGATGGCTCTGAGTTGGGTTTTACTGTTCAGAACACTGAATGACATTGGATTGTCCTGGGGGAGGCTGCACAATGGGCGCATCCAATAGTGGACAGCCCCTTACCTTTGGTATGATCAGGAGTTTGGAATATAGCAAGTAAAACAGTAATTGCATTATGCTCACCGATTCATGAGGTGTTGGGGGGGAAAAAAAAAGTTAAAAATGCTCATTAGCATCAGAGGGAAATGAAGACTGGGGGACTGTAGGAAGAGAGTCCACTGGTATTGAAGAGAATTCCAGAAAGCAACATTTGGTATAAGGGAGGTGAAGGGAGGACAGAGACAGAAAGCAAAGGTTTTTAGACTGATAGTTGGAAAAAAGGACTGGTAAGAAGAGCGAAAGTTGTTGTGTGAGAGCGAGGAGGCAGTGCAATGGAGGAGCCACTATCTGCCCCTGCCATGTGGCAGGACTTTGGCTAGTTGCTTGCTAGGACTGCACATTCAGTAAGGCTGTTCCAATACACTCCTGAAAGGGGAAAAGCACTGGCCCCAGGTGACCGACTGGGTTAATTTTCTTCCTAGAGGCTCACATGATGCCATGTTTGGAATTTTTTATGAAAACAGTTATGATCATACACTGATGTTGTAGTTGTTGCTGAGCAGTGCCTACGCAGAGCCAAGGATATTCCAGCTCCTCACACTGCCTGGCCAGTGAGGAGATGAGGGTGCACCGCGAGCTGGGAGGGGACAGAACTGGGACAGCTGACCCTGACTGGCCAAAGGGATGTCCTATGCCATGTGGCATCATGCTCAGCAATACGAGCTGGGGCTAGAGGGAAGAAAGGGGTAATTAACCTCCATTATGTTACCTTAGGTGGTACTAAAACCATCATTCAGAGAAGGAAGTTGTGTGAACCGTTCTTTGAAAGATAAGAAGAGATAAAGAACTGCAGACACCTATTCTAAAACTGTCTGTGCTGCAGCACAACCATAGGAGATCTAGAGCAGGCAGGTGAAATTTTCAGAGATATTCCTCCATTATTGAACTTTGGTCATGGATTTTCTTTTATTTTTACGAGAATATTTTCTCTGCTTATTACTGCATACTACAACTGTAATAAGAGTGTTGAGGCTGTGTTGATCGTGCTGCTTAAAGATACAGTTGCATGCATATATCTGAATGCAGACTCTATATGCATAGGATTTCCTCAGTATGAGCATTAATCTAGAATTTAACGTAACTTTCAAATCTATTTTTTTTGTCAAGAACTATTAAATTCTTTAAAGCTGGACTAGCTTCTTCTGTTCAGTTTTAAAGAAAAAAAAAAGTGTTTATTATTAAAATCCAAAGAAGTAAATAAAACAAGTGCTATCCTCTTTGGGCAGCTGGTTCCAGCACCTCACTGCTCTCTGAATAAAGAATTTCCTCCTAACATTTAATCTAAATATCCTCTCTTTTAGTTTAAAAACATTTCTGCTTGTCCCATCATTATCAGACTGTGTAAAAAGTTGATCTTCCTGTCTATAAGCTCCTCTTAAGTATTGGAGGGACACAATGAGGTCACCCAGGAGCCTTCTGCAAGATAAACAAGCCCAGCTCCCTTGATCTTTTTACACGGGAAAGGCACTCCAGCCCTCTTAGCATGCTCTTGTCCTCCTGTGGACCCACTCCAACATCTCCACCCCTTCTTGTGCTGATGGTCCCAGGCCTGGACACAGGACTCCAGATGGGGCGTCACAAGGACAGAGCAAAGGGGGACGATCCCCTCCCTCTCTGTGCCAGCCACTTCTCTTGTAATGCAGTCCAGGATATTGTTGGCCTTTTGAGCTGCAAGAGCACACATCCAGCTTTTCACCCACCAGAACCCTCAAGTCCTTCTCCACAGGGATGCTCTCAATTTCTTCTCTCGGTCTGTCCACATACCTGGGATTGCCTCAATCTAAAAGCGGTACCTTGCACTTGGCCTTGTTGAACCTCATTAGGTTCACATGGGCCCACTTTTCAAACTTGTCTGGTTCCATCTGGCTGGCGTCCCTTCCTTCTGTCCTATCAACTCAACCAGTCGGCTTAGTGTCATCCATAGTGTAGTGTAGCTGATAATTTACAGGATAGGAGGACGTTTTGGGTGGGAAAGGTTGGGGACATTGGTGACTCTGTGAGGGCCTTGGCAGCAGCTTCCCACCTTGGGTCCTCTTTCAGGAAGGATGCCCAGCTGGAACCTCACCCCAGCAGCTCAGGATGCCTGGGCTCTCCTCCCGGCTATGCAGTGGGCCTTTTCTGTGACTGCTGGTGAATCCATTAATCACTGCCTGGTGCAATTTCCCCGTTCATAAATTGTTTTTGTCTTACTGGAGGTCACAAGGTTTATCTTAAATGTTAACATCTTCCCTTCCCAGACCCCTCTCCCCATGTGTGCCCCAAAATGGTGGCCCAGGGTCTGCTGGGGAGGAGCCAGGAGAGCAGAACCCCCTCAGGAGCAACCCTGAGGTTGATGTGTGTGCTTGAAACACAAAGATGACTTGTGCACGGCTCTCTGCTTCCTTGTCCCTCAGGCTGTTTAACCTGCAATGCCATCTGCCCCACATGCAAAAGCCAATATTTTCTTGAAATGTTTTTCCATTTAAAAATAATAGAGAAAAGCATTCCTTGAAGGGGTGGGACAGAGTCCACAAGTCTTGTTCACATGGCTCGTATCTTGTCCTGGTGATGATCCCGGAATAATGGGCGTAAAATATTGCTGCTTGTGAAAACAAACAAAAAAACACTGTGCTGCTGTGCATGGTTTCCTCTGAGTTGAAAAGAGACATTCTAAAGCATCGTGAAGATGACATTTAGCCCCACCACCTCGGCTGCTATCTGTGTTGATTTCCCGTGTTTGAGGTGGCATTGTGGCCTGTCTCACCCGTCATGGATGGCCCCGTGCATGTGGGCACCAAGCAAAGGGGCAGGACTCAGCCAGCACTTCAAGGGGGCATGGCAGGGCCAGGTGTCAGAGGATAATGCTTTATTTTGAACAGAAGTCAGCTGGGTTGGATGACCCTGACCAAACAGAGAAACCTGGATGCTCAGCAAGGGGACAATTCTTCCTTCCTTAGCAGCGTTGGCCCAGCTACTGCTGAGCCCTCTGCCTGCCTGCTCTAGATCTCCTATGGTTGTGCTGCAGCACAGACAGTTTTAGAATAGGTGTCTTCACCTTTGAGAGATTGAAGGTGATCCCTGCTCTTCTAAAATGCTTGTGTTTAGGAAAATTGTTTCCTGATGTATTGACTTATTATCTAAGCATATTCAGTCACTCTCTGTGTCCTGCCAAGCTTCTGTGAATGCAGTTTAAAGGCTTTGTTCCAGGGTAAATAAAAAATTAACAGGTATTAGTAGTGCTTATGCCAGGGCACATGCTACTTTTGGCTATTAGGAAAGGCAATTTGAAATTCCTCTGCTGTCTTTAGCTGTGCGGTGCCTGATGTTGCTACTCCTGTTTGCATGTTTTGGGTGTGCAAGCAGCGGTAGCAACCGCTTGCCTCTCTCTTGTACTAAGTGGCAACTCCTGCTGATGGCCAAATGTGCTTTGGACATGCTGTGCTTTGGGTCCTTCACTGTTCAATGTGTGCGACGTGAATGAGAATCTAACCCTGATCACTCACTGAACTCAGCAGTGTGACTGTAACTTTGCCCCAGAAAAATTAAGCAAACTTTATTTCTTTAAATTTGTATTTTGAATCTTTTTCTCATGGGGACTCAAGACCTACTTACCTTGCAGGCCAGATTGCTTTTCCTGATCCATATGCCATGTAGACTTGATCTCTTGGTGCAGTTTAGATAATTATACTCATTAACAGATCTAAAGGAGGTGTCATATTAATTTTGATGGAATAACTAGGCTCAGTCAGATGAGTTAACGTGACCCATTCACAGTGCAACATAAAGGAGTTTAACAAAGGTCAGTGTTTTAAGCAGAGACTAGCAAATTTGCCCACCGTGGCAAACTGTCATGGTGCTTGGGAAACCTCCTGGCACAGCAAAGATGGCAAATAAATTCTCTCATTCTCCTTGTTTGCTGAAAGAAATGAAATTCAAGGAGATTACCTTGGTGAGTTCCGGCAAGCTCCAAGGTGTCCCTTTGCTGCTTTCTAGATCACTCTGACACTCAGACAAGAAATGGCTCCTGGTGCTCCAGCAAAAGGCTGATCCTTCAGGCTATGGGGACTGTCCGAGCCCAATGGCAAGTGCCAAATGAGTTCAGGTGCGTGCAAGGCAAAGGTTTGTATGACACGATACAGACCTATGTTGTCTTCTTCTTTTCTTCCTTGTTCATTTTAGGCATGTGCCAAGAGAGAGTGCGACTGCAGGCTGCTGTAACCCGCATTGCTCTGGTCTCAGGCTTTAGTGCAAACTTCGTTGGATCTACACAGAGCCATAACACACTCTACTGGGCAGGTTAAACAAACCACTCTCTAGGACACAAAACAGGTAATTTGTCTGCAGTTGAACTTGGCAATTGAAATGATAGGAAATGGAAAAAGCTCTGAGATAATTACAGACTGCAATTTCTGACTCAAATCAAAGAGAAAACTCAGATAGATTTGTGTTGTGATTTAACCCGTCAGGCAGCTGAGCAACACACAGCCGTTCGCTCATTCCACCCACAGTAGGATAGGAGAGAGAATCAGAAAAAAAGGTAAAACTCATAGTTGAGATAAAGACAGTTTAATAGGACTGAGAAGGAAAATAATAATAATAATAATAATAATAATGATGATGATGATGATGATGATGTTGATAATGAAAGAATATTAAAAATGAGTAATGCACAGTGCAATCGCTCACTGCCCACTAACTGATGCCCAGCCAGTCCCCAGGCAGTATCTCCTCCCCACAGCTAACCCCCACTTTTATTTTTCAGCATGACATCCCTTTGGCCAGTTTAAGTCAGTTCTGTTCTGTCCCCTCCCAGCTTCCTGTGCACCCTCAGCTCCTTGTTGGCAGGGCAGCATGAGGAGCTGAAATGTCCTTGGCTCTGTGTAGGCACTGCTCAGCAACAACTACAACAATGATGGGTTATCACCATTGTTCTCATCCTAAATCCAAAACACTGCATAATACTGCCACTAGGAAGAAAATTAACTCTATCCCAACCAAGACCATTTCAATATCCATGCCATCTATGTCATGATCAGATCCCACACTTTCCAATTATAATTCCCTTAGTCTATGGGCGATTTCTCTAAAATGTCCATAGAGTTTATTTAGTCTATGACTTTGGGCTCCCTCCATTATCATGGTCCTTCTGGGCAGGAGAGGCGGAGCATGATGTTAGATTGTTGCATGCTGAAGCCAGTTCTGATTCCCGTCACCTCTGTGCTTGTCCAGCTCTATAACCACAGTTCTTCGGTTGGTTCCATGAAAATTAATTTTTCATTAACTTGGGTGATTCTTGTAATACTGTTGATAAGGCATATAACAACCATGGAAGTGATGACATACAGTACTGTATAGCAGTTAACATTATACAATTCAAATTATTGACTGTTCTCACTCATCATCAAATTTCTTTGAGGTACACACTGGACTTCCCCATCCTTTTGCATTACTCACCAAATACACCTATGCCCTTGAGAAAAAGCAATCTCACAGATGGGCTTGCCTTTGCCTGAGGCAGGAATAATCCAGATTATCTTGCCCAGCATGTCTTCTACATGCACCACTGGGAGTTTTTCCCTTCTGCAGTATGTAAATATTTTAATTGGGCAGGGCCAGCTCTATTGACAGATCCCTAAGTGTTATCTAACCAGACAGTTTTTTGGTAAATGTTTATCCCCAGTGCTTGAATGTCCCGGCACCCATTGCTGTTAGTGTAGTCTTAAACAGTCCATTGTATCGTTTGATTTTCCCAGAGGCTGGTGCATGATAGGGGACGTGATATACTCACTCAAAGCCATGTTTTTTTGCCCAGGTGTTTATGAGGTTGTTTCGAAAATGAGTCTCATTGTTTGACTCAGTTCTTTCTGGGGTGCCGTACCACCACAGGACTTGCTTTTCAAGGCCCAGGATAGTATTTGGGCAGTGGCAAGGGGCATGGGATCTGTTTCCAACTGTCTGGTTGCTTCCACCATTGCAAGCACACGGTGTTTGCCATGGTGAGTTTGTGGGAGTGTGGTATAACGCACCTGCCAGGTTTCCCTGTATTTATATTTCAGCTGTCGTCCTCCGTGCCAAAGAGGCTTTACTTGCTTGGCTTGATTAATCACAGAACACATTTTACATTCTTGGATAGCCTGTGCAGTAGTGTCCATGGTCAAGTCCACCCCTCAATCCTGAGCCCATCTATATGTTGATGGCCTTTCTTGATGGCCTGAGGTTTCATGGGCCCACTGAACTAATTATGTTGCCAGTCCAGATTTACCTGAGCCACTTCAATCCTAGTGGCCCAATCCACCTGCTGGTTGTTTTGATGTAGCTCAGTGGCTCAGCTTTATGGTACATGGGCATCCATGTGATTTACTTTTACAACTACATTCTCTACCTGGGCAGCAATATCTTTCCACACTGCAGTGGCCTAGATGGGTTTGCCTCTGTGCTGCCAGTTGTTCTGCTTGCATTGCTGTAACCACACCCAGAGGGCATTTGTTACTATCCATGAGTAAGGTAGAAATCATGGGTTGAGATAAAAACAGTTTAACAGGACAAAAAAAGATGGGAAAATAATAATAATAAAAAATATAAAAGCATACAAAATACAGTCATGTATAATGCAACTGCTCACCACCTGCTGACAGATACCTAGCCAGCCCCTACTAGGGGAAGAATATTCACTCAGACAAAACCAGGGCAAGCTTACTGCCAAAGGATTTTCTATAAAACCTAAGAGATTTTGGTGCTAAAATACTGGGTGTTCTTCAAAATAATCAACAGAAAAGAGGTTGATTACTATTAAGTCTCCACTGTTTTCTAGACCACCTTCTGTGGACTGTAACATCTCCAGGACTCTTCCATGAAGATAAGTGCGTAGAAGCTGGAAATCTTGAATTGCAGGCTGTACTATTTGTCAGATGCAGGCCAAGGAGAAAAAAATACAGGGAAAGTTAGATAATTTAGAAACTGTAGGCCTTGTCACACCTAACTTATGCTGTAGAACAAGATGCTTTAGACTGGATGGTGGTGGTTCTGTGAAATGCAGTTATGGCCATGTTGTGCTAATTAAACATGACAGAAGCAGTTCTTCTCCAACCGTTCCTTATACAATAGCAATTTTCCCAGTAAATACTGGAGAAAGAGCATCCTATCCACCCCAGATTGGATGGGGCCCTGGGCAGCCTGAGCTGCCATGCTTGTGGCAGGGGTTGGGGCTGGGTGGGCTTTGAGGTCCCTTCCAACCCAAGCCATTCTATGAATTCGGTGATGTACAGCAAGGGACAATGGGAAAAACTGCAACACAGAAAGTTCTGTACATACATGAGGAAGAACTTCTTTACTGTGAGGGTGACAGAGCACTGGAAGAACTTGCTTAGAGAGGTTGTAGATCCTCCTTCTCTGGAGGTGTTCAAGACTCATCTGGATGCTTTCCTAAGTGAAGTGCTGTAGGGAATCTGCTTGCAAGGTAAATAAATATACAGATATTCCACAGATAAGTTAGGCTGGTAAGAATAGTTAAATATAAAGGAAAGGTGCTCACTGTAGACTCACAAAGGAACTCCACAAGGAGCAATCTCCAGGAAGAGATCCTTCCTCAATGGAAGTCAGCCCTTAAATGGGGTCTAGGAGAGGTGCAGCCTGGCTCCACCCCTTTCGGGCACACAGGTGAATTGCCTTCATCTGTGCTCCTATGGCTGACTCAGCGCTTGCCTCAGGTGGTCAATCAGAGGTTCAGGCTGTGATTCAACAGTTCCCATACTGCTTTAGTAGGGGAGTTGGAGTATTTGTGAAGGAATTTTAATGGGTGTCCATTAAGGGAATGGCTTGTCTGAAGGGTTTCTGGATGTCCATATCCTGGGAGTCCTGCTACAGAGCAATAGCAGATCTTTGAGCAGCATAATGAAAGCTGGTAACAGTAGCTAACCCATTCTGCAGCTCTTTTGTTGTTCTTAGAACATCATATGTAGAAATGTGTTTATATATGTGCATGTGTTTTTTATTATAGCTAAACTCTCACACAAATTTACGTGTATTTATTTAAAACAATTATTGAGATGATCTTAAGACTACTGTATACTATACATAGTTGAAAAAATATAGATCTGAGGAATATTCAATTTAAAGATAATAATTTAAATACAAATATCAGAAGAAACATGAAATTGGTATGTATTTTCAAAAATGCTTATTGAATCTTTAAAAAAAATTGCATTTCAGTGTGGAAGGAATCTCAGCAAATTAGGACTCCAGTTCTACTCATTTTATATTTTTGTGCGTACTTATCAAAATTAATGGGATCATTCCTATTGGTAAGTTGAGTTGAAATTACTGACTGAACTTTAAAATGCATTTAAGTTTGTAACACATAACCTATTCATTGAGTAGAAAGGAAAGAAGTTGGAGGCCCCTGTCTGCATTTGAGAGGAAAGCACTGGTGTGGCTTGCAGAGTCCAGGCAGAACATTCCTGGTCAGAAGACAGAGATCAAATTTTCATGAAATCTACAACTCTGAGGCTTCCCAGCTCCATTTGTTGTGTTTTTGGATGGAAAACCAGATCAAATTTGCTGTTATGAAGTGGGAGAAGAGGAATGGAATGCTTTCCTCCCAGTAAAAATTCTCTCACTCTGGTTCTCTTAAAGAGGAGCTGGTAAGCCATTTGGGTCATGTATTTGGTAACTCAACCATTAGAATTTTCTCAGTTCATTTATGGAGGCGTGTAATTCTTTTTGGCACTGTGATCTATTTGGCTTTACTTTCATTGTTTTTCTCTCTCTTACAATTTGTACTGGGTTTGTAACCACGTATGCAGCACATTTGATACGTTACAAAGATGAATGAGCTGTTATTGTTTGGGTCTACTTCCTCTAAAGGACAGAGACATGCAGACCGCTCCCTTTTCACGTCAACATGCGCTAGTGAGTCACCTACAGTCTGCAAAAAGAGAAAGATCCCAGTAACTTGACGCACTGTTTTGTCTTTTTTTCCAAGCCGCTGGCCCAATGTCAAACATGCCACTCATGGCCCCTCCAGCAGCGAGATCGAGAGCAACTTCTGGAATGGTGCAAGAGACCAACAGGATGCAGAGAAGATGAAGACTGGAGGAACCTGGTTGGTTACGCCTGCTAATTGGCCAGGGCTTGCTGCCTTCGGGACCCAGACATTTTTCAAATGAATGGAGAAATATGGTATTTAAAAATTGTGTTACTGTTATTTTCTCTCATCTGGCATGAGAGTATGTCTGCTGCTTCTCCACTGTCTTTCTTGTGTCACTGCTAATGAGTCAAAGGCATGCTAAGTAACATGCTTAGTGGGGAAATATTGGTGGTAGGTGGGTGGATGGACTGGATGATCTTGGAGGTCTTTTCCAACCTTGGTGATCCCATGATGATCCTATGCTGAAAGTAATGAGGAAGTGTGAAGCATCAGCCAGGGTGACCTGGTATCAGTGTGCCCTCTTGTGTGAGTTCTTGAGGATATACTGTCTTGGGGATAGGTTCAAGGAAGAACAAGTGAGAATTTGGCTGCCAGCAGCATGTCTTGTAGGAACTCTCCTCAGAAAAATGTGTGTGGGCAAATGCCCTGAGACAGGTAGCTTTCAAAAAGGGATGACCTGGCTTTAAAACCCTGTGCAGTGAGTTTTGTGTGCAGCACTGAAAGGAACAAGATTTTTTTTTTTAATATGCCATTCCTTCTTGTTTATTTCAGATGGATTTCAGAAAAATCAAGGTGCTTGTTTGCCTTGTGGGGCTCAGCTGTGCCAGCTTATGTTATTTTTACATGAATTTGACTGGACTCTCTATATTCTATGGCAAAAAACAAAATTGCACACTACAAACATTTAGGAGAATCGAAGGAAACTTCTTGCAGCTCCCAAATATAGATTGCCATAAGAACCCACCTTTCCTTGTCCTACTTGTGGCATCCTCATGTAAAGACATAGATGCCAGGATGGTTATCCGGCAAACCTGGGGGAAGGAGAGAACGGTGGCTGGCAAGCGCCTGGTGACGTATTTCCTCTTGGGAACCTCTGTGAATCACGGGCAGCAGGCTGACATCAGTGCTGAAAGCCAAAAATACAAAGACATTATTCAAAAGGATTTTATGGACACATACTACAATTTAACTTTAAAGACCATGATGGGAATTGAATGGGTTCACCAGTTTTGTAACCAGTCCAGCTTTGTGATGAAAACTGACACAGATGTGTTTGTCAATGTTTTTTACCTCACCGAGCTACTTCTAAAGAAAAAGAGGACCACAGGGCTTTACACAGGCTTTCTAAAAATGCACGAGTACCCCATAAGGAAAAACGAGAGCAAGTGGAACGTGAGGATAGAAGAATACTCGGGTAAGACCTACCCGCCATTTTGTTCAGGGACAGGCTATGTTTTATCCACCGACGTTGCTAGTCAGATCTATAATGTTTCGGAGAGCATTTCATTCATCAAACTGGAGGATGTGTTCGTAGGACTGTGCCTTGACAAATTAAAAATTCAGCCTGAGGAGCTTCATTCAGAACAGACATTTTTTCCAGAGAAGATTCCATTCTCTGTTTCTCGCTTTAAGAAGATTGTGACATGCCATGAAGTGAGCTTATCCGAACAGCGGAGCTACTGGAATCAGTTACTGACAGAAGAACATGGGAGAGTGCTCTAGTACCTTCCCTGATTGAATTAACAAACTGAAATGCTTTGAATTTACAGGGCTGCTCTTGACTCCAGCAAAACTCACAATTAATTCTAGATCCATCATGTTGAAGACATTTCTTACGGTTATTTTAGTCCCCATTTCTGCCTCAGAGCATTGTAACATCTTTCTCTCCCATTCGCTTCTACTTCTTTCCATCTCTTCTCTACATAAGCAACTTCTTTTTTTTTTTTTTTTTTTTTTTTTTCCTGGAAGATGCAAGCCCACAAGGCTGCCTTCTCCATGGACTGGCTCTCAAAATCATGCTGCTACTGAACAGGGAATATTTCTGCAGTGCAAAAACAAGCAAACAAAAAACAACAAGATACTTTCATTCACAGAAAATAATTGCACCCTCTTCCCTGTCTCCCTTAAAAGATTACTGCATGTGCTTCCATCTGGGCAGGCATTTAAGAAAAGTTGCCTGTAGCTGTCAAGATGTTCCCCTCCTGGCATAGGGAACTGTAGCCGTGTACTTTAAGTGAACTCTGTGTGGGCAGAACTGTGTAGTGGCAGAGATCTCCCATTCAGTCTACACAGATTTTTTTTCTGAGGTGGAAGAATTTGCCCATGCAGCACTCTTGGGACAGCTTTAGTTATAGCAGGTCATTTTGTGAATGTGTAAGGCTACTGCATTATTTCCTTATGCATGCCTCCCAATGGAAATGATTAGGTGATAGAGCTGGATCCATATAACAGAATCAACCACAGCCTGGTTGAGGCTGGCAGTGAGCTCTGGAGATCACCTGGCCCGACCTCTGCTCCCATAGGGACACCCAGGGCTGAGTTCCCAGGTGCATGTCCAGGCAGCTTCTGAAGATCTCTGAGGAGAAGACTCCACAGCTTCTCTCGGCAGCCTGTGCCAGTGCTCTGTCACCTGTACATCACAGAATACCCCTTGAGCCTTCTCTTCTCCAGGTTGAACATGCCCAGCTCTCTCAGCCTTTCCTCACAGAAGTGATGATCCAGACCCTTTGTCGTCTCAGTGGTCTTTTGTTGGACTGTCTCCAGAATGTCCGTGAGGAGCCTCAGTGGAGAGTGTCCTGGTCTTTGCATTACAGTGAACCTAAGAGATATGTTTTATGTTTGTGCTTGGCTTTGATGGATTGAAAACTACTGTAAATGGTTGATCAAAGCTAAACTACAGTCCCTTACTGTAGGGAGATAAACAATACATCTGATTTAGACATTTTCCCTAGGGGGAACTGGTTATGTATGATGGAGAAGTTAGGAGGATTTTTCTTTTTTCTTTTTTAAACAAGACTTAGTGAGAAAATGTGTCAAAGTAATCATTCAGACTACAAACCTCATTTCTTGTTTGATTAGCAAGAAAAACTCAGAACATCTTTAGGGTATTTCAGGGTTTCAGAGATAAGGAATTGAGCCCTTACAGCAGATATGGTGAAAAATACGTTTGGGTTCTGGGAAGGGAACAAGGAGCTCATAAAATCATGCCTTATGCAGTACTCCTATTTCATTAAATTGCACACAAAGTTCAGTTTTACCATCAAATAAGTAGTAAAAATGTGAATTTGGAACACAAGTCTTATGAGGAGTGCCTGAGGGAACTGGGATTGTTCAGTCTGGAGAAGAGGAGGCTCAGGGGAGACCTTATCACTCCCTACAACCGCCTGAAAGGAGGTTGTGGAGAGGTGGGGGTCGGGCTCTTCTCCCAAGTAACAGCAAGAGGACAAGAAGGAATGGTCTCAAGTTGCATGAGGGGACGTTTAGGTTGAATATTAGGGAAAACTAATTCTCAGAAAGAGTGGTGAGGCAATGGCTCAAATAAAGGTAGGGGTCTAACAGGGATGGGTGAAAAAGCAAGTAGCGTCAGCCTTCCTGAGACTTTTTGAGGAGGTCACATGGAAAGATCCAGCAACAAAAAGAGCAAGGAGTGATTTAGATGTTTTGGTCTTTCAGGGTTTCCATGACATATGTTCTAATACAATAATTCTAATTCAGAAATTCTGATACAGCATTCTGTTACTTTGGTTTTGTTTATTTTTCTTATTTCTGTTCTTTTTATTTAACTTAGTGACAGTTGTGTAAGTGTGCTTTTTCACTTACCTGAGCCTGAAGAGCAGGATAAATATTGTCAGCAGGAACATGCCCCATCCTGATAGATGTTGAGAGTTATATTATGTATTTTCTTCTGATGTAAACAAAAGTCATGCACTGTTTTTTGACAGCTGATAATGATTTTTTATTATTATTTTTTTATGTGTGTGTAGAAGAATAACATGCTCTATTTTAAGTAACCCATTCAGAAAATAACCACGTGTATGGTATTAGTAAGGACATGGCTAACCAGGTGGTTGGGTGGGTAGCAAAGTAGATATTTGCCTTCCCCTAGCACATACAACCAGGCTGAACAAACAGCATCTCCATCTTGGAGGTATATCTGCCCTTGGACTCAAAACCCTGTTATAGCACATTTGCTTTTGTTCCTGCCTTCAGTAGGTGCAAAGACTTAGACTAAACAAGCCTAACAGCAGCATTTCAATCACTATTATTTCCATGTAACCTGTAGAAATGTCATTTTTCTTTGCTGTTCATTGTTTGCCATTATTGTACCCAAGGTGCAGGCTTGCTACTGTACTACTGGAATTACTGCATTCAGTTCTGAGGCTCCCAGCATAAGAAGGATGTGGACCTGTCCAGGGTGGTCTAAGGAAGGGACACAAGGATGTTCCTCTTCTCTGAAGAAAGGTTGATGGAGCTGGGCTTGTTCAGCCTGGAGAAGAGGAGGCTCCAGAGAAACCTTATAGTGGCCTTCCAGTACCTAAAGGGGGCCTACAGGGTCTGCAGCTGAGGATAGACACTTTATCAGGGAGTGTAGTGATAGGACAAGGTGTAGCAGTTTTAATGTAAAAGAGGGGAGATTTATCATAGATTTAAGGAAGAAATTATTTGCTAAGAGTGTGATGAGGCATTGGAACAGGCTGTCCAGAGGAGCTGAGGATGCCCCATTCCTTGAGGTGAGGGAATGGCCTCAACTTGTGCCAGGGGAGGTTCAGGTTGGATATTAGGAAAAAACTTAGAAAGAGGAGTGAGGCATTGGAACAAGCTGCCAAGGGAGGTAGTGAAGTCACCGTCCCTGGAGGTGTTCAAGAAATGCAGAGATGTGGCACTGAGGGACATGGTTTAGTGGGCAATACTAGTGGTAGATGGTTGGACTAGATGATCTTAGAGGTCTTTTCCAACCTTAATGATTCTGTTATTCTAAGACCAATTTAAGGAAAAATGTGTAGTATAAATGAATGCTTTCAGGTCTCTCTCAGTTCCCAGTCTTGTAGAGTAGATGGTCTGTGAGCTGGGACAGCACAGTGCAGCTTAATGTTCACCCTGGCCTCTTCTGGTACTGAAGAGAAATACTCTTCCAGCCCCTTGTGCATCTCTCATCCCATCTGTTCACTGCAGCATGTGCTTCACTTCCACCTCTGTGCCTGGCACCAGTTTTATCCCAGCTGTCAGGACCAGTCCAACCAAACTATCCCAGTGAGCCTTTGTCTAGGCAGAAGGCTGTTTATTTACGTACAGATGAGTTTGCTTGTTCTCTTCCACTTCGTGTTGAGATTGAAGAGGCACCTGGCTCCTGGGATGGTGCTGCTGCTGGTCTTCTGTCAAGCTGAGCTTGTGGCCAAAGGTAAAGTCTCCCATTAGGAGACAGCTTTCTGGGGTGTCTGCTCTTGAGCAGCATTAAAATACATCTTACTTGAACAGACTGTGGCCTTGTATCATCACAGAAATGTTACCCATGATGGCAGGCTCTGCTAGCTTTCTTGTTTACAGGTTTTATTTTAGTTCAGGAACATTCCTAACTAATTGGGGAAGATTATGCTATTCTGTTTTAATCACATCTGCAGAAGCTACCCCTATATTTTCAGGGCTACGTTCATTGTTACTGTGCCATTGGTTATTAGATCCTCAGGAGTATTTAAACAAAACACTCCATTCTGGATGTTGTTTCCAGGGAGCATATTTGAAATTTCTATGAAACCGCTGCAAGATGCCTACAAAATGCTGCATTTGTAATATTTTACCCTCCAAATATATGTTGTTAGGCATTTAATGGCCTGTCTGACTGAAACATTTGCCTTGCCACCACTAAGTCTGCAATAAGGAGGAAATCAGTACAGAATGAAATGTTATGGATTTAGGTAGCTTGTTCCCCTTCTTATTGCAAATTAGTTTCCAAAGTGAACACTTCAGGTTGCTGCACATTTATTTGCTCAACATATGATTTTCTGTTAGCTCACATAAATTAGGAATTGATTTCATAATCCTTCCCATTCAGTATGTTGCTTCGAATAAGAATGTAATAAATAAATAATTATATAGTATGATTCTGCTGCAAAAGATGATTTAAGAAAACCAACCGATTGTACATAAGGCAGATTTATTTGTTTATTCAAACACAGCCACTGAGCTTGTCAGTTTATATGTATCAGCTAAATGATAATTAGCTTTTGCTGCTTAGGCCATGGATCATGGCTTTTAACACAATCAAAACTCTTTAGTAGCCTTTTGTCAAATTATGTGTGTTTTCCTATGAAAGGCCACCAGAGAAAGATTGGAAATATAACTAAGACAGCAAACATAATACTGCAGTGTACATCTACTAATCTCTTTTTAGGTTTTTATAGATTAATACAAGAACTTAGAGAAATTGTTAGCAGTTTATCTGCACAAACCTAGAATTTTTATGTTTCTCGGGAAGGAAGATCATTAACTTTTTTATGAATAGATTTGGAAAGTTACTCTGGAAACTTACTCCAGCGCTTCTCATTGAGTATCAAGGACTGCAGGAATCAACAGAGCTGTCAGTGTCTTAGAGTTGATTAAGTTTGTTTCAGCATACTGTATATTTCCAACATGAAATGAGTTTTGGAACACAGAAAAATAAGTACATTTTTTGCAGTTCTAGACATCGGTTAACCTAACCTCAATTTAGGTTAGGATTTTCCAATATGTCCATGAAATATATCTGATTCAGCATTACTGAGGAGGTATCGCCCTTCCAGTCTTTTTTGAGAATACAGGATAGATTTTTGCAATCAAACATTTGCCTTATGTAAAAGCCGAATGGGATACAAGGGCTAACTGTCTATCATGGATCTGGCAGGGACGTTATTCTTCTTGGATGTGTGCAGGACACTGGGTAATGTTAATTAAAAAAAACGTGATAATGTTTGCATTATTGGCATAGAACCTGAGAATGTTGATCTAATTATTCAATGTATGATATTTTAGTAAACTATTTTGTTACCAGAAATTTGTGTGTTAACATTTTTTGGGGCTGTGAAAGTATTATCATTTTGGTATGTAATTAAGTTAGGAGGCCTGTTCTTTCTTTAGTCACAAAGGATTTTCTTCTCTTCCCTAAAATACTTATTCTGTACTTCCTAAAATAGGAGTTGTTGGTTCCTCTTCCTAAGGCAAGCACAAAATTCCTATGAAAGACAAAGTGACCAAGAATGGGAGTGCTTTCCCCAGAATTAAGCATGCAGTCTTGCCACACAACTGTCTTGTCATTAACGATCTGCACAGGGTACACCTCTAAGTCAAAGGCATCTGCAAACAAAACCTTATAAGCAGGCAGTGATTTGAAAACAGATTTTTGTTTTCAAAATGACAGGAGTGTCAAGTGCACGATTATTAAAACTATAACAAAGACATGTATATGCAAGACATATGACATCCAACCCCAAAAAACAGACCTGTATTTTGCACAGGTTCTGGCTGAGAAAACAGATTTTTTTTCAAAGTATGATAAGATAGGAGTGTAAAGCTATAGCTGTCCTTTAAAAAAGTTTGTTCAAGTATATTTTCACTGGAAAATATAATTAGACAGTTTCTTTGGTTGAGAGATCTTTTTGCCTCACATTTCACAACTTCGAAAGTCCATTATTTATGTGGAAAAATATCCAAGTCCCATCTCTGGATCTCTGCAACTGAGCCATTTACTGATATCCCTTGCATCTGGCTGCTGATCTACCCTGAATTGTTCAATATACGGCTTTGGGTGCAGGGTGAGAGGCACATGTAATCAGCTTCCTATTCTTCTGTCGCCAAAAGCACTTAGAAATCAGAGCCGCCCTTACACTTACAAAACGTCGGCGTGCAGCTGTAGGCGCAGAATGTCATAAATTAGTTATGTGGTGTGATTTACACCTCCAGCTTGTAGATCTTCCAGGCAGCTACATTCCCTTCATATTTAATTTAATCGTTACTGCTGCAACAGTGATTGTAAGTAAATGTTTGACTCTGGTACATAAAGGGACCCGAAGCTTTTACACGTGCTTCTGTTAACAAAGGTGCAATGAGGGAATTAAAGAGGGAACAGAGCCTGGAGGCAGGAGTAGGAGTGAGCTGCTGTGTGCGTGAGCAGTGCAGCTTGCTCCTGCTGGGGCGAGGAGACAGCTAAGGAGTAGCATTGGTGCTGGTGGGGAGAGCTTAGTGCTGAGGTGAGGATGTGTGAAGGCAGCAAAGCTGTGCTCTCCTGGTCCCTCAATAGTGAAACACTGGCACAGGTTGCCCAGAGAGGTGGTGGAAGCCCCACCCCTGGAGACAGTCAAGGTCAGGATGGATGGGGCTCTGAGCACCTGATATATAGGTGTCCCTGTTCATTGCAGGGGAGTTGGACCAGATGACATTTAAGGGTCCCTTCCAACTCAAATAATTCTGGGATTTTGAGGATCTTGTCCCCTTATGCCAAGGCCTGCATGCTTTGCAGGTATGCCATGGAATGGAACACTGATGTGGAATACAGATGAAAAACCATGAAACCATGACAAGGTACAGCTTGAGGAGGAGGAGGTTTGCTGCCAGAGACCACTGTAACTGAGTGGTATTGCTTTCTTCAGCTTTGCTGAAGAAAATGGTCTATGGGGTATGGGAGAAGAGAGATCGGAAATTTTAGCCTAAAAATATATAAATCTTCACAATATTCTTGAAATCTTTCAGCAATCACAGGTTTCCTGACCTTCTGGGGGATCTTGTTTTGCATATGAATGTTGCAAATTAGTGTTTGAATGTCATAATAAATTTTACTGTAGATAAGAGGAATCCAAAATATGGCAGTGAACACAAACATAAAGAGAAGCTGAATGCGTGGAACTCTCTCTGCCAGGGATTTATGTTCTCTTACTGCAAAAGAGCAGCTTTCAGTCACCGATGTTGTATCACAGGTACAGTACATAAAAGACATGCATTTCAAAGAAAATAAAACGCCCGTCCTTTTTGCTTTGTGATCTTAACTGATTGCCCAAAGGGAGCAGTTTGATGTCAGTCATAAGACTGTTTTTCATGAAAATGCAAACAAGATACAGCTCTTCCAGTGTAGTGCTGGCTTTTGTGGTGATGATCTGCTCTCTCATCATTACAGTGTCAGTTTGGATCATGCCTGTAGGTCACTTAGGGAATATTCATTAATATTCTATTTTCAGAAGTATAAGCATTAATGTTTCTTATGACTGGCAGCCTTGTAAAATTATCAGGAAAGAAAGAGAAAGGGTATAACTCCCCTGGTAGTTTTCCTGGCATTAACTGTGGGATGTCCTGTGGGACCTGGAGCCTGGGCTAAGCACTTATTCATGTGTATTGCAGAAGAGGTTTGTGCACCACTCACCCTACATGTTACTGATTGATAGATATCAAGAGCACCAGGGCTAAGGCAGCTCTGGATAGAGCTGCACTTTACCTAATCTCCTTGAAGAGTCTGGTTTTCCATAGGGAGGCAGTCTGAAATCATGACCCTAAGCAATAATGAAAAGCAAAAATGAAAAATGCAATAGTGAGTATAGTAAGTATACAAAATGATACTTACATTTTCTTGGCATTCTATCGTGCATCAAAAAGTTCCTTAGAACAGACTGAATGATAATCAGGGCAATTAAGCTAACAATTTGGACCAGAGACAAGGCATTTCTAAAGCTGAAGAAAATGTTGCTAGGAGAACTGATCTATTAGAGTGCACTAAAAATTTCCTTCTCAGATTTACACTCCTCCTTGCAGCACCGAAGCTGCATCTTCTTTCATTCTGTGAATAACTTACTTACTTATTCCATGCTGAATGTTTTCATCTACATTTCCTGAATTAAGACATTTTCATTTTACCAACTGCAACTCATCACAGATTTCAGTACCGGAGAGAAGGAACGCACCTGCTGAAGGGGAAGCAAGGAGTAGTTCAGAAGGAGTCCTGGCAGGAAAGTGCTGGAGAACAACAGTCATATTGGTAATACAGTCATAGAGGAAATGATGTGGACCTGTTGCTTCTGGAACTCTTCCTCCAGTGCATTTGGGTTTCAATTAAGGAAAACAGTGAATCAAAGCCTCACTTAGGCCACAATAGCTAACACTAATAAAAACTGTTATGAATGAGAAGCATGTCTTTCAGAGGGTCAAGTATTTTGAAAAACAGTAGAGAAAAGGAGTAAGAGTGTAGAGAAAGAAACAAAAATGGGGCAGATTTAAAACAGCCAAGCTCAGCATCTCCTTGGCCTGATCTGCTACCAAAGAGAATGGTCATGCACTCATGTAGGTAAGAGACAGCTAATTCAGTCTGTAGGTCAACTTGTTTCCTACCTCAGCCTTTTCTAAAGGTTTCAGCTCTTATATTATTCTCCATTTGGGGAAAGAACATTTGTTTCTTAATGTGCAGCTATTTCTAAAAATCTTTCTAGTGTTCAAAACACTTTTCAAGCCAATTTTCATGGGAAAATGAAGAATTTTATTCTCATTTCTAGCACTGATCTCAAATTAGCTTTGGTGTTGTATCTCTAAGTGCTTCTTCCTTATTTCAATGCTTACATCTTCTGGTCGTACTTTCTTTGACTCAACTAAGTAAGATAAAGTACAGCCTGGAATTGCAGGGACTGGTGATTTCCTCTGCAGTGTTCTTGCTTGTTAGAAATACTTACAAATGAAGATGTCTAAATGCTTTTCAGTTTCCATCATGGCAATTTGTCCAATTCTCCCATGAGGGAAAAAAAAAAATGCTTACGGCCACAGTGACAATGACAAAAGCCTTCAGTAAGCAACTCTTAAAAAGTCCATTTTGCTTGAAGCGTGGGTTGGCACAGCAGGTTGTGTAGACATATGTTTCAGACTAACGCAACCGAGAACAAAAAATTTTGGAGGATTTCTCCAGCAGCTTACACATTTGAGTAGCTGCAGAAGAAATGACATGGTGTACAAAATGACTTTGGAAGAGCTGGAAGAAAATGGGCAAAAATCCTCCCACTCACAGGCAAAAGAAAAAGGGAGAATTGGAAAGAAGTGTCTAGAGAAACTAGAGTGGGAGGTAGGAATCTGCATGGTACAGAGGCTGATGATTCACAAAATGATTTTCCATTTGCAACAGGCTAGCAATCTTAGGACATGATCTTTCAAATACTCATGAGCATGGGTAGTCTTGTACGTGCACGTTGTTCTTGGTGGCTGGGGATTTGTACCTTTTACCATGCTGTGTTATGTCTTATCCCACACACATCCTAACCAGTGTCAATGACTGCATTCATCACGATTCTATGGTTCATTAGAAAAGTCAAAGTAAAGAAAGAACTAACAAGGTCAGTGAGAAATAAATAATAAAATATTAATACATGTGTTGGTTGCCTAAGCAGCCCCAGGGAAAACAAAGGACATTTGAATCCAGTCACTGCGCAGCAGATGCACCCAGGAGGATTTCAGCTGATGAGGCCAAGCCAGCAGTGTGTGGGTAGAGGTGACAGGTGCTCCCCTGACAACTCCCACTCATGTCAGATCCAGAATGAGACATGCACATGGTGGATGCTCTAGGCCACAACACACCCTGTTCCTACTGTGGGCTTCAACTAATATTCTCTACACTGAGGAGGCGGGGAAGAAATGCCTGCAATTGGGGCCAGCATGCTACATGAGGAAATAGCAAAAGCAGTGATGTACTGAACGGAATCTTTTATATGGAGCCTTATCTCTTGTATAGGTAGAGGTGCCCAGTGAAATTGGGAACCTGGGATGCAGAGATAGATACTGCTTGCCTTGAGTATGCTGCTGGTCTGTTCTGGGCAGTTGTAGTCAGGTTAGTTTCTCATAAGGTGGGAAATGTGAATTTTAAGATCACTTTAACCTGAGGAACTTCAGACTCAGAATCCCAACCTTCCAGGAGAGCTCCTCACCAAGGAGGAGCATCAGCTGGGCCTTTGGATGCAAAAACCTCCTCCCAGACCAGTGGTGTACCTAGCATGTGGCAGCTGACCTTGTTTTGAGAAATCTCACAATGCTCAAAGTCCTGAGGGTTGTTTCTTTCACTCCCTATACTCCACCTCTTCCAGAATGACTGCCAATATATTTTCACCTCCTCTGTGTGGGACCTAGTACCACTGATGCTCATATAAGTTCAGATCAACTCAGATTCTGTGTAAGGATAAAGATTTATATGTGTTGCCTCCAATAGTCTGCCTGGTTTGAGAATGATAGACCTCAATTACCAAGAATTATCTTTATTAATCCAAACCAAAATCCAGTCAATCCATTTTAACCACTTTTCCCACTTGGGCAACCTGAGATGGAATCTACTTATTAGATGCTTTCTCTTTTCTTCCTCTATTTTTATTTGGATGGAAATCAAAATATTCATAGAAATTAACTTAAGAGTACAGCTTTGAAAGTGGGGATGCTGGTTGAATACGAGTGTGAGATTTTAGATTTTTAAAAAAGAGATATATGGAAAGGCAAAGAAGTAAAATGAAAAAATTATAATTGCTTGGGAAGCTTGGGAAGTTCGATTGTTTTGTTGTTGTTTTAACAAGTCAGGGTGATAATTTTTTTAGTAAAGGAAAGTTTCTGAAATTTAGTTTTGGAAATCAATCAAAACTCCCCAATCAGAATGTTTCCTTTCCCTTTGCTGAAGTGAATATTCTGTCAGTTCGGCATTCATTTTTACTGGCTACAAATATTACTGTGATTAGTGGAATATATTGTTCAGGAAAATCATATGTCCCTTTTTTATGATTTAGGCTTCCTGGCAGATGGACTCATTAGCAATATTTCCTGATGTGTCACATCAGCTCAAGTTACTGGCCTGGAGGATGCCGTCGAGATCTCAGAGGAAGGAAGGCTGTAGTAATAGCAAGAGCATCTCTCATAAGGCTGCACTGCAGCTTTGGTGACCATAAGTGACTATAGATGTTCCAGAAAAAGATTCTACATAACTCCACAAAGAAAACAAAATATTTCAGAATGGATGTGCCACAAACAGGTGTGATTTAATCCTGCAAAGAAAAACGAAATTCAGAATCAGAGATCCTTGTGGGTTCCTTCCAACTCAGGATATTCTGTGATTCTATGAAACTTGCGTGGGGCCCATTTTGTCAGTGCCCTGAGGGTACCACCAGGCCTGACCCTCCTTCGGCAACTGCCTGGATTCCCTCCATGGCCCAAGTGCCCATTTCAGCTCCTGGGACCATCATTCCCTAACCCAGTGATGCTGCAGGCTGTCTCATAGGTGTCCCTTGCCCAACTTCTGCACCAGTCCTCTTGGCACCATGTTGTGGCGTTGTCACCTGCCATATCCCCAGCCCCATCTCCCAGACCAGACCCCCTGGATTCACAGTGATTCTGTCTGGGGCTATGATGGCATTTCTGCCCCTGGCTCTGGGGAACATCAGCAGGAGCACAACTGATGTGGGGCCCCTCAGCACTCAGCTGAGGGAGTCCTGTTGTGTGCTTCTGCTCCCCACCACGTTGCCTGCAGTACTGCGACAGAGGAGTGTGCTCCAGCACTAACACACAACCTCGTGGCTACAGAATATGATAAATAAATGTTGTTATGACCCGTACAGACGGCACAGCAGCAGCCCTCTGCTGGGACATCAGGTGTCATTGCCAATCCAGCTTTTCCAGTTGGGAAAGCACGTAACTCGCTGCCACCAGCCCATCATCAGCATTACACGCTTCCTCCTGCAGGACTAGTTAAATATTAACACCACAATATGCATATTGGGGCGGGCAGGAAGGAAGACGCAGCCCTCACCTTATCTACTGTGGGGACAATGTCACACCAAAGCCCAGCCACGCAATCGCAGGATCACATGGGCACTCACCCCACGGCACTGAGCAGGGAGAGGCGGCGGCTGGGCCTGGGGAAGGCTTCTTCCAGGAAGGAAGGTGAGGGCTCACCGAGTGCTGCTTGTGTGTGACAGAGAGTGGGTGGAAAAACACATTTAGGCATCCAGGGGAGGCAATCCTTGCTATCCTGCAGAGCTGCATTGCCTGGCAGAGGTAGTGCTGGGGGAAACACAGCTTAACCCTCTCCCTGGCTCCTGCTTCAGCTGGGAAGCCATCAGCTGTCGTGCATTTAGGGTGATATTGTCCCCTTCATCTGGCGTGGGTGCAGGCAGAATTGGACTCCGGTCTAGAGCAAGAGCTGGGAGCAGAGCCTACAGCTGCCCCACACAGCCAGCGATGCCAATTGTTTGTTTATGAGTGGGATTACAACCATGTCTGCCTGCTTTAGGGACGTGCTGGGTCCTGGGGTGCTCTCTGTACCGGCAGATCCCTCCTGGAATGGTGACTTTCTGGAAAAAGACATGATACTGACATCTGTGTTTGCTTCCTGGTGCTACTTTCCGGCAGTTTCAGTTAAGGCCGCATATAATGCTAATGCTGACAGCTACCAGGTGTGTATGTGTGTGTGCTGCAGGCTGGGCCAATGAGAGAAAGGAGAAGGCTCTACAGCCCTCCCCTCAGCTACCTGCATGAGCCTTTGGGTGAGCATGTAGCCAAGGAAACACAAATCTTTCAGAATACCTCAGGCATGCCCAAATCAACCTACAAACTACCCCCCTCCCAAAACACGGATGAAGAAATCGGCACACAGACTCAGCTTAAAATGTTGATTAATTAACAGAGCTGCCCTTTTAAGTTTGTTGGGCAAATTGAAAGCTTGCAAAATGGAGAAAAGCAGAGCAAACTGCCAGCTGATCACATCACAGCTGCTGCGCTCAACTCCACAAGATCGCTCCTGTTCAAGGCACTGATTGGTGAGTGGAGCTGCAGGATATCTTGGCACTACAATCAAGCACACCTGGCTGGAGAACAACAAAGGTTTTGTTGGTGATGTGGAGCCCATGGCAGCATGCCAGCACCTCCTGTGAGAATCCTCCCAGCTCCAAGTACTGCTGCAGATCTCCCCTTGCTGTCCTTCCATGTCTGCTTTCACAAAAGTACTGATGGAAATTAAGGCAGGGTTGTCATGCAGAATGGTGAAATCAGCTGCTTGCTCGAGTCTAGTAAAACAGCTGAGCCAGGACTCCTGTGGTTTGGCCCTTGGTGCAGTTTTGGTTTAAGCAAGAGAGTGATTAAAAATTACACTTCTCATAGGAAACTCAGGGTGATACTGGTATTTATGCATGGCCACAAAGAACACTTCTGAAACCAAAAATACTTTCCTGACAAGAAATAAGGGCTTGCCACAAGACCACATCCTCTGGGCTGCATCCCTCTCATGAAAGAAAACTCAAGTTTCCCAGATGAGAACTTTGTAAACCGAGCAGTGCAGTCAAACAGCCTCCCATGTGTTTTGAGAGGGAAGAGAGCAATCATAGAATGGCTGGGGTTGGAAGAGACCTCAAAGATCATCAAGGTCCAACCCCCCTGCTGCAGGCAAGGTTGCCAATTGCTAGATCATCTCACACAAGTGAATCACAAAAACTGGAAAAACAGAAAATGTAGAATTAAGGTGATGGCTTTGACCCCAAGCTCTGTACCCTATCTCTGTCCACTGTGGAAAGGTGATCATGCTGATGGGAATGTGATTGTTTAGTCTGGAGAAGAGGAGGCCCAGGGAAAACCTTATCGCTCTCTATAACCACCTGAAAAGAGGGGCTAGGATATTTGGAAAAATTTCTTCTCAGCAAGAGTGGTGAGACAGTGGCACAGGCTGCCCAAGGTGGTGGTGGAGTCACCATTCCTGAAGGTGTTCAAGAGCCATGTGGATGTGGCACTGAGGGACATGGGCAGCGGGCATGATGGGGATGGGCTGACAATTGGATCTAGGTCATCTTAGAGGTCTTTTCCAACCTTAATAATTCTGTGATTTAGAGAAATAGTGCTCAGCTGGTACCTGGGAGGAGGTTTGGTATTTCCCCAGGCTGGCTCTGGGTGGGGTAGGCAGGATTGCAGTGGTGATGCTGTTGCTAGGCTGTACCTGTGAATTTATGAATAGGAAGCCTAATTTTGGGCTACATATATGGAAAAGCAATGAAACATTTTTGGGGATGTAGCAATGCACTGGGGGTATGTTCCCATTTTCCCTCCTAAAGGCTGTCCTTTTTATCTTTTTCTTGGAGGAAAACAGTTCCTGATATACAAGTCAGCTTCTCTGCAGCCCCAAAGAGCAGCTAGGGCCTCACTTTAGGCTCTTTCTGACAAACAAGTGATGGAGCACAGAGCTCGTTACTCAGCCAGGACGCTGCTGGTGGCATGGGCAGGGCACCCTCCATATGCATGTGATTACAGGCAGCTAAGATAATTATTTTTCCCAGCTGCTCATGATTAACCTTAATGGTGCAGACAGGGCTCCCCTGACACCATCGATCCTGAAGCAGTAGTGTTACAATAGACAAGATGGACTGAGGGATGCAAGGTCTGGAGGGGAAGTTTTCTCAAGTGAAGAAAAGTCTGTGTGCTCAGCTACTTTTCTTCAGACATTTGTTCTAAGAGAAGGTACTGCTTTTCCTTCAACCCTTGCCTTATTTAATCATCGCTCTTTGTTTGTGTTACAGGTCACATAAAGTCACGCTTAATCATAGGACGCAAAGCAACAGCTCTTTGCTGAGTTTCTCCATAAGTTCTGTCCTTCAGCTTTTTCTCAAGCATTCAGTGACTGCTGTAGCTGCCTTAGGGACCAGGAGAGAATGCTCCAATGGAGAGGTTCCAGAAGTTCATTTTACTTCCTTTCATCTTAGCTGCCTCACTCACAGGTAGGGCACGTTCATAAACTATGTGATGAGCCACTGTGGACAAAATGTGTGAGCTAATTTTAAAGCTATATAAATGGCAGTTATCAGCAATATCAGATTGAAGAGTAAATCCCACAAGGGAATTATTCAAAGTGTTTAAAATGGACAAGTTTTCATTTCAAATCTTGAATGATCTAATGGCTTAGAGTGGTCTTCAGTATGCAGGATGAGCAGTGGAGGGGTGGAGAGGAGGCTACCCTCTCACTGCCACTGAGTAGGGGTTTCCACATTCCATTGCACCTCCTCCTTACCCTCATCCTTACCCCCCTGTCTATTCAGGTGTGTTCTTGAGGGTGTAGCCATAAAGAGCTCAATAACAGCTTATTTTGCTTCCAGAAATAAGTATAAATTATCACTTTTTTAGTTTGCCTTCAATTTACATTTTGCATGCCCGAGTCTCAAAGTGAATACAAATAGAAGGCAGAACTTAACAAAAATGACTATGAGGTGACTAGTTGGGTATCAGAGATGATGCTGATTTGTTTATTGTCATTTAGTTGTGGTTCTAAGAGGCTCTGAAAGGATGAGCTGCAGTGGGATGAGAGGGAAGGTATATGGGCTTAATAACCAATAAAAGAAAACGCAATACAGCAAAACACAGTGAGTTTACCGGGCAGAGTGCTGTTCCCAGTAGAGTTATACAGGGATGTGTGGTGTTCAACAAACTGCTAACCAACTCATGAAGAGCAGTGTGAGCTGTCAGGTGGCAGACTGTGCAGGTGGTGTGGAATTACTTAGGACAGCCAAATGCAAGAAGAGACTATGAAGGTTTGCCAGAAAATGTCACGATGCCAAGTGAATCAGTAATAAAAAGCAGAAAATATTCAGCGCAAAGCATCACTTAACTGAAGATGAAGAGTAGATATCTTTGGAAAGAGAGTAAGTTGCTGAGAAAGACAGGAAATTTCACCGCTTAGTGTCTTCAACTGGGGAAATGCAATGGCATTATATAAATCCACAGAAGGCTTATGTCTCGAATACTGAATGTTAAGTTATCCCTTCTACTTCAAAGAGGACAAACTATGTCTGAGTTATTAATTGTGGCAGAGGTGATCTGAGGAATGATAAGATGATTCTGGCATTTATTTTTCTGCTTGTAGAAAAAAAATAGCAAAGACATTCTGAAGTATTTATATGGAGGTGAAGAGTGGAATGGCTATTTAAAGTTTCAGAAAGTTTTACTCGTGGCCACTAGTTCTATCAGAAAGTAGATGTAAATCAAACCAACGTGTGTGGTTTTCTTGAAAGGATGTCATCAAATAGTAAAACTCACCATCACTGCACGTGGGGGACACCAAATTATAAATAAGCTGAAAAAAAAACCTATATGCAGATATAGTCCAGGTGCATGTGCAATTGTTGGTTCAGGCAGTCCTTAAGTCTCATATTTTGAGATACTGAGATGTTATAGTAAGGAACCCTCAATTTTACTTGTTCTCATTCTTGTACTGTCTTATACATTCAGAACAGGAGTTTTGTGAGTTTTAGAGGATGTTTATTTCACTGATGCTTTTAGTCAAGCACAATTGCAATATGTTTTATTGCCCCAGCTTCAAGCTGCGTTGGGGCAGCAGGCATTGCTCACACTGTGTGGTGCAGCCATGGGGCCACAGCCCAAAGTGGGCAGAAAAAGTGTATTGTGGAGAGAAAGAAGTGCTATTCTTGGAAGAAGTGTCACTGCATGTGGGCTGCTGAGACAGCTGCATGCCAGTTTGAACATTGCCCTGGGTGGGCACTCTGCGTTTTTTGGCAGCAATAGCACTGCAGGGCTGATACACAGTGTGGGATCCCAGCTTGCTGCCAGTGCATTGTGGGTGCTGCTGAGGTGCTCCCAGCTTGGGAACCCTCATGCCACAGTACAGCAGGAGGAGGTGTCCAGCAGCAGAGATAGAAGAAGTTGCAATAGGCCTCTTTCAAATAGTGTCAGACAGAAGATGAGAAGACGCAACTGGGGGATGTGCAAGACTTTGTGTGGGTGGAAAAATGTCACTGAGTACCAGTAGTCCAGTGTTGCTTAACTGAAATGTCGTATATAAGCATTTTAGAGTATTATTAAATCAGAAAACAAGCCTGTCCTTCTCTGCAGGCTTTGACAAGCTCCAACTTATTTTGGTTTTCAAAAAGCTCAGCTTCAGGGCTACTAGTTTGTGAAATAAACTTGAGATGCCCTGAAGAAAAATCTTACTATATCCAAAACAATTTATTGCAGAGCTGGGCAAAGCTGTGAAGTAAGGGATGGAGAAAACAAGGTGCAATGTGTACGGGACTAAAGGAGTAGAAAGAAAAAGGGATTTAAAACAAACTGGAAGGAAAAGTGTAGAAAAAATAAATAGCAAAGAGGGAAAGAAAGGACACAGATGGCACAATAACTGAAGGATAAAATACAGAGTTTTGGGAGGCTGGTAACAGTACTGAGGAGGAGAATATTTTTAAAATATCATAGAGATAATGGAAAAAAAAAGTGTTGTTATGGCAAAAGGATGAACCCATCCTGACCTTAGCTGTGCTGCATCCAAATAGATCACATACACAAGGAGGAAAGAGCAAGTCAGCAGAGGAGGGGAGGGAAAGAAGAAAGGTAACCATGCCTTAATGCCCTGAAATGCTGCTGAAACCTTCAGAATGACAAAGCAATTCTTTAGAGTTACTTCAGGTGGGAAAGGAAAAATACTGGGGACAAAAGAAAAGGTGGTTCCTTGGAAAATGAAGTTCCCTTAGTGCAGGTGTCAGGTGAAGAGGCAATTTGGTGTCTTCAAAACCCATGGTGATGTGACAGTGAAACTGTATGACAGGGGAGGGAATAAGGAGTTCCTAAGGGTGTTGATGTGTATTTGTGTGCTGTTGGGAAGGACTGAGCAACTGAAATACCATAAACAGTTATCATATAAAGGAGACTTTCACCATTGGTGACTTCTTTATAAACATATAATGATGTGACCCAGAGGAGGTGTCCCAACTCAGCTCTGCTCTTCAAAGGTCAAGTGGTGATGCAGCATCATGAAGGCAGTCTGAAGCTTCCCTGTTGCAAAGTCATCGGTGAGGACTTTTGTCTCTGTTGGATTTCTTGCTGGTTGTATATGGGGAAGTAGAAGTTAAACCAGCTGTTAAGCACTGAACACATATTTCCTGCAAAGTGTGATGGCAGTCCAGCCTGAAGCTTTAATTTGGCTGAAAGCTACCATCTGCAAGTTATTTTTTAAGTGTTATGCAAATGAAACCAGCAATTTTTTTCTTCCTAGCGTAAGAAACAAAGCCCAGTAAAAGAACTAAGAACACCAGCTTAAAGCACTGGTAACTCAGTTTAGTTCCCACTTCTGTTGTGAACGTCCTCTTTGACCTTACAGAAGTGATTTTATCAGTGTTTGTATATGGGTTGAACAATGGAACCAATTGTTGATTTGGGACCCTGTGTGCTACTGCAAGATTAAAAAAAAAAAATAGGCAAAAAGATAAAGAAGTGAGCTTATAATCACAAAAAATATTTTGGCAACTGGTAGAGAAGGCTCATAAAACTCCTTAGGTCCAAATGGAGGCAAGGTTGATCAATTTCCCATTCCTTGATCCTCCTGCCACCCCTAAAATCCCCATCCAAGACTTATGGGCCTGTTTTCTAGATCTCAGAAGTCAGTGAAAGAGCATCTATTACTCAGCAGATCTGGCTGGTGGAAGATAATGTAGATCCCACCATACCTGTGGACAAATAAAACATGATTATATTAGATAAATCAAAGGGTAACGCATACCTACCTACTATACTCTCCTGATGAGATGAAAGCAATATTAGCCATGTCCTTTTAGAGCAAATGATCACCAATTATTCATGTTTAGCAATACATTTCAAGCCTGTAGTGGAACTCACAGACATGGTCTCATAGGAAATGATTAACTGCTAGCAGTATACTGAAAGTCACATCATTTATTCAGAGCTGTGGCAAAACACTATGCTCCTTAAGAGAGAAAAGTGTTTGCACAGGCTAAGAAATAAAACACAAATGCACAGATGAGAGTTAGCATTAAGAGGAACGGTATGAATAAGTACTGCACTCCTAAATGAGCAACTAAATGCATTTTAGTGTTAACTCTGAGGAAGTTTGCGGACAGCTGAGTCCATCATCATGGTAGCTGTTTATGTCTGCCTAAGCCAACTAGGAAAAATGCACACAAAGCGTGAAAACCAGAAATCTCAACATATCCATGTGTTATAGACACTATAGCTGTAAAGGGAGTAGTATTGTCAAGGCTGGTTACCATACGAGAGGAAAAAAATAATTCAAAGATACATTTGGTCTCAGGACAGTGTCTTAAGGCCAGCAGTATCTGTTTGAACAGGAATCGTGGCACTTGGATGTTGAGTACCAGGGAAAAGGAACATATTATATGGCAAATGGTCTCACTGGAATGCACTTCATCAGTACATGATCATTAGAAAGGTTGTAGCTATGTGAATAATACCATCCCCAGACACATGGGCAATCTCTAACATTCAGAAAGTGACAAAGAGAAGAGAGACAAAAGAGCTTTTAGTCACTTTATTGTGTTAAATGTTATATGGGTGGATAGGGATAGGACAAGGGGAAATGGTTTTAAACTGAGACAGGAGAGGTTTAGGTTAGATATTAGGAAGAAGTTTCTCACCCAGAGGGTGTTGACACTCTGGAACAGGTTGCCCAAGGAGTTTGTGGATGCCCCATCCCTGGAGGCATTCAAGGCCAGGCTGGATGTGGCTCTGGGCAGCCTGGTCTGGTGGTTGGTGACCCTGCACATAGTAGGGGAGTTGAAACTCAATGATCTTTGAGGTCCTTTTCAACTCAAGCCATTCTATGATTTATAAAGCAACGTATTATGGTATGCCTTTAGATTGGATTGCTGAGTTGGTCTTCAAGGTGTTTCTTGTTCTAAAGCATTTCAGTCTTGTAAAGGTGAACTGAAACTTTGAGGAAATGTTACTGGAAAAACTGTTCAACTAAGCTGAACAAAAATATACTTTATCGTATCTTATCTGGCTTTATTGGCTATCAGTAGAAGTGATGTTTGCTTTTTATTTAATGTTTTATTTCTCATACACAGATATGCTCTGGAAAACGGTAGAGGTAACATAAGGAAAGTGGAAAATTTCTGTAAAGTTTTTTTTATAAACATAAGAGAACTCAGAGTCAAGCACACCAAGAACCTGCTAGGTTTTTAAAAACCTGCAAAACAAAGGCTGAAAGGACTTGTCTGTCCACCCACTGTGTGTGTTTGAAGACAGAGAGGAGCTACTTATATTAAACAACAATTCTTGGCACAAAACTGTGTAGATATAAACTGCCTGGGATTAAGTGGGAGCTGGGAATTAGAAAATGGTGTTTATGTAGGGACAATGAGATTATGGACCATATGCCAGGAGAGCCTGCACAGAGGTTCTGCTTGTAAAGTTGTAACTGAGATAAGGCTCCTGTAAGGTTTATGCAAGTATTAAACCTTCCTTTTATGTGAAACAATACAGCACATACTTCCCTTGTCATGCCAGCTAATGACCAAATGAAACATGAATTTTTCAGTAATTTGTAAATTAATAATTAAACTACATAAAATGAACCAAATTTGAGTTGAACAAAACCTTTAAAAATTATATCATTGTCCTGAATACACTTAGCACTGGAATAACAGTCATTTCATACTTTCTCCTGGAAAATAATTGAACACTTATGCTCAGCCTGAATTTGCAGACAGGGAGTTTTAATTACACTGCTATGGACTGTAGCATCTAATTGCTGTAATTATGCAGAGCTACAGCCTGAATCATTAGGGTAACACTGGCAATACTGCAGCTTTCTCAGGATGAATGTTTGGCAGAAAGTGACAAAACTTGGCGGTGAGGTAGGTCTCACTAGCTGGACTGCAGAGAGCTTGTGGAATCTCAGTCCTTAAAAGTGATGCTTAGTGACAGCGGGGCCTACAGTGTGAATTTTCTTTCCCTGCTTCACTTCACCTGCAACCAGCATGGCTGTGGATGTGAGTAACTTATTAAAGCAGTGACAGTGCTTTAGTAAAGCTTATGATAGTATACATTTTGGGCTCTTCTGTACAAGAAGGACATTGATTAAACTGAAGTGAGTTCAGGAGGAGGCCATTGAGATGGTCATGGTCTGGAGCACTTGCCCTGTGAGGAGCAGCTGACAGAGCAAGGCCTGTTTAGTTTGGGTAAGAGATAGCTGTGGGGTACCTTGGAGCAGCCTGCAGGCAGTGGAGCAGTTTGCTTGGAAAAACTGTGTGGTCTCTGTCATCTTTAGAGGTTTTTTTTCTAGACCTGACTGGATAAAGCTGTGAGAAACCTGTTCTAACCTTGGAGCTAACCCTGCTTTGAGAAGGAGGTTGGACTGAGAACCGTCAGAGGTCCCTTCCAACCTGAATTACTCAATGACTATTTTGTCATCTACTCCTTGAAAGCCATTGGTAGTAGCTCTGCCTTTTCTACAGCACATGGACACAGCATGTTCTGGAGAATCATAGAGTCATCAAGGTTGGAAAAGACCTACAAGATCATCCAGTCCAACCATCCACCTATCACCAATAGAACCTAGCCAAAACCCAAAGGGATTCACAAAGAACAAAGACCCAGAGAAGCAGGTTCCCAATTTCACACAGAAGTGTTCTACAGAGTCCTATTCCCTAAGAACAACCCAGATTATTTTTTGGGTATCTTAGTGTTTGAAGATTTGTCCCTCAGGGAATACAATGTTCTCTCCCTGATGAATATTTTAAGATTTGCCCATTTCCCCTGAATATTTCTGGGATGAAAGTCCCAGCTGCTGCATTGAAAAGAGGCTCTCTATCTTTGTCCTTCACTTTCTGCTTAGGAGAAGCAAGTGCTTCTGCCTTCTCATGCACAGGAGATCTACCACTTGCCTGGGTAACAGCTTTAGGCAGGTTCCTCTGAGGGTAATATGAGATCCTGAGCCTGTAGACAAGGAGAAGAAAACAAAATGCCACAATTAGAAGTGAGCTTTTGGTTCTGCAGAATAGTAGCTAAGATTCATGGTACCTTTTAAGGGGGAAAAACTCATGAAGTCAAGCAGCTCTGGTTAGCAGAAAACATGAAACGGTGGGTAATGTATGGGGTGCTTGCAAGAGAAATAAGGGAAGAGGTAGGTGAATAGGGGAAAGAATATGGAAAGATGCAAAAAATCAGTAGCAATCTCAATTATGGAGAGAGAACTAGATACGCACTCCTTTATTCATTTAAAATCTAGTTATCTCATGTATTTTCCTATCTAAAAGTGAAACTTATCCTTCAGCAAAGTTATCTACTACTGCTAGACACTATAGAAAATGAGGTGAGAATACTTCTGAAAGCATCAGGTACTATTGGCTGTCAGAGAGGAGGGAAATGCCAGCTCAGAATTGTCACCAGCTTTTCCCAAAATGTAACTAAATGCTTAATACCCTAGAGCTCCTCGTAAACCAGGACTATGGTTTTTCAGCCTTCAACTGCTGGCAGTAAAAATTAAGTCAGATATCTTTGTTGGTGATAATTATAAAATCATAGAATCCTTAGAGTTGGAAGGGGCCTGTACAGGCCATCTAGTCCATGTCCCCTGTAATGAATAGGGACATCCATAGCTAGATCAGGTTGCTCAGAGCATAGGCTAGCCTGATCTTGAATATTTCCAAGAATGAGGCTTCTACCACAACTCTGGGCAACCTGTTGCAGTGCCTCACCACTCTCACTGTGAAATTCTTTCGTATTTACAGATTGTTTTCTTTTTCCTTCCAGGTCTTGGCTTTTGTTATTCTATTCTGAATGGCCCTACTAATGCTACAGTCCTTGCTGGTTCAGAAGCCCGGTTTAATTGCACAGTGGAGAATGGATGGGCAATTCTCATTTGGTTGTTGAATACAAATCCTGTCCTCACTGTCATTAATTCTCAGGGACCTATTGAAACGTCAGATCGCTTCACCTCTCATAGCTATAACAACAGTCAAAGTTTCACCTCAGAGCTGATCATCCACAACACTCAGCTAAATGACTCTGGAAAAATTGAATGCAGCATCCAGAAGCTTGATGGCAGCAGCTTTGCCTTTCTTTCTGTGCAAGGTGTGTATAGCCACTAGTAGAAAGCTATTTTATTATATCACATTTAAAGAAATTCTCTGATTAATTGTCCAAATTACCCTGTGAAGGAATACATGCTGTCATTTACCATCATTTGTCTCCACAGAGGACCTTGTCTTAATTTTAGTCAAAGCAGGTTTCAGTCACGAAGTGCCATTAAAAAGGCTTGAACTGCCCTTGTTTTTCCCTGTTATATCTCTTATTCTTCACTGGACTACACTGAAGTGCCAGATGTCTGTATCAGGCCCGCTGGCAGTCAGTCAAAATGGATCTTTTGCCTAGAAACATTATGGATTACGTTCACTCCCCTCCTTCTTTGTACCTGGGACTTCTGTCTTTAGGACAGATCTCCCTCCTCCTGTCTGACTTAGGAATCAATCTGTAGCTACTTTTTGAGTTTGATTTAATGATGTGCAGAAGTAAAGTCTTTGAGACACAAGGTGATATTCTTAATGTGATGGCTGTTGCAAGCTACCATTTCCAAAGAACAAAAATGCTCCTGCATATCAAGTCCCTGTGTATAAGGTCTTTTCCTTCTTTTCAAAGCATCAGTAGTGACAGAGTGCAGCCAATAAAGCAGTATTTAGCTATCAGACACTGCCCATTTCACAGAGTTGCTTCATGCAATGGGAATATCTCACCTGTCTGTAAACTTCTCTTGGTAATGTTTCCAAGGCCATACTTAAAGCTTATGGAGAAACACTTATTTCATTATGTTGTCCTTCAACTAGAAAAATAACATGATGCCTAAAAAGTGTAATTTCCTGCTTTTTAATGAAAAGATACAGAAAGTTGAGTAGTGCTTTAAGCATACTGAACAATGTGCCCATTTAGCTGCAACATCTGCTTGTTTATATCATGAGTATCTTATATCAGTGTTTATCAGCTGTTTTAAAATTCACGTCTCAAGATATAGCTAATTTGGGTTGTCAAGGTAAGATTTAAAACCACTGGGTGGAAGGCAATGTGGCTAAATTTTGTGAAAGAACAAAACCTCTTCTCCCTCCTACAGTTAATGGATCTTTACTCATCAAAAACAGCACTTTAATAGTTAAAGAGAACACAACAGTTGAAATTGTTTGTGAAGCCTTAGGATGGGCTCCAGCTCCAGACATTACGTGGATGACAAATGACTCTCTCATTGATAAGTCGAGGTATGTTACCCAGCAAAGTCAAGGATCTAACGACCTCCACAATGCTCTGAGTGTCCTGACTATGACTCCAATGAATACTGAGATTTTGACATGTTTAGCTGATATAGAAGCACTCCCTAACCCTCAGAATGCAAGTATAGCTGTTATTGTTGGCAACTCTACTCTAGGTAAGTGAATGCTTTTTGTACTTTGCCTATTCTATTTTCTCAGAACTGTGCTTTACATTTTGTATTGCTTTGAAAAGGCTTTCATTTGTAACTAAAATACTGTTAGATATGCAAAGGTGATAGAATTAGGACTGGATAGTTACACCTGATATGTAGGTACAGGAAACTTCACTTCTGTGAAAGAACTGGTAGAAGTCTAATGAACCACAAAGTCCACTTAGATCAAAGAGCCATTGGGCCTGTAACCCTCCTCCTGTTATGGTCTCTTTCACATCGTAGAGGAACATGAGAATTCTACTACAGCAACATTTGTAAAACTCTTGGAACAGTGCATCAGTTGCTTTTAATTGCCTTTTATTTAGGGAAATTCAAAGTTGCATATTAAACTAAGCATGAGTGCTGAGCAAATCTTTCAAGGACTACTAGTGAAACATTTGATAACCCTAAATATTGTTGCTAATGTTGTCAGCATTTTTTGGTAATGCTGCTAATCTTTGACCTCATTGACTACCTTTGAAAATGTATTCCACAATTCTACATGTTCATAGTATTAGGACATTCATAAAGAAAAGGGTGATTTTTATCTGATTTGCCCTGACAATGTGGAACGAAGCAAGTGTTGAACTCTCATTGAAGATCTAACTTTGTGATCTAGCTGAATCCTATGGAAAATGCTTTTCTTTTCCGTAACACAAGAAGAAAAATTAAGAAGCAGTATCTCCTTACGATTTAGCAATGGTTTAATGCAGATGGGGAGACAATCCTAGATCATCCTTGGGAGCATTTCTGTATAGGGACTGGGCAAGCATCTCAACTATAAAGCAGAGGACTCTCAAGACAAGCTGAACTTGAGGAGCTAATAGCATGGCAGATAGCTAGAGTTACTGGATATAGCTATACCACTGAGATGGTGACACAGTCCACCCTGCAGTGACATCCTTTTTATTAGTCTTAGTCCGTGGGAAATGCATGGGTTATATGGAGTATTTTTTTCTTCACAGTGAGTCTATGGAACCCCATCTGCCTTCTGTGCAGAGTAGGGCCTCAAATCTGTGTTTCTCTTCATGATGTGGTGAGCGCTGTGAACTTCTATGATCACACTGACAGCTTCTCTTGATGAACTGATTCTTCTAGGTGAATGTGCCACATCCAAAACTCTCGTAGAGTTTTGATATAAACAACTGAGGAGGTTGAGTAATTTTGCCTTTAATCTATGAATCATTATTAGCAAGTCTTTTCAGAAGTACTTGCTTTGTAATGTAATTGAAAAAGTTCATTTCACCATTCTTAATGTGATTATTTTGTAGTCAGATTGCTCCTAATGACTGACTAAGCAAAATAGAACTATCCTGAGGAAATTAATTCCTCTGCCTACTTGTTTGTGAAGTAGAGATATACACCCTGAGTTTCCATAGCTACTTATTGTAAATCAGAAGAGGAGAAAAACAGATGTCATGAAGCACAATTAGTGTATAATTAGTGGTTGTATAGGGCCATCTTTCATTGCTCTTTGGAAAAATCATTTTGCAGCATCAGACACTCAACATCTGTCGGCATTTGAGCATATGAAGTCTTCAGAGTATTAGAATGAAATAGACCTGACATTATGATAGAGGAAGATATGTAATGTACATCACACATGAAATTTCAAACCTTTCAATCCTTCCCAAAGCTGTTGTTATTATACAATTCAGCCTTCTCTTAAAAGCTTGAGGAATCTAATTCCTCCAAGTTCTTGATAAGCAATACTTGTCCATTCATGAAAACTGCAACCCAATGCCCTCTGAGCCCCCTTCAGCCAGCCATCACCTCACCAGCATTCTTCCTACATGTCTAGGTCACTCCTAATCTCAAACCTCTTTATATGGCTAACAAAGTGATGCTTTTTTGTATCAGTTATTCATCCTCATAGGTACCTCACTCCCAGCAAAGTTTGGCTGAGTCCCAGATTTGGGAATTTCTATGAAGTTATTGCAACAGATGTATTCACAAAGCTGTTACTGGAAATGAGGCTCTTGGGAGAGTCCCTTAGCTGGTCCCAAGTTCTTTGTGGCATCAGTGGTGACTCAGTGGCATCAGTGTTGCAGAAATGGAGAGTGGGAATATGCCAGGTGCCTGATCTTCCTTTGTTTTTTCTTAGTCAGAAAATTCTAAAGTGTTCAAGAAGCGATGTCCAGCTTTGTCCAGTCTCTAGTTTTTCTTTTGGCACCAGCATGTGCCAGAGAAAATTCCTTTTCTTAAAGTACTTTACATAAGTAAACTTGTAGGCTGCTTTGGGAAGAGTACTTGAAAGGAGCTTGTAAGTAAGAGGGGGACTGACTAACAGTGATAGGACAAGGTGGAATGGCTTTAAATGAAAAGAGGGGAGATTTAAGCTAGATGTTAGGAAGAAATTCTTTCCACAGAGGGTGGTGAGGTGTTGGCACAGCTGCCCAAAGAAGCTGTGGTGCCCCATCCCTGGAGACGCTCAAGGCCAGGTTGGATGGGCCCCTATGGAATGAGGAAGTGGCTTTCTCCATACTGAACACCTAATGTAATTTGATATGGGTTTACTTCTACTTTCATGTTGATCTGGCAGCCTTTATGTTCATATCTGCTGGTCTCAGTTCCAGTTTCTTACCTCTATAGTAGTTGTGTCTTTCATATTTTAGTCATATTGAAATCCCTGTGGCTTGCTTTATGGAACAAAATAGGGCACAATTTTTTTGTTGCAGTATTTTTGGACAGAAATATTGTGAACAAGTTCCTCACCAATTGTAATCACAACTGATTACAGCCTGCAGATTTAACTACCACTCTGCAGGTTGCTGAGTGCTTGTTTTCTTTAATTGTCAGATGAATTTTAGAACATGCTGATTGTGCATTAAGCAATTTGTTCCAGACTTCTCCAAATTTTGAGTCATTTTGATTAGAATTGAAGAACTCAGACTAACAAAGGCCCAAGCTTTGTAGGAGGCTCTGGTCCTGTGTCTCTGCAGTCTGAAGCCACAAAAACCCAGGCACTCCAGGCAAATTCATAGATAGAACGCATTTACTTCTTTATTCTTGCCATAAGTAAAGCAGCACATACTCTGGGTCGCGCATCTGGGGAACCTCTATTACACTGCATGGTTGCCTGCAGTCTGCATTGCTGTGGTATCTTTCCCAGATGCTGTCAGTTACATATGGCCATGTGATTATTAACTGGGACCTCTAATGGGGGTTTACGATTGTCACATCCTATGTGTCGGGGCATTGTCAAGTTTGGATGTGTTTCACATGTGTCATTTGGATCAAAAGCTTGTTTCTAAACAACTGTCAAAGCGATTCGGTGGCTGCTTTTCAAAGGGTAGACAAATTAGAGGTGCTTCTAGCATGTTTGGTCAAAACCAAATGGTATGATGATGTGACAGTCAGACCTGACACCTTTCTTGTGCATCCAGCTGTGTGAGGAATGTGGGCTATTCTTAACATTCTGTAATGTAGGAGTTTTGTTGGTGGAACTGGTTGCTATGAACACATTTCCGAAGACACTGAATTATCCTGATCTCACGTCATTTATCACTGTGCATTATAGTAAAAAA
>JACDJE010000345.1:745097-856020 GCA_016647715.1 Pavo muticus
TTTTCGGTGTTCAGAGCTCTTTAAGTGGATAACTGGTGAGCTACAAAGTATGCCCAAAATTCAAACACCTGCTGGAATTAGTGGGAGAAATCCCAAGATGGGATTTATTGTAAAATCTCATCTACAGGCTGGAGATCTCCATCAGTACTAGAAACCTAATACTGTCACTGTGGTCAGTGGTGAGAAATGGACGCTTCTTCAGAACTGATCATTTTATCCAGAGGAACACATACACATTTGGCCAGGTGTGTTGTAGCCTAAGATAGCTCATTTCTCTCCACTGACAAGTACAGCAAGGTAAGGTGCTTAATACCTGTCAAAATTGAATATTTATACCTTCTCCTAACCCCAAATATCTCCAAAGGATGATGGGGGACCCAGAATATCTACAAAATAAAGTTTTGTTTGGAATATTACAGCTGTGTATATTTCAGAAAGAGGAATAGCTGTTGGAAAAGTTACAAATGTGATAAAGAATTTTCTTTTGGAAACATTCTAAATTCTTGGACACTACCCATAAATACAGAGATCATGGCTTGGATAACACAGCTTCCTTGCTAAATAGTACCTTGGTGAGGCACAGGCTGCCCAGGGAAGAGGTGGAGTCACCGTCTCTGGAGGTGTTTAAGAACAGTGTGGATGTGGCACTGAGGGACATGGGCAGTGGGCATGGTGGGGGTGGGCTGACGGTTGGACTAAGTAATCTTAGAGGTCTTTTCCAACCTTAATGATTCTATGAGTTTATGATTCTAATCAACAAGCAGTTAATAGCTTCTCACAGAAAAAGTCAATATTATGAAAACAATGTTTTGAGTCTCTGATAATACAATATTTATCCATTTAATTTAACAGAAAGCCATTACAGTGAAGACAGCACAAGCACGTGGGTTATTGTACTAGCAGTTGTGTTTTCAATTGTTGGTTTTATTCTTCTGATAATTCTTATTTGGGTTGCTGTGCGCTGCTGCTGCCTAAAGAAAGGTAAGTGGAACTTCATAATTGGCCTAGACATTAAAAAAAAATCTTAAACTAGATATAAACTACTTATGGAGTGTAGAGTTCTGTAAGCAGAAGGGTGAGCAGAATGATCATGCTCTTAAACATAACTTGGTTAAGATGTTCCTTACCTTCACCTTGTTTCTCCTATAACTTGGTTCCAAAGTATGAGGGCTGTTCCAAAAGCAATGCCTCCTGTTTTATTATGTTGGTCCACAACGTCAGAGGTGGATGTTGGTGGGATGGCAGTAGTGGTTGAACATTCCTATCAGTATTCCATTACATTTTGTTGCTGGTGACAGACGGCAGCAGAGGGGCACTCTGACACAATGGCATCTGACCTAGAAGTGTGTCTGAAGCAAAGATGCGTCACTGAATTCATCTATGTGGAAAAAATGACACCTACTGACATTCATCAATGCTTGCTGGACATTGATGGAGACCAAACAATGGCTGTGAGCACAGTGAAGCAGTGGGTGGTGCATTTCAGCAGTGGCGACTGCGCCAGTGTGTCACCTCCACTGACGCAGATGTTTACAAGTGTGGCATGCAGGCCCTTGTTCATTGCTGGCAAAAGTGCAGAGCTAATGGTGGTGGCTGTGTTGACAAATAGTGTTTTGTAGCTGAGAATTTGGTCTATCAAACAGCGTTATTTTGCTCTTTGTATCTGTTGTAGTTTCCATGGAAATAAATAGGAGGCATTACTTTTGGAGTGACCGATGTCATCAGTGACACACAGTTTTGTCCTTCACATTAACTAGAAGGGCATTTCAGGAGTATATTAACTTTCAATGATGCTTTCACTGTTGCTACAGTGAGGCTCTTTGTTGAAGCATATCTGCAGTGCTTTGTTACTAGTTTCCCATGGTGCAAGCCACTCTGCAGGGATATTGCAGTTCTGCACATAAGGAGGAGAGATGCTCCTGGGGTAGCTGGAACACAGTGCATGCACTAAAGGGAGCTCTCTACAGGTCATATTTTATTTCCCAGCATTTTAAACACTTTTTTTTTCCCCCCTCCAGGATCCACATATGAAAATGAAGTGAGGTAAGATGAACACGTCGGGAGAATTTTGTCCTTTTAACTGGGCTCTTTCAGGCTGCTGCAGGGTGGTCAGAGGGATGTGCCTGCCTCCGTGCCCCACTGCAGGGGGGCAAATCAAACACACACAGGAGAAACCCCTGGCTGCCTCCGGGTGCTGGGTGTTTGCAAGCACTTCCACAGGAGGTCACTGCGAGCCCGTGGCTCTGCGGGGAGCGAATCGTGGCTCTGTTGAGGTTCCTTAGTTCCAAACTATAAAATAAAGACAAAGCTAAAAAATAAATAGCTGAGTATCAACACTTAATCTTTTGTGAAGGTCTGTTGGCAAATTGCCATTTATACAGTACATTTTTTTTTTTTTGGGGGGGGGGATGAAATGGAAAAAAATAAAAGCAACAACAGCACCGTTTTCTCTCGAGAAAATAATGCTAATTATGCCATGCTGGTAAACTTATGTGTGATTTCTTGGTTTATGATGCTGAATCGATCATTTTTACCAAGTGTATCTGTATAAAAAGTGCAGGACTACATCAGTAGGGAACAAGGAGGTCTAAGGGAAGCGCTACCTGCATATCAGTTCTGGTATGAATAAAACACTAGAAAGCATTTTTGCTTGGATTCTGATTTGATTCTGCCAAAAGCCCTGTGCAGGGGTCAGCGCTGCTGCAACAAAATCGATCATACATTCAGAGAGGTATCTGCCCAGTGTGGGGATGTTACAGCCAAGCGAATGTCCTTCCCAGAACCCCACCTTGCTGGCACTGCCCTCAAAGGGTCTGCATGCTGCCTTCCTGAGCAGATCCAGAATGAGGTTTAGTGTTCAGTTCTCCCTATTTCTTTGCATCTGATCTGGTGCAAGTGAGGTTACGTCTTCATGAAATAATCTTAGTACAGTAAAGCTCCAGTTTTGCAGTTAACTTTAAGTGTTAGTTGTCATTCCAGCTCCCTAAAAGTTGCTTACAGTCTGAAAGTTAAGCAAAAGCTTAGTTAAATGCTTAAGCGCTGGGGTGTGTCCAGGCTCAACAGCTTAGTTAGGAAAAGTCAGTGCTGATGGTTCTGCAAAATTTTAGCATGTGTAAGCATTGCCACTCAACTCACACAATCCCTTTCAGATTTTGTTTGTTTTTTCTTAGAGGGGAGCCTATGTGTAGTAAAAAGAATGACAGTTGTCCAGATGTTGGAAGCTATGTTGGGTTATTAACAAAGAAGGAGTCAGAGCAGAGATGTGCTGTTTTACTTCCCCCAGTGTTTATTTTTAACTTGGCTGTTTACCTTTTGGTTCCTCCCACACATTTGTAATTCTTTTCACTTGGCTACAGCACAATTTGTTGAGACCAAGAGATCAGATAAAGTACGCTTTAGACTATCATGTAACATGTGAAGGTGGTATTCCTAAACAATTGCTCCTCTCTAGCAACCATGGCAAGTTTCTTAGTAGCATTTAACAGGTTTATCCTGTGAAAAAGCCATGTAGTCATAGCTGGCTCATCAGGTGTACATCAATAATGTTCATCTGAAGCTCTATGGATCTGTAAAGTTATTTATCCTAACTGAACATAAAAAAGTAGATGGAGCAGTTTCCACAAATACTGCTGAAAGTATTTCCCCTTTTCTGTATGAATCCCTGGATCATTATAGTTCCGCTATCAATTTATGCCTGTCATGCCAAAAACAAAGACAGAGCTGGGACTATCCCAGAGAGGAATCTATGCTTGGAACAAATGAATAGTAACATGTCTTCTAGTGTAAGTTTTGAGTAGAAATCCCCTCCTTCCTCACTGTGTTGCCATGCAGATCATCATTCTGCAAGTTCACAGATGTGTAACTTTAACCAAGGAAGTTCTATCAGCTTTGCTGTCACTGTGTACATGCGCACGGTAAATTAGCTTTATAGTGTGCAGATGGCTCAATTGGGAACTAACTGCACTGATGCGAGCTAACATGCTTTCTTTTTGCAATAGAGTGTGTTCAATCAAAAAATGGTCAGTTGCTGTGGGTGACTCAACTGGTGTTCCCTTATTGTGCCACTGACTACCCTATAATTCAAGATTAGAGATCAAAATTAATTTCTTGTGGTGTGAAACAGTGTCTTCACTGTTAGAAGATCACTCACTTTATTTTCATTCTTGCTTTAAACAGAACTTCAAAGGTAATATTTACATAGGACAAGATTTGCAGTAGTTGAATAATTGGAAGACCCAGACATATTTTGCAGCTATATTTCAGAATTAGAACATATAATATTTTCTCTGTTGCCTTCTACCCAAGAATTCTTACAATGAAGTTCCATTGATGTTTTATTTTGTTTTTTTTTTTCTAGGAAAATTTCAATTAAGAAGAAAACAGATGATCATTTGGGAAACAGACAAAGGAGCGGTAGTGAAAATCAGGGATACGTTCCAGAGGAACCACATTACACAGGACAAATCCCAAGTGAGTGAATTGCTTATGCCTCTCAAAGAAGGCATTTTGGGCAACATGTCATGCAATTAAATTACAAGATTTCACAGTACCTTGTTAAGGATTTGTGAGACAAATGAGTGGACACTGAGGTGGACTGAGAACTGGCTGAGTGGCAGAGCTCAGGGGGTTGTGATCAGAGGCAAAGAGTCTGTTTGGAGACCTGTAACTAGAGGTGTTTCCCAGGGGTTGGTACAGGGTCCAGTCTCGTTCAGCATCATCAGTGACCTGGACAAAGGCGTTGAGTTCACCCTCAGCAAGGTTCCTGATGATACAAAGCTGGGAGGAGCTGTTGGCATGCCAGAAGGCTGTGCTGCTGTTCAGCAAGAGCAGGACAGACTGGAGGGTTGGACAGAGAGGAGCCTGATGAACTTCAACATGAGCGTGTGTAGGGGCCTGCAGCTGGGAAGTCGTACACCACATGCATCAGTAACAGATTAGGAGCTGACCTGCTGGAAACGAGCTATGAGGAGAAGGATGTGAGTGTCCTGGTGGGCAACAGGTTGGCCATGAGCCAGCAGTGTGCCCTTGTGGCCAAGAAGGCCAATGAAATTCTGGGGTGCATTAAAAAGAGCATGGCCAGCAGGTCGAGGGAGGTGATCCTCCCCCTCTACTCTGCTCTGGTGAGGCCATACTGGAATACTGAGTCCAGTTCTGGGCTTCTCAGTTCCAGAAAGACAGGGATCTCCTAGAGAGAGTCCAGCAGAGGGTGACAAAGATGATGAGAGACCTGGAGCATCTCCTGTATGAGTAGACACTGGAGCTGTTCAATTTGGAGAAGGCTGTGAGAGGATCTTATCATTGCTTATAAATATCTAAAAGTGCAGGAGTCAAGTCGATGGGGGCAGACACTTTTCAGTGGCATCCAACCACAGAACAAGGGGCAACAGGCACAAACTGGAACATAGGAAGTTCCACATGAACGTGAGGAAAAACTTGGCTACTTTGAGAGTGACAGAGAACAGAAAAAGGCTGCCTGGAAAGGTTGTGGATTCTCCTTCTCTGGAGATATTCTGTACCTGCATGGACACTAACCTAGGGAACCTCCTTTAACAGTGGGGTTGGACTAGATGATCTCCAGAGGTCTCTTCTAACCTCTATGATTCTGTGATTGCGTGATTCTGTAATAATCAATGTTGGCAATATTTTGCACATTTGAAAGAAAAACAAAACACAGAATAACACCAAAATAAAGAAGAGAGAAATAAAAAGAAAAAAAAAAATCACAGGGAGCACAGTAGACATGACACAGTTTTGAAGTTCTTCTCCTTCAGTTACCTCCAGGACTTGTACTGCATTTCTGACTAAAGCTGATCCTTTGAAGGTTTTAATGCTCATCCATTTATAGGTTTTTTTTTTTTTTTTTTAAAGTTTTTTTTGTTAATAGCTCTTTTGCTATTTATGTAACTGAACAATAACCATATTTTAATTCATTCAATAAATTATTGCAATGCCAATTTATGTAACATTGCAGTTAAAAATATTCCCTTTGGTAATGATATTTCAGGATAGCCTATCTCTATCCTCACCATGCTCTCAGTGTTTGCATAGTTTTGGGGGATTATACAGACATGGATGAGAGAAAATGTATCCATTAGTTTTTCTGAGTATCATTACAGGCTGTCTCCTGCAGTTTTTCCAAGTAACAGAGGATGGAGGTCTTAACACTCATCTTTCCTCCCACTCTTTTCCCAAGGGGTCTTCATCCCAAGTACTTCCATGAAAAAGAGAGGCAACGAAGCCTAATTTCCAGTCTCACCTGTTTACATGAAAGACTTTGAATATGACAAACATCTTGAGACCGTCCAATAGGTTCAAATGCTACTGAGTTATTGAAGTGGGTGGAGATGCACAATCGCAGTGAACATAAGCAGATCTTATTCATGTCCCTAAGGAAGCAGAGTTACATTTCACAGTGATAGCTCTTACAGATTTTATTTATCTGTGGTCTCTATAAAATGGTTACTGCACAGTGATTGCAGAGCAGTGACAGGGTAGAACAACGACAGCTAGAGGAGCAGAGGTTGGAAAAAGTCCAGGTTTTATGCAGTCTATGTTTTCCATAAGAAAGCACAGTTGAGCAACCATCCTTTACAGTCCTTTTCACCACACTGCTGACTTCATTAGTAAAAATATGGTAGTGAATTATGATTCTACTGGTAGATGACTAAGACATTATAAATTCTAGTCCTTAAGCACAAAGTCTCTTCAAAATCAAAAGTAAATCTCCACCAAATCTTTACCCAGCATTTGCATTTAGAACCACATAATTATCAAAACATTTAATCACACATTTAATGACAAAATTACTGTGTAGAGTCTATAACCCAGGCATACACCCTTGTCTCTCTAATAAATACACTGTGAAGAAATAAGTGCGGTGGAAAGATTCCAAGAGTATGTGGTATTGTTAAATGTAGAAGTTACAAAAAAATAAAAGGAAAATTATATCAAAACTAGTCAAATTGATTCTGCTGTTTGTGGTTTGTGCCATGATGGATGCTGATTAACAGTAATTTTGTATATTCTTATTTCAGCAGTTGTTTCTCTTCCTCCAATGTCTACAAAGTTCACTGTCCCTCATCCAGATTTACATACCAGTTCTGCACCAAAGGTAATTGTAATGATGGTATCTTGATGTTTTTTGTTTGTTTGTTTTTTATTCACACGGTGGGTATTGTACTGTACTCAAACATAGATTTTGGGTGGAAGTAGATGTTTAAAAGTCAATTAAAATTAGATAAGTAGAATGATCCCTTAAACGTTCCTGATTCTTTTGCTTGTAACAACACATGCCTCTGGTGTTAGTCTCACGTTTAGATAGATTTACTGGGGAGTGGGAGGTGGGGAAGAAACAGACACCCCTGATATTTGGAAGAAATTTCTAATAAAGCTTTAGTTGCCATCTTTTCACCTCAGTTCCCTCCCATAAATTTCTTCCCACCTCCCATGCTAGAGTTACAGAGTCTCAGTCTGCTCCTCCTCAGATGCCCGCTTTTGCCTTTGCATAGCTTCTCATATTTTTCTTCCTCCAAATGCCAGCGAGGCCTTTTTCCCAGCACAGTGGGTAACCCTGAGTAGGGTGAACTTGCCACAGGAAAAGATAATTGTCTTTTCATCATTCCCAAGATCAAAAAGTCGCTTCCTTTCTCAACAACCCATTTATACAGCTAATTAAATCTTTCAGACGTGCCAGGCAGAAAAGCTCTGGCTCAGCTCTTCAGAATTAACCTCTATGTATACAATACATTAACCCATTATAATGCAAAGATGTGTTCTGTTCTAGATGTGTAATAATGCTGCACAGCTGTTAGACGTGCTGTTGCAAAAGTAGATGTCTGCAATTATTTTTTTCTCCCCATTTGCCAGACCTGAGGTAGTGTGGATATAAGATGGAGGCACAGATGAATGTGAGGCTTGACGTTCCTTTGTAAACAAAATTCAGTGCAGATTTTTCACTGAGAGGGCAATGAGGCACTGGAACTGACTGCCCAGAGAAGTTGTGGGTGCCCGTTCCCTAGAGATGTTCAAGGATGGGCCCTAAGCCGCCTGATTTAGTGGCTGACAATCCTGCCTGTGGCAGGTATGTTGGAACTAGATGATCTTTGAGGTCCCTTCCAACCTAAACAATTCTATGATAACACTGGTGGTTTTTCTCTAGATACTTCATGATTGCATTTTCCAATTGCACTTCCATACTGCAGAAGTTCAGTTCTCAGCTGCTGCTATTGTGAAACATGGTGTGGGGCTCTCAGCAGCAACACAAATCATAATTTATGCTATACATTTGTAAAAGATTTTACATCTTTGTGATATTTTTCTGCCAGTGTTCTTTTGGGAATGTAGCAGTGGTGTGATACCAAGTTCACCATTCAATATAGTGATAACTCATTTATTTTTGAAGATGTTTCAACACATGCAATGCAGAAATCTGTCTTGAGATGACACTGCATATAAATCACAGCAGAATGTGTTTAGTTCTTGCAGCACACAATGAAATTTAGGAAGTACTCAAGCCATGATTAAAACAATGATCAAAATAATAACGGTAAAAATAGTAATGATGTGTCTGTGGCTGGTAGCTATCATGTTTGACATTAATTACTTGTTAAACAAAATATTATTAATCCAAAGCTGAAAAGCATGTACAAAACAGCTGAGAATTGAAACACAAAACTGAAACACAAATATAGGTACAGGCCTCCATGTCAGATGCTAGATTAGACAGTCTAGGAGGTATTTTGCAGCTCAGTGACTAGGGAAACTTCAGAATCCATCAGAGCGACTTAGCATACAGTTTCTGTTTAAGCACTTGTACCTGGGCAATACATAGTATAAGTCTGCTAAGGTGGTTTCTACTTGCATTGGTAATTGCATGCATACTTTGAAAAATATCAAGAGAGAATCTACAGATGAAAATTATTATAATATGAAAATATATTTTTTAATATGTTGGAGGAATGTGTAGCAGTCTAAAAATGGCTTGTGAAGACAAATTGCTTCTCAGCTTAAACAGAGCTTCTCAGTATATAGTGGTGGCACCATCTTGTGTATACAGGAGTTGATAAAGCAAATATTGCTTGATGAAAGTTTACCTTAAATTGTGGATTTGCAGTCCGTGATTTAGGTTTATGTGGTTATATACAAACATAGTGAAATATTTCGTAGACAAAATAAAGTTTTCTTTTTTTCTTCTTTTACATGCATAACCTTCCCTGTTAACTGCAAAATAGAGATTTTCTGACAGAGTTGAGTTACTGGATGCATAAACAAAGTTTAATCACCACTGTAGCCAATACACTGCATAATAAACACTGTGGTCTTCTTTCCTTATAATACAATCCTTGTCAAGTGGGAGAAACCAGATGGCAAGCAATTTAACTGTCTGCTGATTAGCTGTGTTTCTCAGTTCCCTTTCCCTACATGGATGCTGGAAACATTCCCAAAGGTTTTTCTTCTTTTCATTTTTGTGTTTTTCTTTATTTTTAAATGATAAATAGAGCCAGGGAGCAACAGAAGGAAAAGGATTTATCCAGACAATTTTTTCCACAGTCAAGGAGGTCGTAAAGGGATGGACTCTGCAAGTTGCCTCACTCTCTAGGTAATTAGGAAAAAGGAGCAAACATCTATGTGGTGCTAAAGAAACCAGGTTCTCCTTCCAGAACAAGGTGGGGAGGGAACACAGGGCCTAGCTATTGATGGAAAGAGTCACGGAGACTGAGAACCTAAAGCCTTGTCTCTCCCTCTTTATGAGATGAAAAAATTTAAGATTTCTGTGGCAGACTTCCTTGACACCTTATGCAATCAAGATTAACCCCAGTAAAAAGGTCAGAAAATAAGACCGAATGGGAAAACTACGAATGGAGAGTTTTAAAATTAGAAAGAAGCTCGTGGATGCGGGGACAAAATGGAAAGCAGAGCAATCACAGTGAATGGAGGTTTTTCAACCTAGTATTTTGAATGGGCAAAGGTGAACATACCTGCTGCATGGCACACTTCCCCCACTGCCAGGAGAAAACAAGATGGAAACTTTGATTGCATAAACTTCACCTGCATGGGCTGGAGGCACTAGGAAGTCTTCCTGGGTCTGTGACGGCATCAGCTTCAAATTGGTACCTTCTATTCCATATGTAAAAAGCTACTATTTTAAATGATTGAGAGATTAAGGGAGCATTTGTATTGTATGAGAGATTCCTCAGAAGTCATTGCCCATTGACCCAACCTGGTACAAAGCCTGAAATATGCTGGGTGTCACAGTAAAAGGTGACAACAAAAATTCACTTAGATCAGCTATTCGCTGTACAAACTCACTGAATCAGAAACTAAAGCAAAATGTTCATGGAAGATAAATGTTGTCCAGTAATTGCGCTGATAAATTCGCAACATGAACAAAAGTTCTGGCAAGTCATCCTAGGGAAAAGTAATATCTCAGCGAAGAAGAAGGGAAGAGAAAAAAGATGTGCAAGACATTTTAAAAATGATGAATATTGAACTAAATTATTGAGCTGAAGAAAAAATTACCAGCTACTGGAAGAGGAAGCCAGGAGTATAAGTCAAGAGGGGCTGGAAGGTCTCCATTCTGATTACATTAGCCAGGAAAAGGTCAAATGGAGAGTAGAGTTACAAGCTTCTGTTTAATTGCGTATTTTGTTACCATCAGCAACGGCAGGAGAGCAATCCTTGCTCCTAGTCCCAAGAGGGCTGATCTGCAGACCAAGTGCCCAGAGAGCTGTTTACATGCCCTGACTCATTATGCAGAGCTCCTTCTGAAACCCAAGTTCAGTGAGGGAGATCCCTTAACCTGGCTCTAGCAGATTTTGCAGTAATACCATGGACGCTTGTGCTTTAGCAAGGGCCATAGGGCCATTTCTGAGGAACTGCATTTTTGCAAATCCTACTGCTAGAAAGTTAGATCTAAGGACTCAGCATCTTGCAGGACCAGAGAACCTCCTATACAAGCCTCATAATTAGTCCATTTAATATGGCATAAATGTCTCTATGATAAATCAGAAGACCATTTTGTAAAAAGGAGTGCTAATTTACAGTGAGACAGATTCATCCCTGGTGTAATTCAGCTAACTTCAGCGGAGCCATGCAAGGCTTGGATTTGCCACCACAGCCACACTCTTCCTCTCCAGTCCAGAGTGAGTCACCACTCTGTTAATGGAGACAGATCTATTTTTCTCCGTAACTACTCCAAATGTTACTCTATAAACTGGAAATATTATTTGGTTGTGGTTGTGGTTTTATACCAGAGAGGAAATGAGTGATGGATTGTAGCTACATTTATTGCAATGTATATAACCGCTCTGACTCTGTGGATTGTTTCAGAAGAAAAATTAAACTATCAAAATCAAATTAAAAGGCCAATAAAGTAGAAATATAAACGAATGACAGCAAATAATTTTTCCCTTACTGATGAAACGTGCTATAGAGTATGTCATGTTATGATATTCACTGGTCAGCATGTCTTGATTAAGAGACTAATAAATATTGATGATACAGATGCAGAAACTCAGGTGCAGCTTATAGACTAAAGTATATTTTTTCCAAGTGTCTGTGAAAGAAGGAAAGGAGTGAAGTTATGTGGGTGGGATTAACACAAAAAGAAATAAGAAGGAATTGCCAGTTAGTGTGTCTATTGATGGACAGGGAAATGCGCTGAGTGTACTAAAAGTTGACAAGATGGAACTGCTTTGCTATTTGAAGTAATGCTTTATCTGAAATACTGTGAGGGTATCCATAGCTTTTGGGTGGGTGTTTTCCTGTAAATGAACTGAGTTTGGAAAGAGGATTAAAAACTGAGGAAAGGGGGAGAAATAACCTCGAGAAACAGAAAACTGTGCCTCCATGGTTTTTTATTCTAACAGTTAGCAGAACGTGTGATGCATGCAGATACATTTGGAAGTACTCCTACTACACTAATTTCAGCAATTTGTTCTAATGCAGTTTGACTTGGATTTTTTTGGCTGGCTAATAGCAGGCAAAGCCTTCAGCTTGTCACACATTTCTACAGTGTCAGTGTCGGAGGAGCTGCCATCTGTCAAATCAATTTAGAGATCGAAGCCTCTGTTTCATAATGCCAAATGTGTGTTCATCATTCATATCACTGATGTCATATGGGTTGCAGAATTGACTACAACATGCTTGCAATAGCAGAAGTCCTTCCTTCACTGACTGAAGATCGTTTTCCAAAACACCACTCAAAGATTTAACCCTGAAATCAGCTGGTACCCACACTCATTTTGCCTTCTGATTCATCTACGTATTGCTGGCTCTTTTTGTGTGGTTGAAGAGCTGAAAGAGGTGGAAAGATCTGGGCCTTTCCTCAGTGAAACCAACAAACTATGCAACACTTTCCCAATATAATAGTTCATTTACAGTAATCCCTGTAAAAATGCATCCAAGGCAGATAGGCAGTCAGCATACAGGTTTTGAAACATGTGACTGTCAAACATCCATCATTAGCTAGAAACCCAGCTGAGAGTACAGAGTCTCCAAACTACGTAAAAGAAATGCTGATGACGTTCTGTTCTGACTGAGAATCAGACTTAGAAACTTGCTCCTATAACATTGGGCTGTGCAGCAGACCACTAGAGCTATCTTTTTTTCCTTCAACATGTAGGATGTAATGAATAATGAAGCATTTCTTTTTTTCATGTTAGGTCTGACAGAACTGGTAGAGCACTGTATTAGTCTGAAGAAGAAACAACTTTGAAATCGAAATCAAGCAGAAGCTCTAGCAACTGTAGCATATCAGAGTTTAAATATGAAATGGCTATTGTGATAATAATCCTCTGCATTTTGTATTTGTAATGTGTTGCATTTGAGGCCTTCTGCAGCATCAGAAAATGAAGTTCAGGTCAGTGAACCAGCAGCCTCAATGTCAGTGAAGTTATATCCAGCTTACTGCAACCTCCATGAAGTGATGCTACTTCAGAGAAAGCTTCACAGAAAATGGGCCAGTACACAGCATGAATTTACTGAAATTCATAAAATTATTCTTTAATTATATCAGAGCACAGTGAGAATAAAATATAAGTAACCCAGGGAATTTGCTGTAAAGCAAACAGCTATGAAAGATGCAGCAGAGCAGAAGGGGACCTGGTTCATCATGGGCACAGTCCCCACTCCAGAAGTAAACTTACTGCTTGGTTCCTACTTTGTTAGAGAGGAGAAATAGCATTATGAGGCAGGGATTGTGTGACTCATTCTTTCAGATAAGATTTCTAGGGCTAAAGAGGCATGCAGGGGTTACATTTTCCCCAGTGCTGTCAGGTAGGGAAGAATAGTGCAGTTTAGATCCAGCTGGAGTAAGTCTGCTGGCTCCTTCCTGTTCAAAAGCAGATGCAAACCAAGATCTTCTGTAGTATGGCTATGAACATTGCTTCTTTTGATAGCATTACCTAATGAGCTTTCTGATTAATCATAGAAACATTATAGTTGGAAAAAAAACACTAAGATCATCTAGTCCAACCATCAGCCCATTACTACCATGTTTTATTTTATTTTTACCAAATAACTGTTCTGCCACATATGGAGCAAATTTAATCACATATTAATCTCCTGGGCAGCACAGACCAGAAGAAACTTCTTATGTGCTCTGGAAATGAATGAGCAATGTCTCTGTTGAACACCACCATGGTCTTTGGGCTATTGCAGGTCTACAAGAAATTAATAGTGGTAGAGAGATTCTGAAAAAAGTCTGAAAAGAGACAGGCAGTCCTGTTACTTCATAGAATCATAGATCATAGAATGACTTGGGTTGGAAGAGACATCAAGGATTGTCAAGTTCCAATCCCCCTGCTGCAGGCAAGGTTGCCAATCGCTAGATCGAGTACTAGATCAGGCTGTTCAGGGCCCCATCCAACCTGGCCTTAAACAACTCCAGGCATGGGGCATGACTCTTGGTGAAAAACTTCCCCTAACATCTAATCTAAATCTTCCCTCTCTTAGTTTAAAACCATCCCCTCTTGTCCTATCACTATCTACCCAAGTAAAAAGTTCATTTACCTCCTGTTTATAATCTCCCTTTAAATATTTGAAGGCTGCAATGAGGTCTCTCCGCCGCCTTCTCTCTTCCAGGCTAAACAAGCCAAATTCCTTCAGCCTATCTTCACAGGAGAGGTTCTTCAGCCCTTGGGTCATCTTTGTGCCCACCTCTGGACCCTTTCCAAAAACTACACATCTTTTCTGCATAGGGGGCCACAGGCCTGGATGCAGTACTCCATATGAAGCCTAACAAGGGTAGTGTAGAGGGAGACAATCACCTCCCTCACCCTGCTGGCCACCTCTCTTGCAATGCAGCCCAGGATTCCATTGACCTTGCAGGCTGCAACCACACACTGTTGGCTCATGTTAAGTTTTTCATCTACCATGATCCCTAAGTCCTCCTCAGCAGGGCTACTCTCAAGGAGTTCTTCTCTCAGTCTGTATACATACCTGGGACTACCTCAACTGAAGTGAAAAACCTTGCACTTTGCTTTTTTGAACTTCATTAGGTTCACATGAGTACGCCTTTCAAGTTTATGAAGGTCCCCCTGGATGGCATCCCTTCCTTCCACTGTATCAGCTGCATCACTCAGCTTGGTGTTATCAGCAAACTTGCTGAGGGTGTACTCAATCCCATCATCTATATAATTGATAAAGATGTTAAAGAGTACTGGTCCCAAGACAGACCCCTGGGGAGCACCACTCTTCACCTGCCTCCATATGGACATAGAGCCATTGACCACAACCCTCTGGCTATGACCTTCCAACCAATTCCTTATCCACTGAATAGTCCACCCTTCATATCTCTCCAATTTAGAGATAAGGGTGTAGTGAGTGACTAAGTCAATGGCCTTGCAGAAGTCCAGGTCAATGATAACAGTTGCTTTCCCTTTGTCCACCGATGCCATCACTCCATCCTAGAAGGCTGCCAGATTGGTCAGGCACCATCTTCCCTCGGTGAAGTCATGCTGGCTGTCTCAGATCACCTGCTCATCCCTCACATGCCTTAGCATGTCTTCCAGAAGGATCTGTTCCATGATCTTCCCAGGCACCAGAGATGAGGCTTACCGTAGTTCCTCGGGTTCTCCTTCCTCCCTTTCTTACAAATGGCAGTGGTTTCCCTTTTTCCCATCGCTGAGGACTTCTCCTGACAGACAAGACTTTTCAAATATGACGGAGAGCAGCTAGGCAAGCACATCAGCCAGTTTCTTCAGGACCCTGGGGTGCATGTTATCTGGCCCCATAGACTTATCGGTCTCATGAGTCAGTCTCGGACTTGCTCCACTCTTACAGTGGTGAGCAGTTTGCTCCCCAGTTCCCACCAAGAGGTTCAGGGATGTGAGGTTCAGGGATGTGAGAAATATGAGAATCCTGGCACATAGTTCCCAGAGCACCACTCCTCTCTTCTGAAATAAACAGCAAAGAAGGGAAATAGCAGTATGCTCTAGCAACAGATAAAGAGGAGGGGAGGGAGGTGAACAGTGCTGTGTTTCAAACAGAAGGCAGCTGTCCTATGAAATGTTTCTAGGGTAGTTATATTTATCCCATGGTTTTCCTTGAGGTACTTGGTCTCATTAAATACCAGAAAAACGTCCACATCTGTTATCTAACATTTTCCTCCATGGCTTGTTTAATAATAAATAGGTACCAAATACATTATTCAAGATACTTAATACTGGAAGAATACCAAAGCAATACAAGCTGTGCATGATTAATGTTTGAGAAAAAAATATAGGAAATTTGGTCACTAGCTTTGAAAAAGCTTAGGGTTCTTAAAAATTTTCATTGAGAAGAACAGTGGAATTTCCATTAGTGCCTGCACCAGCTAGGGAAGTCACAAGGAACAGTAGCCAGTAAATAGCATCTTCTTGGAGGAAAATCAAACCAACATCGGAGCTAGGCCCAGCAAATCATTTGACTGTATTGCTTCTTTTGAGAAGCTATCTAAAGATAAAGGTTTACAACTCTGTAAGTCATTTTCACTCCTTAGAAGTACTTTGTAATTGCCTGTGTGAGGTTGCACTACCACATTTAAATATTCATAGCATACGTTTCTTGAATGCATTTGAGAATAAGTTTTTGTATTTTCCTCTGCAATGATATTCGTAAAAGTACATAAGTAATTAGGACTGCAAATCCACAGCACTGGTTTCAAATGGTGACAAGGTTTTCAAAACTGCCAAGCACTTGCCTTGCACTGATCTCACTGGGGTCAGCTTGGAAACACGCTGCTGTCAGTGGGAGTGGAATTGTGCCAGTCGTGGGAGCTTAAAAAAAAGCCAACCTGGAATAAACATGAAGATGTTGAGACTGGCCTTTCTGACACGTGAACGACTAGCATGCTTCTTGTTGCAATTTCCAGTGTACTAGGAAAACAGTGTCAGAAGTTAAGCATTTATTACAAATTATGGGGTAGTTTCTTTAAGAAAACTGTAGGGGAAATGCCCAACACCATCTTTTGCTTGAAAGAATACAGACTGCAAAGTACACAAGAAGTTCTCAGATAGCGTAAGACCAATTAATGAATTCCCAATAATGCCAATGGTGCATTGCATATTAGGCTTATATAAGTATTTTCTCTTTTTGTTGTTGTTCTGCTGTTCCTTCTTTTCTTTGTATTTAGATTTTGAGTGGGTTGCTGATGATGGATTTAATTTTGGCATAATGCTTTGCGGTGGGCGGTGGCAGGTAACCTCCTGAGGACCCTTGAGTGACTGCTTTTCTAAGACTTTTAGTTCTCTAATTGCTTTTTATTCTGCTCTAGGGACGACCTCAAAGACGTACCGATTATCCGATCAACCCAAAGAAAATTAGAAACGTGACACATGTTTAGGACGGACTTCTGAAAATTCTTACCTGAGTTGCATTTTATGGGTTTGAATGGCTTCCTGCGACAGGGAAAGGTCACCACCAGTTCTCTCAATTTAAGCTATAAGTTATTATTATTTTTGTTTATTTCTCTTGTAATGAAATAAAATTGCAACCTTTACAATGTAGTATATGATAGCTCAGCAACATAATGGACTCAAATGACTGCCTTAAATTCAGAGAAGACAAAGTCAATGAGAATCTACAAGAACAAGAATGTATCGTTTTGATTTCAAGAAAATCAACAAAACTCCTACCAGACAGAAATGTCCAGCTATCCACAGCAAGGTGAAGGACTGGAACTGATGGTGATTAAGTAGTTCAGAGGAACTGGTTAATAGTAATACTGGTTAATGCAATATCTACTGCATTTTTAACAAATACTTACAGCTGATTATCTCAAGCTCATAGATCAACAATATTTTTCAATTTATGTTCTGTAATAAAATCAAGGGAAGTTTTGACAGAAAGCAAAAATCTTAAGCTGAAAAATGTGGATTTGAAATGACTGATTTTTAAGAGCTGTTGCTTCAGTGCTTAATGTCTCTGATTTACCTGGGGCTGAGTTTGGCAGCTAAATGATGTGGATCACAATAAAGGATGGCTAATGGGGTTCACCCTGTTGTTCCATCATGGATAGAGTTGATAATGACCAGGAGAAACGTGTTTTAGCTAGCAGCCCAGCCAATAGAACAGGTCCTGCAGAAAGACCCTACATATGCCTTCCCAATCTAAAAAGTACAGTTTCTAGCTGAAGTGTTTTGTCTGAAATTCTGTTTTTCAAAAAAGAAATGCTTAAACAATTTTATTTTTATACAAAGGCAAACGTCTTCCATTGCACTTGTGTTTTTACCCACTCAAAGCATTCTGAACTATTCAGTGTTTTGCATATTAATTTTCTGCATGAACCTACACAGGTGATCTTTGAGTAAAGACGCTGTTGCACAAAAGTACTTTCAGCGTTAATCAGTGCAATGAAAATAAGAAATTTGAAACTTGATCTCAGGAAAAAAAAAGTATTGTTTTGTTTGTTTAGCATTTAGGATCTCATTAAATTGTGACAGATTTTGCATTGCTAGTCATATTTCCAGTCAGTCTGTCAGAACAAGTACAGGGGCTAATTCATCTTCTGCCATATGTAATTGTATACAAAGCTCTTTCAGATTCTGGCCGCCTCCACTCTTTCTGTCTCGTCTGGTTAAGGGGGAGCTTTGAAATGCATTCTCTTTGAATGGAATTGTAGCAAAAACATGGTATGTAAATAACTATAGTGTTATACAGAGAAAATGTAATTTGTGAAAATGTAAGTATTTGTGGAATATCTGTGCTTTTTCTTTGAATAACCATGCACTGGGAGAAAGATCATATGAGTATTGGTACTGTTGACATCTCCTAGTTGATAATGCAGCTCAATGCAACCTGAAAACCAATGAAAATCCACTTTATTACAGAAATGTCCACTGCACAAGACAGATAGGCTGAGGGTAACATCAGCCTGTGCCTTTAGGTAAAAGCCATGGACCTTTGGCTTTCTGAGCATATACATGGTTAGTAAGCTTACTCTCATGAGAAGAGTAACCTTGCAGTACGAAAATGAAAACTGTTTGGAAGCATTTGTTTCCTTGCAGAAAATGTGTATTAATCAGAATGCATTTTGAAAATGAATCAAACTGTTTATCTCAGAACCCTTGCTCTCGAACTCAATGTTGTTATTATTTGGTATCACTGTCCTTGAACCAAACAAAACCTTTTTTCCATTTAATCTGTATCCTTCCACATTAATTACAAAAAATAAAAAAAATAAAAAAAAATGTTTGTGTTGAGGACAAGGACAGGAGCCAAAAGAGGAAATCCTGTGCCAGGAATATTGTGCCCTCCAAGCTGGGGAGACCTCATGGAGACTTTCACACGGTGCTACCAGGTGATTGAGCATCCTCAGAGGACACCAGCAGTGCTACTTAAATTGATTTTTAGGCTGTGGTTGGGCCAAATTTCCTGCACTGACTGCACAAGCCTATGACCAGAGTGAGCAAAGGGCTTTTTGCACAGAAGTGTGCCACATCCATGGAGACATGCCTGGTAACCAGAGTCTGGAGAAATTTTCCTTCCTGACAGCTAGAAGAATGCATCCCATGTGGCTGTGGTTTATTTTTTACAGAATTACCATGAGGTTAAAATTCTTATAGTGTCCCTGAAATTTATAGTTGGGTGCATTTGTATGCTTACAGATTTGTTTTCTTCAGGCATGTTATACAGCCTGTATATCATCTCCAGTACTAGCTGTTAGTTATGTTTGCAAATAGAGCTCTGCAAACAAAAATGCATAAAATACAGAGACAATTTTTAGCACTCAGGGAAAATAAAATATGCAGGCACTTTCAGAAGACAGAGTAGGCTAAAAATATTGAATTTCAGGCACTTTATGGAGACACCAATCTTTTGTACACTTGTGTGTTGATTTATAATTACGACTTGGGGGACATTGTATCTGTTTATTTTATTGCTTACAGACCGTGCGGTTTGATTATATACAAACCTTCCATGTTCCCTTACGTAGTGTTCTGATTGGAATTCCATACATGTGTTTGTGGGAAAAAATACACTGGAGATATCCAGCACTTCATTCTGCAATAAGGTTTCCTAAAGTTGTGCCTACAGTTTTATATTTCAGAGAGAACTCAGACTACCTGAGGAGAAGGCCATTTAAAAATAACACTGACTCCACGTGAAGCTTTCTTTTTCTAACAAGATAGCACCTCATGTGGGCTAAGCAGACTCAACAGATATACTCTTAACAAAGGATACTCACAGTTTTGACTAAACACTTGGTTTCGTACTGATCGGATTGAACAGAATTGCTATTTTTGATATTTGCTTGGTAGTATACATAATATGTACTGTTGCTAACCTACAGTAGACCACTTGTATGTGGACATTCCCAATGGCAGAGGAGGATACTCCTTGCTTACCAGTCAACCAGCCTCATTATGTCTTTCTTCAAAAGTATCCTCCATGAGGCAGGAATGACACAGCTTCCTACAAGATTCCTCAGCAGAAGCTCCTCTGAAACCAGAGCACGGTCCCCTGGAAGTGCTGCAGATATCTTATTCCCCTGTCCATCGAAAGTAGAGCCCACTCCCTAAATCTTCCATCCAGAACTTCTCAAAACCCCACATCTGTATTCTCCAAAATACAGTAAAATTAATCCAGTGGCCTCATAGTAGCTACATAAATATAATTAAGCAGTCTGTATGCTCCTGAATGGTCCCGTATGGTCAGCCTGTAACTGGAAGAGAACCCCAGCTGTCAATATGGGAACACTTCTCACAAATACCTTTGCATCTTAGTAGTCTTTTCCAGATCAGACTCCAAAAGCCCCTGCTAAAGAAAAGGTTGAGACTAGGAATTCATAAAGGCCCTGATACAGAGGTGCATGCTCTCAGTAGATGTGCCTGTCATGATTAATCTCTCCTCCTACTCAGCATGAACCACTCTTGTTCCCCAGGCTATGAACTAGCTCTTTTTCCCCTGTGTGATAAGTAGCTTTGTTTAACTTTTTAAACTTCCTTTGTCTCTCACTTTCCTCTCTTTTTACCATCCTTATTTTTTTTCTATTACAGAATATCTTTTCTTTAAACAAAGGGCTAATTGATACATATCCAATTAACATCTGAGCATTTGTTCTCAGCTTGTATTTAGCTTTGCAAATTGCTGCTTCTATTTCAGACCTGAGGAAGGGCTTGCATGTCAGAAAATTTGTCTAACATTTCCAGCAATGCCAGCTGATCCAATAAAGCACACAACCTCTACCTGCACACTTTGACCTGCCCACGCACTCATATTGACGCTTGCCTACTTCAATCATCCCACCCACTGGGATGTCAGGAGGACACTATGCAAATTTAAGCTGACCTTTCTAAATTGCTATTGGGAAAAAGCGAAGATGTAACTAAGGGGATGATTTCCACCTTGACAGTAAAAGTCAGCCAGTCGCTCGTCTCTTAAACTCACCAAGGTGATGGAAAAAACTGAGAGCATAAGAGAGTCTGAGATTCCCACATACTCAGCCCCTCCAAACCCAAGGTATTTACATGTAACCAATTAGAGAAAGAACACGGTAATTTCACTGAGAGGGTGGTGAGGCGCTGGCACAGCTGCCCAGAGAAGCTGTGGTGCCCCATCCCTGGCACTCAAGGCCAGGTTGGATGGGGCCCTGGGCAGCCTGAGCTGGTGGGGGGCAGCCCTGCCCATGGCAGGGGCTGGGGCAGTGTGGGCTTTGAGCTCCCTTCCAACCCAAACCATTCTATGAATACTAACGCAACATGTAAACAAAGCTTGTCGATAAAGAGGAAATTAAACAAAATGTTATTGATGGAGGCCCACACTAGCATGTCTGCTGCATCAAACCTCACGATGATGGAAAATTAGCCACATTGTTGTAAAGATGGAATGTGATAGGAATGCTGTGCACTGCGGCAGTCTACAGCTCCAAAAGCTGTCCTTCGGCCCTGGAGATTTCCCATAGCCCTCCCTCCCCCTGCCCTCTGCTCTTTGGGAGATGTGGGTTGCTTACAGCTCCTTTATGCGATCCTAGAAACCACTGATCATTTACACTAGATCAGTACTGATATTCATTTAAATGAGAGTGGATACCTGCAGGCACAGAGGCTATACAATAGAATATTCATTTTCAGTTCAGAGAGGCTTTCGGCATTAGCTCTCACAGCAGAACTCACGTCACACAGATTATATTTATATTGTTTATTTGCTACTGTGATATGATTACTCTCCCAAATAAGAGATTATCTTAAGTGCTTTTCTCAAATCATGTTCCAGCAAAACACTCTTGTTTTTGTTTTGGGGAAAGAATGCCAAAATCCAGGGAAAACAATACAGAGATGTTTTAATTAGAGAAGCCAACCAGATCTATATTTGCTCTGCCTCCATCTCATTAGCTTCTCCTTATGAAAGGCCCCGTGTCTGCTCTGACCTTGGGCCAGATCCTCTGTATTATTGATCTCCTCAGTTCCAGAGTCTTCTCAGCCGGGTACAACTGCTGAAGCAAGTAGTCTTCATGAGGTTAGCCCAACTGCACTGAAAAGGTGGTGGAGCTGTGGCTCCTGCTTGAAATCATAGAATGGCTTGGGTTGGAAGGGACCTCAAAGATTATCCAGTTCCAAGCCCTTGCTGTGGGCAGGGCTGCCAACCATTAAATCACTAGATCAGGCTGCCCAAGGCTGTATCCAAATCAGCCTTATGGGTTTCCCCAAACTGAGAAGCTGGGTAGTTACTCACTGTCTCAGTGCGTGAACAGTCTGCCACGTGCTCATGGAGACAGGATATTCGTCTGCATTAATCCGTGCTCACCGAGCAGACTGTGAGTGTCAGTACAGCCACTCACTCCCGTCATGCCATGGTGCTGCCTCTAAACAGACGCCTGAAGAAAACTGCTCCTGTCGGAAACCTCTCCAGTGCAGCCTCTCCTGCTCAGCTGCCACAGTGAAGTCACCTCTGAGTGATCCATATGTAAGCTGTGCCACTGCAAATAATGGTTTATTTCGCTCCAGAAAAGTCTTTTTTTTTTTCCCCCTTATTTGCAGATTTTTCTTTTCTCCAGCTCTGCCTGCAGTTTGGTGTCACGTCTCACGGAGTTACATGTTTAGGAGTCCCGTGCCTCGGAATGGGTGCCCATGTTCCTCAGCTGGCTGCGAAGCACTGCGAAAGCCACATGGCACTGTGGGAACAATAAAGACAGACATCTGCATCCCCTTAGCATCAGCTGTCAAACTGCTGACAGATTTTGCCCTGCATTGCAGGCGCTCTTCAATTACTGCAATGAACCCAATCAACAATAATTGATGAAGACTTTCTAATGAATATTGGGAAAATCATTCAGCAGACTCAAGGAGGTTTCCTTTCTTCTCTTGCTACACTAAGCAGCTTCATAGCTAATTGGTTACAAAGCCTTAGTTTCCTTCATTTCAACACCTTTAACAGGGCAGGGGTAGAAGCAATTAAAGTCAGGTGGGTGATTATGAAGCCAGTGATGATGCTCTACAATGGAAACTGTAAGAAGAGCCATGAGCAATGGTTACTGACAGTACATGACTAAAGTCACTCTGCTCTTAATGGATAACTTTGCTGCTAGCTCAGATATGCTGTGCAGACACCTCTGTCCTTTGTGCCCTTTGTAGCTGCTTACTGGTCGAAGTGACAGAGGGCAGGGAGTGACAGCGTATGCCACCTCCCATGCCCTGTGTTCAGTCTGCCAGGGGAGTGCTGCTCCCAGACATGCTCATGGGTCATTGACTACATCAGTTCTAAACAACATCTAAATAGCCTATAATTGCAGCAATTTACATGCAAGTGCTGGGCTGTAGCTATGCGATTTTCCCTACCATAGACGCAGAGTGCAGAGCATTCAGCTTGTACAGCCTGAGCTGATGCTATGCCGGAGACTACATAGGTTAGAGTTCAATGCACTGTTTGCTCCTCTTGCTGCGTTTTCTGCTTCTCCAACAGTTATCAAATTAATATAATTGCTAACAGAGGGTTACTGTTTTTTATCCTGTAAAGGAGCAAGAGGACTTCATGATGGCTTAGAGATCTTACAAAACGGTGAATTAGCGTAATCAACAATTTCAGTTATAAATCCAGTACTATGCTTTCAATTTCATCAGCTCAATTCAAGATTCTTTCTCCTGGGTTAGAACTGGCATTTCAGTGCACAGATCACAGTCATTCTCATCAGTCAGGTACATTTCTGAATGCACTTTATGGCCAAGACAATTTATAATACAAAACCAAAAAGGACATAATGGCTACTTCGTTCTCTAGGCACCAGTCATGTACTTCTTTAAATTAGAAATGTCTAAAATGGAACAAGGGGAATAAACATCTAATATGGAAATGGGCTCAACTTGGGATATTTATCTAATTGCTCATCTTTTTTTTTGCGTGATGTTAATTGAAACTAACAAGAAGCATATTCCGCCCAAGGTTCTGGTGACAGCCCCAAACACTTCCCACTCTTTTCAGGACTGCAGGAAGAAGATGAACAGGGAAGGGGGTGGGGGGGACGGCACATTTCAACAGCAGAAAGCAGACAGAAGCTGACTCCCATGTCTTTGCTGTTGTAAATCAAGCCAACCTCACTCATTTGAAACCATTTTGCTCACACTAAGACTAAAGATCCTCTGGAGTGACTGAGACAAGATTCTGATGTATTCTGCTAACAGCTATCCCTGGGGTCGGTCATGCAGGACTTGTTTTCTAGTTCTATGAATCATAACTGAACCCCATATATTGCTGATATAAGGTGCATAGGGTAGCAATAGTGTTTATCACTGCTTTTTAATACAGGATTTAAATGTGATCTAAGCAGATAAGTAGCAAACTGTTTATGGATGCAGAACCAAGAACACAATTAAACATCCTGCTTAATGAGATATTAGTGGGTATCACTCAAGACCTTGGGGATACGTATAAAATATGCTTTCACCTGCTTCCCATGCCTTGTCCTGATCAGTGCCTCACCATGGTGAGCTCTCAAGAATGAACAAGAAACCCCATTAAGAGGTGAGGCTTCAGGATTCATTAAAGACACTGAGTCATCCTGCAAGCTAAACAGGACCGGCAGGGTTTTCCCACCAACTAAGACATGTTCAGCATGAGCCCTTGCACTTGGGGCCTGGATTTGAAGGTTTTCTGCCTCCCAGGCAACTTGGGCATGTGTTAAAACCCAAGAAGTGCTGTGGCCTCTAGGGGAACACCTTTGAGAGGCACTTCCATGAATCCCTTTGAAGCAAAAAGCAAGGTCGATTCACACTCACCAAAATGGTAATGCCCTCTGTAAAAGCAGTTAGCAAGTTTGTCCTTTGGCCTTTCCTGGAGAAGAGGGATGTTATTTAATGCCCTTCCTCAATATCAGGTGAGCTCATTGCTTACAGTTGCATAACACCATTAAAGTTTCAACTTCTGAAGCTCTAAATACAGAGATGATAAACTAAATATTTAAGAGATCCTGAGTTTAGATTCCACTGACCTTCACAAGCTCCTTCTGGTAATTTATATAAATGAATCTACTAATTATTCATAAAAACAAAATGCCTGAAAAGAATGTAAACACAGCACTATTATTGAATTTTACAGCTGGGATCAGAGCTAGTCTTTATGGGCCATAGCCAGCACTCTTTCACCCTGCAAAGTCCACTAAACTGCTTCAAACTGTCTTAAAACATCATTTTTCTGGTTGTTTGGGGACAACCAGGCACTAGAATTTTATTTTAGTCAAATCATAGTGTCCCCAGGTAAATTCCAGATCTTCCTAAGCTTCATTGCACTAGAGCTGCACAGGGACCAACTACAAAAGAATGCATTAAATCTAAGGGTGCTTTTTTCTAGTACTAAGTAACATGAGGCAGCTATTTTTAATTTCTGTGCAGCAGCAAGTGTTGAACAAGCTACATGTGACCTACCTTGCATTTTAAAGAGGGAGGATAAGAAACAAAGTGTGCAGAAGCTGCACCCTGCTAGTTAGCCCGTCCATGAAGCTGGAAATGGGGGATCCCATGGCTTGGCTTTGTTCACACTCTCTCCCATTGCCATCCGTAGAAGCTTGTCATCTTTTTTAAGGAGGAGTTTCTGTACCAGTTCCTACCTAGGGGGATACGCACAATGGCAAAACAAAATAGCCTGGGTACCTTCTTTTCCCCCAACTAACTAGAAATTTAAAGGAGGAGTAGAAAAACAGAGGTGCTCTTCTGGGACGCAAACCAAGGTGGCCACTGGTGTCCTGAAATACCTTCAGGGAAAGTTGTCATTTCAGAGTTCACAGAGAGATACCCAAGAGACCAGCCCCTCCAAGCTTATTTTTGTTCTTCTTACTGTGCTTTGGAAATGCCACCGAGGAAAACTCTGTGCTGCATAAAACAGCACTGTAGTGAGTCAAGACAGAGAACCACTTATCTTTTGTGTTCATGGATCTATTTTAGAGTTATGTTGACCTTTACAAAAACCTTTATATAATAACACCTCAATTAGAGATACTGGGTCAGAGAGAGCACTTTCTAGCAAGAATAGCAGGTGGACGAGGCCTTCAGAAAAGTCATCAGCCATTCAACTGAAATGTCACCATTAGTCCATAGGAAATGGCTGAATTACACATTATTATTGGTAACATAGGCATTATAGAAAAAAGAAGAATAGAAAGAAGATGAAACATTTATTCACTTTTAAAAGTGAGATGCTTTTGGTGAGAAGCATTCATTCCCATTAATCGGCTGGTGGTTGCTTTGACTGCCGTCTCCATTTCCAAGCGAACAATGACAACAACCAACCAACAAGCAAAGGAACAAAATCCCCAAATAATTTCATTTTAGAAGTTTCAGTCAAATTAGCTATATCTACATATGAGGTTAGATCTTTACATAGTGAACAGGCATAGCTGCTTTCTTCTTCCATAGCTTATGTCATCTTTCCTTTCCATGCTTCATACTCCCCTCAGCAAACTACTTTTTTCTGTAAGGAGAGATTTAACTCAGTGGCACAGAACAGGCTATGTTAAAATTCCTGGGTTTGGATCTCTGAGTATGCCCATTACTAAATTTCTAGAAGCCAGCACAATCTGTCTTGGTCTACTGTCAAACTTCACAGCTGACCTCACTTTTCATTTGACTAGCTCAGTTTCTGAACAGTAACTAAATATTCTTACCCTGATATGTGGAATGGATCTAATTTCATGAATAAGCAGAAAGTAGGAAATATGCCTAGGAGAGAACTCTCAATCAAGTCCATATCCAGCTTCCTACCTCCAGCCAACCTTTTAGATAATGTTAATTTTAACTTGCTCAATTTCTAAATCAGGTACATAGGGGTAGAAGGCCCCAAAAACTGAGGTTGAGAGCCTCAAAACTTCAGAAGTCAGTCCTAAATATATCAGTAAAGATGTTATGAAGAAAGTTGTTATATCAATAAAGATGCAACGGGGACAAATTCTTCTTCCTTTTATTGACCTTCCTTTCTGTGAGTTAGGACATCAATAAGCTTTTCCCTCTACAGATGACTACGTAGTCTTGATTCACACTTTAATTGGGCCCATCCTGCACAGCAGAGGCAGGCTACTGCCTTCAGAAAAAATTAAGAAACTCTGTGTATTTGTATGAGTTGAGATCAGAGTTGGAATACATTTACATTGGTATCTTTATTCTGGCAGCTGCCAATTATAGATCACTTGACATGGTGACCTTAACTTCCTTTTACCGGAATACGTTACGTGTATTTACTAGCAATGCAACACTAAAAGGTTTCTAGGGCAAATGGAAAGGAAGGGTTTGGATGCCTTGACTTTTTACTTTTTCCTGCAAAGTGTTTGACAAAACTTGGAAGTGCTACAGCACAAAGATCAGAGGTTGTTTTGAAGCCTTTGCTCTGTCTAAAGAAGAAAAGCAAACAGGACAAGAATCCTTCTGAACTTCAGCACTATGCTTCTGCAGAGAACAAGAAACCCAGTAGATTCAGCAGTACTGTAGCAGTGCTGGGTGGTGCACAGAGGAAGGGGTCTGACAGCAATATCTTTCATTTTTGGTCAAACTAGCTTTCCGCAGCTGAAGCAGGAGAGAAGACTATGATCACTGAGCTTCAAGCAGCAGTAAGTACTAGCAGTGATGTTATCTTTGTAGTGTACTTCAGCTCTTCTGAAGCTGGGAGCCTTCTAGATCCATTGTCTGAGCAGAATAAGGACTTAGGGAGTACACAGAGGGGAAAAGGATCTCTGAACTCTGGCTCCTGTGCAACAGTCAAGAGCCAATGAGACTCTCCTAGATATCTTAATTAATCCTGACATATGCTGTATAAATACATGCATGTACATATATATATATACACACACCTATATGCATTTGTGCTATATGTGCATATATATGTATGCAGCACCAAATGATCTCAGCTTGTACTGGAATTAAATTCTTCACTTCTATAAGACACCACTGAGAATTTCTGGGGGGCGGATTTGATTTTTTCTTTGCTTGTTTAGTCTAAAGGGCACAGAAAAGATGATGAGAATGGAGAGTTTGTACTTAACCTTAATTTCTCCAAAGTCATTGAAGTAAAGGAAGGAGTGCATTTAAACTTCTTTCTCTCTCCACACCGCAAGCTATAATTGTTGTGGATCTTTTTAATCACATTAATTCCTTTGTCTGTACAGAGATTGAAAATTGTTAACTGATAATTAATATGTCTTTTTACCATTTAATTAAAAAGTTAACTGCCGTGGTTAAGTGCCAAATAATACCTGAGTACTACGCATTTTCATATCCTCTCTGCAAATCAAAAGCCAATCAAAAAGTCAAAACCCACAGCAATTTTTGGGCTTTGAAACATTTAGGGAATTTAACTTAAGCTGAGACAAGTTTTCTTTCCACCAAGGCTCGGGACACGTCTATGAATTACATCCCTCAAAATTCTTTGGCTTGACTGAAAAATTCACACGTACATTTAGGTTTGTTTTTTTTTTTTTTTAAATGTCTGTTTTGGTTGTGTTGTGTTTTTTTTTTTTTTTTTTTTTTTAGGATAGGAGATTACTCACGCTGTAGAGTACGTCATATCATGCAAATCTCTGTATAAAAGTCTCAAATTTTCAAAACTATACTTGATATATTTTTGTGACACAGACAGTGGTAAGATTTTGTTGAAACCACTGGCTCCTAGCTCTTGTAAGGGAACACAGGTTAGATTGTAACACAGGACTTAGGGCAAAGATTTTCGGAGGTGCTTTGTTCCTTAACTACACACAGCCATTAGCTTCTTAATTACAAGGTAAAAATATGTACTAATGGGAGTTAAGGCTGTGGAAACTGCTTTTTTTCTATGTTTTCAATTATTTAGTTGGGCAAATTAGCTGATCTGTATGAGTGGCCAGTTACAGAGTGCAGATCTATGCTTGTTAGATCTATTGCTATCAAGAAGACCAAAGCCTATAATTAAAGCATATTCTCTGTAATGAAGGTCATGTTCTAGATCCCATTCTATTTTCCAGTATTAAAAAATACACATCTTTCTGAAACAAAACCTTCCAATTTGAAATCAGCATCCTTGATTTCAGCTGCAACACAAGCTTCTTTGTCAAAAAGTTTGTGTAAAATTGTTCTATCTCTTCAGAAATTCAAAGAGTAAAAAAGAGGCACAGGCTTCATGTCAGTGTACTGATCTCAAGTCCTTGGAAACTTCAATTTCTGCAGTCACAATCAAAATGCAAATCTATTCTGGCACCAGTGGAATATAGAACACCTTTCAAGGCACAGTCATATGTTCATTTTGATTTTTTGGGGGTTTGATTTGATTTGGATCAAATTTTGACTGAAAATATGTCAGCCTAAGAAGTTATCTTCCCCTGCACTTTCTGTTTCTGTGCTTTCTGGAGCAATCCTGCAGCTAGCCATACTTTAATAAAACCACCCCATTTCCTAGACACTTCCAATGGTGGGGTTTAAAGTGAAGCAAGACTGCACAGTTACTGCTAGTGACCAAGATTGAGAGTACAATTAGTTTTTTTGTCATTTATATACAACATATGTATCTCCAATTAGGCTTCGCTTACACTCGCAGAGGAGAGCTGTTATTGGTCTTCTTGCACAGGTGAAACTCCTTGGAAGTCTGAGAGCAGTTCTACTTCAGAAGCCAGCTCAGATGCTCTTCTCCACGTTAATTCTTTCAGGTAAGTGGGAGTAAGAAGCAGTGAAATTGTAGTCATATGCCAGCAGACAAGATTGAATGCATAGCAAGTGCAGACATGATGAACAAGAAGGTGGTGTTTTAATAGTCAATTTTCAGAATATAACAACTCTTGAAAATAGAATAGCTTAGAACATTTTCTCTATTTAGAAGTGTCACCGCTTAGCTGTTCACTTAAGTAAAAGCTGAGCTGTGGTGTACCTTTAAGGTAAAATATTACCAGAGGCTGGAAAGGCTTTCAGCTAAGGGGTATCTCAAAATCAAAACCTTGTGCCATCACATAGCATAAATGACAGAACATGAATACTAGAGGTATCTTTATTCTGAGATCCTCCTGAGATGTTCAGCTTGCTACTGCATTGCCAGAACACAAGGAATGTCAAACTAAGTTGGCTCATATATTATCATGTCAGAACTCAGACCGCACCCAGGTTTAGGATGGATCTGTGTGTCTCTGTGCGTGTAGGTTCAAGGGCTATGAAGTTCAGAAGATTCACACTAAAAACAAGGTGAGAAGTAGCATTTCAACCCTTCGTTTATCTCTGGGTTGCTTTAACTGGCTGTGGAAATTTTCTCCAGGGTATGATAAACAAATCTGGAAGGCTGTGAACAAGGCTTGGGCTGTCAGCTGGGAGAGGGGAGTCCTCTGCTCACTGAGAACCTGCTGATGGCATCTTGTGCAGCTTATACTGCAACTGCATGCTGGAGTACATGCAAGTAAAGGGGATACTGCATGAAGGGCACTGCCATCACCATCAGCATCATTGCTCTAGAAGAAGAACGCTGTATTTGAAAAAAATTAAACTCAGCACCTGACTAGGAATTGTCATTTAACACAGCACCCTGAGAAGCAAGGGACTTCCATTCTCCTCCACATTTTCTACCATAAAGATGGGGAAGGGTCTGAGGGCAAGGTGTGTGAGGAGCAGCTGAGGCCCTTCGGTGTGCTCAGCCCAGAGCAGAGGAGCTGAGGGGGGGCCTCATGGCGGCTGCAGCTCCTCACAGGGAGCAAAGGGGCAGCGCTGAGCTCTGCTCTCTGTGACAGCGACAGGGCCAGAGGGAAAGGCATGGAGCTGTGTCAGGGGAGGGGCAGCTGGGGGTTAGGGAAAGGGACTGCACCAGAGGGCAGTGGGCACGGCCCCCAGTGCAGGAGTTCAAGGAGTGTTGGGACAGTGCTCTGGGACACGGGGTGTGAATTTTGGGTGGTCCTGTGTGGTTGGACTCAATGACCTTGTGATTTGCTTCCAACTCAAAATACTCTGATTCTATGATTCTATGAACTGTGTCTCTTCTAGCTAATGTAGGCAGCTAATTCCTCAAAACACCAGCTCTCATTGTCCCTTCTCCCAGGTCCTGAACTGGGACTGTGGGACATCCTCCATTGCTTGGGTGCTGAGGCCCATTGTACCTCTGGGCTTCCCTGAGTGCAGCTCAGCATGCTCTGTGGAGTGTCTCTCTTGGAGGCTATAAACTCCTCAAGGCAGGCCAGAAAATAAAAACATTATATGTTCCCCCACCGAGTCTAGTGCAAAGAGCCTTCTCTGTTAACATGCTTCTGTGTGCACTGTGGAGTACAGCCTGAATTACAGCAGTGAGATTTTCTGCTTGGATATGACACATATATTTTGATGATGAGAGAGACCAGCTCTCGGACAGAAATCCATTTTTATGTCATACCTCACCAGCACACGTTTTTCATGCAGTTACAAAATGAACATGTACTGCTTGCCACCCAGCTGGCTAACTGGCAACTGCTGCTGGCAGAGGCCATACCTGGGGAAGACGTGCTGGTGTATGAGTATGGCCCACTTCACTGTTGTACTGCTCCTTGCTGGGCTCTCACAGGACTGGATGAGCAAATATATGGAGGGAAAGGTAGCTGATCTTGTTTGTGCATGATACAAGCAGAGGCTGTGCCATGCTCCCAGCATGTTTCTTTCCCCACCGAGGTAAGCAGCAAGAGAATTTCAGATCCAGCTTTCTTCTCCTGCAACCAGCAGGGCTCTTAGAGGTGTCAGTGGAAGCTGAAAATGTTTTCTTTTAGCTGTCAGTTACTGTGTGTTTGTGAGCCCTTTGGTCAGAAATAACCCCTTAAGCTCACAGACCAAAGGTATTCTAGTCAGAGTACAGATACTAATGCAGTGCACCAATGACTGCTTTTCACTGGAAAATGTTGTCACATAACTCAAAGCTGCTTTAGGGGCTGAACTTCACCATTTTTACTCTGGATACTCATACCATAGTGACATTTCTGAAGCAGCAGAACAAGCTGCTACTCATGCGATAAACTCCCACCTTGCTTACTGCCCACTTGGTATGCTCACAACAAGACCCTGGACAATTAACATCAGTTTTGTAAAATGCCAAATGCCAAATTCCAGGGGAGGTGAAGATAGTATTTTAAAATAGGGTCTTTCCCCTCATTTGCTACAGAAAATAACAGGAAAAGCCTAAAAAAAAAAAAAAAAAAAAAAAATCCTGCAATATTGTGATCCCTAATTGTAAATCATAGAATCATAGAATGGCTTAGGTTGAAGGGGACCTCAAAGCCCACACCGTTCCACCCACTAGCTCAGGCTGCCGAGGGCCCATCCAACCTGGCCGTGAGCGCCTCCAAGGATGGGGCACCACAGCTTCTCTGGGCAGCCGTGCCAGCACATCACCGCCCTCCAAGGAAGGGATTTCTTCCTAACATCTAACCTAAATCTCCCTTCTTTTAGTTTAAAACCACTCCCCCTCATCCTATCACTATCTACCCCAGTAAAAAGTCGCTCCCCCTCCTGCTTGTAGGTTCCCCTTGAGTACTGGAAGGCTGCAGTGAGGCAAGGCAAAGGGGCCTTCCATAAAGGCATTGCAAAATCCCTTCCACTGCCTCCATCCAGATGAGCCCTGGATGTGGATTTTGATGAAGAGGCTGCTGCAGGGTGTGGAAAGGCTGGCAATCTTCTTGGGCTCTCCAAAAATGCTACTTTTTTTTTTTTTTTTTTAATTGATTTGAGAGAAATTTGAGGGAGTTAAGTGCATTCTCGGAGCAAATTGAATCTATATTTCTTCACAGATACATGAGTCAGAGCATCTGAACGTGTATTGCCAAATATAGGCATTGTGCTCCATCAGAAGATGGATGCTGGAGAATAACTGCATAATTGCCAAAGTTTTGTTTTATTATCTTTTCATTTTTGTCAAGAAAATGACTGAGAGCACTCTTTTCCATCCCTCCAGGAAAGCTGCCTGACAAAGAAACACTTGTATGTTTTAAGAGAAAGGGCAGCGAGATTCATGTTGTGACTACCTGAAGTCTGCCATAGGGATAGAGCTACAGTGGGTGACACAGTGGCCATGACACTTTGGTGTCCTATTGGGACTGAGCATGGGATTTCACATTTTCAGGGCACCTCCAGCACACACCTCGAAAGCTGGCAGAAATGGGTGGAGAAATCCACTCTCAGACCCCAGGTTGAAAGAACTGCCTCCCAAAGGCACGACCAAAGGTTGAGGTAGATGGACGCGGATCCCCCGTTTCCCGTAGACGAGCGTCCACCTTCGCTCCCTCTCAGCGCGTTCCCCGCCCTCCGCCATTTTCCCCCTTTGCCCGTAGCTCCGCAACCGCCCGCCAGGGGGCGCCGCGGCCCCTCGGATGAAGGGCGCGGGGGCTCGGCGCGGCCGAGGGCGCTCATTGGCTGCGGCTGGGCGGGCCGGGCGCGGGGCGCCGCTTCTTAAAGGGCTGCGCGGGGCGGCGGGTGTGCGGTGCCGGGCGGGTGCTGCCGTTAGGGGCGCGGGTGTGTGTGCGCGTGTGGGGCTGCCGGGCGAGATGAGCGAGGTGGGTAAGCGGCCACTGGGCGCGGGGGCGGGCGTTGGGAGGGTAGGGGGCAGCCGCTGGTGCTCTTCAGAAAGTGTGCGGGAGGGAGGGTGGGTGGGTGGATGGGACGGGGAGTCTGCGGGTGCGGGAGGCATTGAACGTTAAGTGTAATGTTTACTTTCCTAAGCTCACCTGAGGAAGGCATGGTTCTTCGGTTGTGGCTGAGCTGAGAGGTGTTTGTTGGCTGTGTGTGGGGTCTGAAGCTCGTAGCTTCTGTAAGCCTGCTTTTTAATGAGTCTCTACAGGTGTGTGTGCTCCTTCAAAGTGGGAGGTGTTGCCTTGTTTTGTGCTTTGAAGGACCGTGTGCCCCAGTGCAGAATTGGGGGATTGAAAACCAGAGTTTAAAGGTGTTTGCAGTGTTTTTCTCTGCACAGAATGATCATAGAACAAATTGTGTGGAAGCCAGATGTGGGAGCTCATGGAAAAAATGACATCTGTAGTCTGATGCTAATGTGAACTTCATAAATACTGACCTGGGAAGGAATTAAGGAAAAGAATGTGGATAGTTCCATAGCCTGGAAAGATTGCTGCCTGCTTGTAAATAAATAAGCTGTTTTAGTAGAAATGTTCTGGGGGCAAACTAGTATTTTTCTCTTAGGTGTGTACTTAAGCAGGATGACTCCTTGGCAGTCAGTCACTCAAGTGGCAGCCAGAGTCAGCTTGCAGCATCCCAAATTCTCCTCTGCACTTTCCCTTGGGGATGAGTAGTGATATCTGTAATTACACCTTACCCAGCACCTATTTCTGGAGGCTATTTCCTGTTACAGAAGACCTGCCGCTTTTCTAACAAATAGCTATTCCTGTCTTAGCAACACGAGTAAAGCAAAAAGAAGCACTGACTTAGTTCTGGCTAGCTGTTGTGCAGCTGTTATACTTCAGTGCTCTCTTAGGTGAAAGACTTGAGGTTAGGACCTGAGAGATAGTTGTGAGGAGACGCTTACATTTTGGTTTGAGGGTCAGGCAAGTGGGAAAAGCAGAGGGAAGCCTCACTGTGCTTTCCTGCTGCTTGTGGAGATCTGACAGCCCAAGTGTACTTGCACCATGCTTTCTGTGACCTGTCCTTGCTGCTACCTGCATTTGAATTCACTGGGCAGAGTCCATGATGTAGTCTTTTAAAATAATTACACCTTTGCCACCCACACTGGCTGCTCCTTTAAGATAGTGTTTGGGGAGAAATTCTCTGCTGAAGAAGAATGGTTGAACGATCCTGCTATACTAACTGCAACTGTGCAAGGCACTCTTAGGTTATATTCCTGTGCCAGGTTGTACTTGCTCAGTAACTCCCCTTTCATAGTTTAGATTGCATTGCTTGCTTTGTGCATAATGTGTCCTGATGAACACTAAGATTGCTGTTAATAACACCACAGGGGTTCTTTATTCATAATAAATTTCCTGGTGCCTCACAGAGCAGTATTTCTAGCACACATTCATAGCTAGAAATGTTATCTTTCTATGATGCTTAACAGTGCAATCAGTGTCTTCAGTCCTACTGTCATTCAACAGATAATACTGGAGCATTTATCACCCACAGCTACACTGAATGAAAGCCGACAGTCAAAAGAATATTCTTTTTCCAAAAGACAGGTAGGAGCAATTGGACCAACCCAAACCACCCCAGTTCAGAAGACTGCTTAAAAGCAGAGGCAAAAGAGATTAGAAAGCAAGCTCCTTAAACATCTGTTTGCTCTGTTTGGATGGGGGTCTTGATAGATTTCAGTTGTGATGCTGTAACTGAATTTTCTTTATTTTCTTTGTCCTAATCTGAGGACAGTGATTAAAAAAGGCTCATCTAGAGCCCTGAAGAGATTATCCCAGAGCAGTGTTGAGATGGCCAAAAGGTTTTGGCTTATGTTAATAATCAGTAGTATTTGAATGGAACTTAAAATCCAGTTGTAGCAACCTCTGAAGAGAGCTTTCAGATCCTTTGGAAGTTATTTCTTGAGACTTTTTACGTGGCTTCTTATTTTACTGCCTCAAGCGAAATTAACTTAGTTCCTGTTTATGTGATTACCACTCTCCTGTTGGAGAAAGCTGAAGAGGAAGCAGCCATTAATCTGACTATAGTACTCCTTTATTTTCTAGCAGCTAACTTTTTTTTCAGTGAGGAAATAACTCTGCAGAAAAATCTTTGTCTGCAATTAGTCTAAAAATGTGTTTAAGATACTTTGATTGCTGGGCAAAGATCTGGCACTGTAACTACAGGGAACTAAAGGTGTAAGGGTTTACCTAGTTGGATCATGGAAATGTCCAAATGTATTTATTGCTAGATGCTTCTTGGTTTTAGCTGGAGATAGTTCATTGTGTACTGAAATGTGTTTTTAGGTGTTGAAGTAACTTTGGAAATCTGTTCTCAAGTAATTGAAAAGCCTTTTCTCTAGGTCTGTAGGTTTATTCCTTCATCTTTAATGAGCATGGAGAGAATGGCCAAGCTGTTCAGAGTTAGCTACTGTGATACAGCATCTATGAGACAGATGCAGCTGCTCTTCCATTAAAGATCTCTGGTCACCTAGGATGAACTGGGTGAAGTCATCTTGGGTGTCTGGTTCAGAGAAGAATGCCAAATCACTATACACACTCACTAGTGAGCCTTTAAGCTTAAAACTCACCTCAAAGAGTCTGTCAGCTTATCAGTGGAGTAACTGACATGCTGAGTTTGTCAGGCCATGCTGACAGTATTCCTCTGGCATGACGGCTTGCAAAAAGCATACAAATATTTTTACAACAGTCATTGCCACTCTTTCCTTTTGTGTTGAATGGATCTGGCTGTTGTTAGGGATCAGTCTTACTCTTGGAGTCTGACTGTAGAGTGCTTAGGTCTCTTAGCTGGGCTTGGAATACAAAGGAGTCCAGCTGTTGTTTCTCTCTTGAGCTGCAGGAAGCTCCTTCCTGTTGCCTTATGGCTCTTGAATTTGGCACCAACTGCTGTCTTGTGCCCACCTCTAGGATGTGCAGGGTATTTCTGGCTCATCAGCTCAAATCTTGTGGGGAATGCCAAGTAGCTCCCATCTACAGCCCAGAGTACTTAATTTGTATATTTTGGAGCTCTAATTACCTTCAGATAGTTACTCAGCAGTTGCATTGGGAAAGATGTTGGCTTCATTAGAAATGTGATATGCCTAACACAGGGGTCAAAGGCTTGTCCTGAAATTTGAGCTTCACCAGTCCTTGGAGTGAGAGGAGATGCCTTATAACCAAGGCAATCTGCTGTGACTGTCTCCAAGGCAAGTAATACCACTAACCTCATGATGTGGGCATGTTTCCAGTCTGCTAGAGCAACATAGGGTGTCTGCTTCCTTACGGGTTAAAGAAGAACCTGGGATGTGTTTCCATCACTTCAGTCAAGTACCCTAGCCAGGAGGCTGTTACAGAAGGAGAGGAATATGGCCAAGAATGGAACTTCAGGCATAAGCGCTGGTTTCTGCCTGAAACTGTAACTGTTTCAGGTAGTTAAGTGGGAAAGCTGAAACTCCATGGATTGCTCTCCCGAATTCAGTTTAGTATTCCATTGAAACTGGGCTAAACTGTTGATACCTTGAGTCTTGGGACTGAAGTGATGTTTCTAACATCAATAATATTGATGTCAATAAAGCAGAGATGGTTTTTGTTGGGGGAAAATATACCATCTTTGTTGAAAGAAGCTACTGTACTCTTATGTGGTCCTTACAATCTAGGTTATGGAGAGAGGTGGTGTCTTAGCAAGCAGACCTTTTGCAGTAGGATGAGGGGGTGGGGATGTGATGATGACAGTGCCTTTTTTTTTTCAGATACTGCAGTGATCCTCACAGAATCGTAGGGGGTGGAAGGGACCTCCAGAGATCGAGTCCAACCCCCCTTCTGAACTACTAGTTTCACTGAGGTTATACCCACAATAGGTACACGACTGCATAGATCTGAAGTGCAGCAAGAATGTGGCAGGCTGGAGGAAGAAATTGTGCAGCTGTTGTAGGATAGGAGTGGGACTGAAGGTGTGTGAACATCTTTTTTTACTCAAATATACTTATTAGCTGTGTAGTAAATTTTTTCCTCAAAAGAGGAGGAAGGAAGGAGAACAAGTTTTTTTTTTTTTTAGATTTATCACTTTGCCTGCTCTTCTGCCAGCATGGTTTCAGTGGATTCAGGCATCTTCTCAAACAGTGCTTATGAATGAAGTTGGAAGCTGATCTCCTTAGTTTGGTGAAGGTGGTACGGTTTAGAAAGAAGCTTGTTTTCTTACAATGTGTATAATGCTGACAGATTAAAAGAATGCTCTAGTAGGGGACAGTTGTCTTCAGAAGTGTGCTTCAGATAATATTTCCTTATAAAAGGCTAACTTCAAATGAAAACCTCTGTATTTGTAAAACAAGAGAACTGCATCCAGCACTTCAATAGGAAGATGAAAATATCATTTCAGGCTCCAAAGGCATGTAACTTTTTAATCAAATGTCCCTATGTTTCTAATATATCATCAAGCTTACAAGGATCATCTTTCCACCATTTCTATGCTGACTTGATCACGCTCATGATGAAATAAGGTATATGGTCAATATTTGCTGTTTTCTGTCTTTTTTTTATTTCATAGACTTGGAAAATATGTCCAAAATATGATAGTGTTTACATGTTTTCTCCTTCTGTAACAATAGTATGAAAGAACTTGTAATAGAGTGGCTAGTCCTAGACATTAGGTATGTAAATCATGAGACACCCATTGCATGGTTGAAGAGGGCTGAGAGAAGGCTGTGTGCATCAGAGGAAAGCTATACCTTTCTTCATCCTGTCAGCTGCAGCGGAGCCTTAAAATCACAGGGCCATGCAATACTTTATTCTCTGTGAGGCATAGGATCCTTTAATAAAGATGAACAACAGCCTCTCTTTTTCTAAGGAAAGGTGTTCTGTTTCTTTTTCCTCAGTTGTTTAGACACTAGTTTAACCAAAATAGACATGCCAAATAAATAGAAACTAGGTGAAATCATAACTAACATTCTTTATCCCTTTTCCATCTACTTTTAATAATGACAATCATTCTTTATTTCTCCTATGAAAACAGATGGAGGAGACAGATCAGATAGGCTAGTTGTCTCTTCTTAGGAAAAGAAATTATAGCCTTTGGAATGGGCTCAGAGCAAGCAACTATAGAAGAGTTGTAATTGAGTTGTTGTAATTGTGAAACTCACTTTTAATGACAAATTGGGTTACTCCTCCCCTGATTCTATCCTTGCTCTCCATGTCTCTTCCCACCTTCCATATAAAAGAGTGTATAGAATAAGTGTTGCATTGGCCAGGCCTTCAGCTGCTATTTTCTCACCTGATCAATTCATACCAAGTGGTATGTACCCTTATTTATGAGCAACATGAAACTTAGAGGAAGAAGCACAAGTTCAGTCAGTGAAGTGAAAATTGCCTACATGCCTTGAATATTATTTACAGCTGAGTTGTCTCTCCTCTTAAAGAGAAAAGTGTTATTTTACAGACATTGAATTTTCTTATCACTTTAGTATGCAGTGCATGAAACATGACACAGAACAGAGGTGTACCTTATACTGTGAGAATGGTGAAGGTAGACTGAATGATGATAGAGCACTTTTGTTGAAGCTGATAGTAATCCCCAAAAAGGGGATGGGGGGGGGGAGGCTGTTAAAGGTGGTGTCCTTCTGACTTCAAACTTTAAAGATTACCTGATTAGAGACTGGTGAGTGTTGCACTTGCTCATCATGTGTGAGATCTGCAGGTTCATTGGTCAACACTTGGCTGAACATGAGCCAGTAGTGTGCCTACGTAGACAAGAAGGCCAATGGCATCCTGGCTTGTATCAGAAATAGTGTGGTCAACAAGAGTGGGAAGGTGATTGTCCCTCTGTACTCAGCTCTGGTGAGGCTGCACCTCAAGTATTGTGTTCAGTTTTGTGCCCCTTGCTACAAGAAAGACATTGAGGCCTTGGAGCATGTCCAGAGAAGGACAATGAAGCTGTGATGGATATGGAACACAGGTCTTATGGGGAGCGGCTGAGGGAACTGGGGTTGTTTAGTCTGGAGAAGAGGAGGCTCAAGGGAGACATTATTGCTTTCTATCACTTCCTGAAGGGAGGTTGTAGTGAAGTAGGAGTCATTGTCTTCTCCCATGTAACTAGCTAGAGGGATTGGTCTTAAGTTGTCCCAGGAAAATTCAGGTTGAATGTTAGGGAAAATGTCTTTTCTGAAAGAGTGGCTAGGCACTGGAGCAGACTGCACAGGGAGGTGGTGGTGTCACCAGCCCTGGAGGTGTTCAAGAAGCATTTAGATGCTGTACTGAGGGACATGGTTTGTGTGGATGATATGTGGATGTGATATGTGGATGCTTGGACTAGATCTTGGAGGTCTTTTCCAACCTTAGTGAATCTGTGATTCCCTGATGTGTGGAAAGGGAGTGCTAGCTATGGCAGGATACGTGTAAATGTTTGTTTAGTGTCACAAGCAGGGTCTTGGTGTCCAAGGGTCTGGCAGAAGGTATAAGCTGTTTTGTCACCAGCTTTATTTGCTGCTCTTTGACTAGCTCATTTGATTCCAGTTACCCAATAGTGCCAGCAGGACTAGAGAAGCCACTGTAGAATAACCAGATAAATGGGTGTCTTGGTTTCAGTTGGAACAGAGTCTATTTTCTTCATTGTGTCTAGTATGATGCTATATTTTGGCTATAGGAGAAAAACAGTGTTGATAATACACCAATGTTTTAGGTCTTGCTGCTCCGTGCTGTATGGAGCCAATGCGTGCACAAGGAACTGGGAGGAGACAAAACCAGGACAGCTGACTGAAACTGGCTTAAGGGATACATTCTGCGTCATAGAATCAGAGAATGGCCCGGGTTGGAAGGGACCTCAAGGATCATCAAGCTCCAACCCCCCTGCTGCATGCAGGGCCACCAACCTCCATATCTAATACTAGACCAGGCTGCCCAGGGCCCCATCCAACCTGGCCTTGAATGCCTCCAGGGGTGGGTATCCATAACCTCTCTGGGCAGCCTGTTCCAGCACCTCACCTCTCAGAGTAAAGAACTTCCCCGATATCCAACCTAAATCTTCCCTCCCTCAACTTCAAACCATTTCCCCTTGTCCTGCTGTTACCTACCCTTGTAAAGAGCTGACTCCCCTCCTGTTCGTAGGTTCCCTTTAGGTACTGGAAGGCTGCAACGAGGTCACCCCGCAGCCTTCTCATAAAATCATGCAGAACTATAAAACTGGGAAGTTGTCTGGGTGGGCTGTTTCTGCTCAGAGACTGACTGGGCATTGCTCAGTGGGTGGTGAGTGACTGTATTGTGCGTTACTTGTTTTGTTTATATCTTTTAAAATGTATTTTTTTAATCACTATTATTTCTCTTCATTTTTTCTTATTAAATCTTTATCTCAACTTGTGAGTTCTACTTTTTTTTTTGAGTCCCCATTTCACTTGGGGGCTGAGGGAGTAAGTGAATGGCTGTGTGGTGCTTAGCCACTGCTGATTTAAACCACAACAATGGGAACCAAATGTTCAAGTTCTAATGATTTAAAATTAAAGGCTGTATGCTGCTGTGCACCTGAATGGGGAAGGTTGTGTGTTGGTTCACAGCACAAAATGACTATACTAAAAATGGGGAAGAGAGAAGAGCTGCAGGGAGCCTGGCTAGCTGTATGCTCTGATGTAGAGGTATCTGTGGGGATTTCAGGTGTGTTATGTCATCCCCAGAAAAGATGCAGTTCAGATACGCCCAAGCAAGCTTATATCCCTGGAAGTAGGACAACTCTCAGTGTAACAGTATGCTACAGGTTTTTAATCTTGTCAAGAGTTAGTAGGCTCTTTCCAAGTGAATTGGTGGCTCTTTCCAAGCTGAGCCTATTAGCATGCAAGATATTAAGGAAGAACAGTGCTTTGTGGGGGTGATTTTTCTAGACACAGTAGTACTTTCCTACAAAAAAATGGTTGGCTTTAGTGAACTAGTGTTTCTGAGCCAGACTCATTCAGCTGGCAAGTCCTAATACCTGACATGCTGCTTTGCCTTTACATCTTCATGAGGAAGTGTGTCATATGTGTGTGTTTCAGCAAAGCCCTTAATAGGCACTAGGATAAAGTTGGGTTAGTGAAAGAGTGCCCTCTTCTATGAGAGAACAAGGGAACTGGGCTTTGGATGTGCATGATAGACTTTCCTTCAAAAGGGACTAAACAATGCATCAGACAGGTGAGTGCAGACGTACTAAGGTAACTGCATTGTAATGGTTGGCAATGGAGAGTAGCTGGCCTAAGATGAACCAAAACACATAGCTAAAAATGAAAACATTCAAAGTGCTCAAGTCCCAAGGCTCGGGTGAGGCAGTAGGGGAGAGGTGTAGAGGCAGAAAAATAATTCTTATTTAAAAAATCATAAGCATGTCTTTCATTTGGTTTCTAGTGCTCTTTAGTCTCTAGTTCCAGTGCTCCATGCAATGGGACTACTGCTGTCTTTTTTTTTTAAAAAAAAAAAGCTTATTTTTCAAATCTCAAGGACTAAATACTAAGTATTCTGGTTGTTGAATTTCTAAGCACAATTTCAAAACTAGTTTGAAATACCATGAACAATATCTTATGTTGGAACTTGAGAGATACTGTGTGGTGTTCTGGAATGAAATCTGAGCAGCACTGAAAACCAATTCCTAGAATTCCAAATATATTTTAGTGGAATGTGAGGTGAAGGGATACAGAAGATGGAAACTGCTGCAAAATAGAAGCATCGACTTGATTGGAAGAAGGAGGAAAAGCAGACTAGGCAAATGGAGGTAGCTGGGCAAATAGGTTTCTGCAGATTACATGGTGGAAAAACAAGAAGTGAGGCTTCATAGCTGCTTCATACATATCGCTACTCCACTCAGATCTGACAGATGCATACTCATCACTTAAAGAGAGAACAAGCACATTGTTGGCTTGGCACACATTTAAACTACATGTGCCAGCACACGTGTGCTGCAGTTTAAGCAGGTCAGCCAGATGCCTAAGGCAGGCAGACTTCATGCCAATTTTAACTGGCTGGTCAGACTTGGCTAGCTATCACTTCAGCTCATTTCCCAAGCTATGGCACAGCGTTAGCATCCAAGCCAAGCTGAATGTGCCTCTCCAGAAAGACTACAGGAGACCCTCAACTTGCTTCACAAGGATTTTGTTCTGAGTTCTGCCTTGTATTCCTTGCTTTGAATAGAAGCTTGGTGCATTTTCACCCTGGAGCTGGTTAAAGGGATGGATCTGCATATGTAGAAACAATTAGCTAAGGATCTAGCATTACTCTTGTAAATTGTGGGGGGAAAAAATAATGAGAGTTGCAAATCCAAATTCTAACAATATCTTTTGTGGTCGTATCATATAAGCCTTTAAAATTAATAGATGTTTTCATCAGGCTGCAGCGTGTCAGACAGCGCGCAGCTGGATCTAAGTGAATGTTGTAATCTGCTTTCTGTGTGAAACTTAGGTCTGTTGGGATATTAACAAAATGAATACATGGCTTTATTTTCTGGAGGAACACATTCAGGTCCATTTTTAATGGCTTTATGTAATAGGTTGTCATTAACTGTATATGAATAAGGTGACAATGTCTTGCTAACGTGGAGTGGAGAAAATGTGAATTTTCACTGAACTTGCATTGGAAAGAACAGTTCTGTGGAAGAGGAGTATTTGAGACAAAACAGCGAGGGAGCTTTTCTTGAATTTATCTGACCAGTTTTGCAAAACTGCATGCAAGCCAGCAGTGTGTGATTGCAGCCCAGAAAGCCAACAGTATCCTGGGCTGCACCAAAAGAGGGGTGGGCAGAAGGGAGAGGGAGGGGATTGTCCCCCTCTGCTCAGCACTCGTGAGTCTCTGTCTGGAGTACTCTGTCCAGGCCTGTGGTCCCCAGCACAAGAAAGACATAGAGCTTTTGGAAAGGGTCCAGAGGAGAGCACAAAGATGATGGGAAGGCTGGAGCACCTTGGCCATGAAAGAAGTCTGAGGGGAATTGGACTTCTTCAGCTGGAGAAGAGAAGGCTCTGGGGAGACCTTGTTGTGGCCTTTCAGTACACAAAGGAAGCCTACAGGGAGTGTAGTGGTAGGACAAGGTGTAATGGCTTTGAACTAAAAGAAGGGAGATTTATATTAGATATTGGGAAGAAGTTCTTTACTGTAAGTGTGGTGAGGCGCTGGCAGAGGCTGTCCAGAGAAGCTGTGGATGTCCCATCCCTGGAGTTGTACAGGGCCAGGTTAGATGGGGCCCTGGGCAGTCTGGCCTGGTGGGTGGTGTCCCTGCTCATGGCAAGGAGGTTGGAACTAGATTGTCTTTAAGGTCTCTCCACCCCAAACCAGTCTATGGTTCTGTGATTTCCTGAGAACTTGTTCCAATGCTACGGCACTGCAGGAACTGAAAAATATTTAGTCCTAGATTAGGTGAACCTGGTGAGTCTGTCCTTGAAGTCAGGGATGCTGGGAACTACCTACAGCTACACTGAAAATTGCTTTCCTAATTTCTCTGCTATTAACATCAAAACTGATAGTAGCATTAATTTCACTGAGCAGCTGCAGGGTCTGGAGAGCTTCTGATTTGTGGAAATCCGTATTTTTCAGCCAGCTCTTGGATGAAGCTAGTGATCTGTCTTTTTTTTTTTTTTTTTTTTCCTCTGCATTCTATGTGAGCATGTATGAGTGCTGTCCCTGAAGCTTGGTAATCAGTGTGACATTGTGCATCACCCCATCCATTTTCCTTCTTAGTGTTGTGGGGTTATTTCTAATCGCTTGGCTGCTGCTTGGACGCACAGTGCCAAGGCAGCTTTGTTAGAAACTGCATTGCACTGGAAACAAAGCTGCTCCCCCATAGTCTCAGTGGGTCGCTTTCAATGTAGATCTGAACAATGAGGGACAAATCTCTGTCAAATACAGCCCAATTTCAAGGCAGCTTCAGCTGCCAATTCAGAGTTCCCTGTGTAGGGATGTCCTGGTGGCACAGGGCCAAAGATAACGGGTCTGCGTCATCTCTTTGTGCAGCCCCTGGGTAGGGTGCGCTGCCAAGGCTGCAGTGTGCTCTCAGTCCAGCGATTTCCCCTGCTGCTGGAACAGCCCCACAGAGGCTGTTGTCAAAACTGCAAATGGCTCTCGGGCTGCTTGCAGTCGCTGTCTGTGACCACACGGCCTGCCTGGAGGGTTGAGGACCAAAGTGATGCATAAACATCCATGCTGCTTCCTCATGCTGTTGTCTTGAAAATAAGGCGGCTTTTCCCTATGGAGGAGGCAGGAAGTTGCTTTGTATAGCGACTTGAAGCTGCCATAATCCATAACTTCTCAAAACCTGGCTGGGCAGTTCTAGCACGCTGTAGTAACATCTGTTTACCTCTGAAATAAGTAAGGATATGGGAAGAAAGTGAGAAGGAATTTTGTTTGAATTGTACAACTGGAAATAAAAAAAAAAGCTAACAGCAAAAACACCAGAACTTCTGCAGTCTGGAAAGATGCACAGTCTGTTTTAATAATGATAAAGTCGATATGATCAGATATGAAGCAATTTGTCAGTGCAGACTTCTGCCATCAATAACCAAGCTGTCCCTTGAAGACAGCCTCTAACTCAATTACAGCTGGGTTTGTATCTTGGCAAATTAAATTACCCTCAATTTCAGCGGAGTTTGGAGGAATTAAATATAAAGTAAATATTTGTTTAAGAAAACCAACCTCATCCATAATCAGCTATATCATGCCTGAGCAAAGAGCCTGACCCCTTAATTGGCTTAGTGCATTCTCCCCATCTGAAACTGCTAATATTAAAGGGTAGCCAGGATGCCCTCTGAATTCAACACTTTGCCCAGGTCCCCAAGGTTCTGATTAGCTCCTCATCAATTGCCACAGTCAGCTACCATTAACTGTGCCTGCACAGATGGCCAGGGCTTATAATGGAGGTATGCTGTTTGCATGTGGCTAGACCTCCCCTGTCACAGAGCTGTTTTGGTAGTGCCTGGCTGCGTGGTGTTTCTTTGAGGTTGTGCAAAATCATAGGGAGATACAGATCCATGTTGAACTGACAACTGATGAAATGTTTTGGGATCTGTTTAGAGAACAGTATTTTGAATCGGGCACTAGAATATTTAATTTAAAATTTAAAAAATGCAATGATTCCAAGTAACTTCTTTTGAGAACACCATGGCTTCCAGATTCTTTTGATCAAGAACTTTTGATCCATCTGCAGTTCCAGCTTTTTAGAAGAAAGCCAGTTCAGAAAAAAATTAGCTGCTGAAATCATTGGAGGATGCAAGGAGATCTTCTTAAGAGTGTTGTGCAGCAGTGCTGGAACAGAGAGAGTGTGGATTCTCTGCCCTTGGGGCTTGCAAGACCTGGCTTGGCAAAGAATTGACAATGTTTGTCTTCAGGGTATTTGTTGGACCAGAGACTTCCAGAGGTCCCTTCCAGCTAATGCTGCCGTGGTTGAAATTCTGCTTCCTTCCTTCCACCTGTACCTCTTCATTTTTGAGCTAGGGCTATTGCATCTTTGCTCTCCTAGGGAATGATCTCCTGAGATCATAGCAGTTCCCACTGTGTCTAGAGGAATAAAAAGGAAAAAAGGAAACTTGAATGTTTCAAAGCAGGGTATGTTTTGGTACTCAGTTTCCGGAATCAAATTCTGGTGCTTCCTCCCTTCTTTACAGATTGTAGCCTGTTCTGTTGGACTGATACAGACAATTAAACTCTTCCTAAGCTGGATCATTCCAGTGATTATTTTCAACTCAGCTCTTCAGAAAGATTTCTATTAACTGGAATAATCTTAGTGATGCATCTTATGTATGGCTTTGCAAGCAATTTTATTTGGACAAATGAGGCCTTGAGGATGGAGAGAATCATCATCATTAAAGAATCATCATAGAATGGCCTGGGTTGAAAAGGACCACAATGATTATCTAGTTTGAACCCCCCTGCTATGTGCAGGGTCGCCAACCACTAGATCTGGCTGCCCAGAGCCACATCCAGCCTGGCCTTGAATGCATCCAGGGATGGGGCATCCACAACCTGGACTGGATCATACTGGGAAGGGGAGTTCTGAAGGCTGGTTTCCTGTCCCAAACTTCCTTTTCTGGAACTGTGGTGCCAAATTAAATGCTACCAGTAGATAAAAACTAATAGGATTAAAAAAGGAAGAGACCATCTGAAGAATTTCAGTCATTTTTCATTTATACATCACAGCTTAATCTATTTTTATGTAATTGAAATATTCCTCTTGGGTCACCTTGATATTTTCTATTTATCAATTTGCGGTGTAGTTAGAGGATACAGGCATTATCATCCTTGTCCAAATGAGAGCTGAGGTATTTTTTTTGTCAGTTGGTGTTTGAGGGCTTATTCCATAGTTAATTTTACCCTGTTTATCTTATGCTTAACAGAACTTAACGTGCAGTTTAGAGATCTCACAGTACCGCAGTGAGATTCCAACTCTCACTCAAGCAACTAATGCTGCTGAAGTAAACACAAGTACTTGTTCATATGCGAGTTCTCCTGTAAATAAGCCTTGCAGGATCAAGCCCTGTTTCCTGCAGGAAAAAAAAATGAAGGATTACTTCTCAAGGCTGGCACGGTAATTAACAGGATTTGGGAAATACATTCTTGCAGCTGCTTTCAAAATTAACTTCAAAGATTCCATTAATCCCTGCCTCAGAAAAAAAAAAGTGATTACAATGTCTTAGGAGAAATATCTACTTAATAATGTTTTAATTCAGAATATGCTAATAACCTAAATATTAAGCAAGCTACTGTTTGTGCTAATTATGTTGATTATGTTTGGTGTTGGTGTAAATATTCTGTTTAGAACACTGCATTGAATCTGAATACAAAATCAGCAGGTTTTCAGTGTGTTGATTTATAAATTGCAGCACTGCATTGGTGAAAGTGGGGCATAGTTCTCCTCTGTGCTATTAAAATCTATAAATACAGCACTGTAAGTGGGTTTCTGCATCTCTAGACAGTGATTCTTTCTGCTGCTTTTCATTAGCTGCCTCCCTCTTTATCCTGGAAGCATACTGGGTGCTCATGCTGAGGACTCACCTCAAACCCCAAAGCTCTGTCTGGTCAAAAGTGAACTAGCTGCACCTTGCTGATTGAGGCAAATGCCTGAACTCTGCAAACACCCCCATGATTAAGGCACTCTGTCCATTGGGTGAACTAAGCATCTTATGTAGACTTATTGTTAGGTAGTTTAAATGACTAAAAGCTGTAAGGTTGTGAATGCTGAGGTTCAAGTTCTATCATTTATAGAAAGATGTAAAGAAATTGCACATGCAGATGTTTCTGGAGAGGCTGTATTTCAGCAGCTTGGTTCCACCAAGCTGTGACTTCTTGCCTTTTGGAGCTAGGCATGCCTCTGGGTGAATGAGGGTAGAACAGAAGATTGTATTTTGCCCTGATCACCTCAATGGCAAGAGCCAGGCACTGATCCACAGTGTCTAAAAGGAAAGGAATCTCAGGTAATCCACTGCTGTGTTGTTAATTTCTGAGAAATATTTTCTTGGTTACTAGGATGTCAATATGCATGTGTATCCATACTCGTGTGCCTTCAGTGACTAAGAAAGTCATAGAAAACCAGTCCACAAATGCCACCACAATTTGAATCACGTCTGTTCATCTTGGCCCAGTTCTGGGATTTTAATGTATAAAAATAGCCATAGGGAGATCCTTAAAATTAAGGACAATCAATAGCTAGTCAAGTACAACACTGCTTGACCCATGAAGATAATTACAGAAATAGTCAGAGTGCCAGGGATTGTTTAATTTTGACAGCCAGTATTGAAAGATGAATCCTGGCACTCTTCCTCTGGCAATATTATGCTGCCCTGGCAATGCAGGGTGGCCAGAGAATAGAGAATTCCCATTGTGCAAAGGGACATGAAGAGAGTGCTACATAGGTTTCTACTCTTTCACAAAGAACTGAAATCCTAGGGTGATAGCAGCCAGGAAAAAGTGGTCGTTTCCAGAAAGTCACTTCTACCGGAAACTGTTGTAAAAAATGACTGCTTTGTACTGAAGTATACATTGATAAATGTTTTTCATTTCTATTGAGTGCTCAAAAGATATGATAGAATCATAGAATCACCCAGGTTGGAAAAGACCTTCAAGATCGAGTCCAACCGCAACCTAACCATACTACCCTAACTCTAACAACCCTCCGCTAAATCATGTCCCTGAGCACCACATCCAAATGGTTTTTAAACACAATCAGGGATGGTGACTCAACCACCTCCCTGGGGAGCCTATTCCAGTGCTTAACAACCCTTTCTGTAAAGAAGTGTTTCCTAATATCCAACCTAAAGTTACCCTGGCGCAACTTGAGGCCATGATTAGTGATTTCATGCAAAGATGTGCAAGAAGTCAGCAGGTGCATCAGACTCACAGATACATTCAGACAAAGTATTGGCTAGATGTCTGTGTTTGTTGCTGTTACCTTAAATGCGGGCTCCAAAGGACGATTTTATATCATAAATATTCAGTCTGTGATGTGGGGAAAAAAGTGGAGAAACTTGTAAAGGCGGCAAAATAAACCAATGAGAAGAGTTTACTTCTAGCAAAGTTTTCGTAGTGATACTCAAGCTTCTCTGGGACTCTTCAGTTCTGACTGTGAGCGTTCCTTATGTAACTAGTGGAGTTTAACATCAATCTGTATCACAGGCTGGTGTTGAAGACTTAAAATTGGAGTGAATGTGTGACAGTTTGTGCATGGCTCTCCTGTTGTATACTGAGACACATTCTATTGTTCCCCATTCATCTTCATGCGTTTTGATATACTGTTCCCAGGAATCTCCAGCAAAGAAGAATTTCACCAACTTACACTGAAATTCCAAGTTCTACAGAGTATATCCACTTGTTCCAGGCCATAGCTGTTTGCTTTTTGCCCCTACTTAAATTCTGGGTCTTCATCTAGTTTCTGACCTAAATTAGATTTTTGCTAGAGCTTGAAAGAGGAGCAGTTGCACAATGCCCATTGATTTCAGTCAGTTCCAGATGTCACTTCATCACAGAACTGTTTTCCTGTGCCATGCATGTGTAATGTAGTGATCAACCAGCAACAGCAAATGGTTTCCTCAGTGCCTACTACCTGTTTTTTTTTAATTGAATATTTGATCTTTGTTTGCAGTAGCAAATTCATACCTAGTATAAAAAAGCATGGAAAACATTATTTTCTCATAACCAGGAATTGCATATAGTGCACTTAGACAGGAAGTATGTGGAAGACAAGGCTATATGAAGGATGTAGCTTTGTGTGTTTTCTGTTTTTATTTATATCTAATTTCATAGAATCATAGAGTGGCCTGGGTTGAAAAGGACCACAATGATCATCTGGTTTCAACCCCCCTGCTATGTGCAGGGTCGCCAACCACTAGACCAAGCTGCCCAGAGCCACATCCATCCTGGCTTTGGATGCCTCCAGGGGTGGGGCATCCACAATCTCCTTGGGCAACCTGTTCCAGTAATATATTGCCTTTAGCATGTAGGAGTGGGCATGCAATTGTAATGTCCTCAAAATTGCACTTAGTGCTTTTTCTCTTCTTTCCCTACGGAGTAACAATGCAGTAATGGCAATATAGGTGTGCTTTGGGATCTTCCTGCACCTGTAAGCAAAGTGAGCTCAACTGTGGCTTATTTCATTAGTCTAAACCTTTCTGGTACCTTTAGAGATCAACTAACACTATGTAAAAATCAGCCTAGAACTTTGTATCCTTCTTTGTTCCTGGATGAAGCTCACACTGATTCCACAGATTCGAGGTACTGAACAGGAGATACTTAGTCCTGAAGTCAGTGGGCATCAACTCAGTGCACCTCCAGAGTGTTCTGCTGCAAACTAGGAAAATTACAAGCTGTACCTGGAAAACTTGGGAAGCCCTTAAGTGAATACTTATAACATTTTTATTTGAAGAAAAGTTATATTTTAGAAACTTGTAAGTTTATATTTTTCACTACTTTTCTCATTGTGGTACTAAAGCAGCTGCTTTTGTTAATTAAAGCAGAAGGCTGTGAAAAAAAGCCAATGAAATACTTTGGGTACGTCTTATACATTTAACAGAAAATTATGTATAGAGAACAGATATCAGTGATAGCAGCACAGATTAAAGTCTCTCTTGGCATACAGCTGGTTGACCCATGACACAGACATTTTTTGTGTACCAGCATGTATTTCCTTCTGTCACACACATAATCCCTTTTGTGTTAGAGGCAGACCCAGTAGCAAAATGAAGCTTAAGAAGAGCCTAGATTTGTGCAGATTTTCCTGCCGTTCTCCAGTCGATGAGAACAGAGCATACTAATGATATACAAAATGTCAGTGAAATAATTGTTTAAAAAAAAATTCTGATTCAAGGCCACACCAGCCATTTCTGATATTAACTTTACAGAAACTTTCCACTGTTTCCATTTTTTTAATTTTATCCTTGAGTGCTCTTTCTTTCTTTCTTTCTTAGTTTTTTTCTTTAATGTAGAAACAATATACTTTTAAACATCTGCAACCACTGCTTCACTGAGATACAGCATGCTATACCATCTAGGCCCTGCACTCAAATGAAGGATAAAACCATTTGACCCATTTGTCAGAGCTTTCCATAGCTCCTCAAAAATAATTCCTCTGCCCCAAGAAACTTCATAACCAATGCCTGGAATTCCTAATGCTGAGGTGCAACTGAAGTGTAGCTGAAAGGGTCCAGAAATCTGAATGCAAGAAGGGAATGTAACAAAAAGCAAAAATTAGGTTTGGGATTGCAGGATAGGTTAGGAGAATGAATAGAAAACCTCACTGCGGTAATTTATGTTCTTACTGAAAAATCCTCCTGGCTGACAACTCACTTTTTGCCCATAGTGTGTACACCTGGGGACTAATTCTGTAGTTTTTACACTACATTAATGAGCTGCAGTGTATGGCACTAAGAATTTAACAGGAAAGTAAACCCATTCTTCTCCTACTGTGGTTCTTGGCAGTAGCCCTTTTTCCTTCATCTTCTGACAAATTGGGAGTGACTTTGATTTTTGGAGACATTTTTAATGATGTGCCTTTGATGTTCAGCAAAACCACTGAGTTAAAAATTAATATAGCCCCAAGCAGTCATAAACTATGTTTCCTCCTACGCAACGTAACAACAAAACTGTTTATCCTGTTTTACTGGATAATCATAATGGCTTTGGACTCATGTTCATTTTGGCTCAGATGTTTCCTCTTCGATACCCAATGGACAGTTTATTCAGTGCTTCTGTCCTAGTCCTTGCCTTACAGAATCTGGGGAACTTCAGAAGCTTTGAGTGATGGAAGATGGCTATGAGTTATGGGAAGCGAAAGGATTAGACTACTTTTAGCTTTTAAAATATGGTCAGCAACTTGGGGATTGCTTGTTTAAAAACAAACCCCAGAAATTAATACTATTTTTTTCCTAGTTCACTGTTTTTAATTTGATCTGTTGGCTCTGAGGACAATATCTGTTACACTAGCTTTTGAAAGGCTTTAATCCATTGCTTCTTGAAAATAATCCTCCTCATTCAGTCCTTTGTTTGGAATGACATTGGAAACCTAAGCCTTGTTTTGCAGCCTATGGTAGCATCATGAAAGGTGAAGAAAGAAGAAAGAGCCTAATGCTAATAATATCAGCATCTTGAAAATGTTTTTGTTGTTGTTGTTGTTGTTTTTAAATAGGTCCAGTGAATGTATTGAAGTAAAATACTGAGGGCTTTGCAAGTGGATGAATGTGTTGTATATGGCTTTTTTCATAACAGTTGCAATGCGCCGTTAACAAGAAACTGATTTTCTCTTTCAAATCCATTGGTCTTATTTGGAATACAGTGCAGTGCTTTTAGATGAAATTATGTATGCAGCAGAGAAGGAAGAGCTATTAGAAGCTTGTTTAAGAGACTTTCAAGCTTTATTCTCTGTATGTCTAGTGGTCCCAAACAAGCTTTGTGTATTTAGTCTGATTTTAACTAACAAAACAATTTTGACCTCATGAACAGAAGAAGTCTTCAATGACTGAAGCTGAGATTTCATTTATTTTCTTTAATAGAACTTTCCCTTCTCCCAAAGGGGAAATCTTGAGACATGAAATGCGTGCTTCCCTATTCCAGCACTGCATCAGCAGCAGACCAAACCTGACAGGTATAGCCTGGGGAGGAAAGAGAAGCCTTCATAACAGCTAGGCAGCACAGCCTGAAATACTCAGAAAGAAAACCTAAAAAAAGCATTTAAAAGTAATTTTTTAGAAAAAGTAATACAGTTGCTGGATTTTTACTTTATAGAAAATGGTATTTTATTTTTTTGGGAGGTCCTGGTAATTTACACCGAAATCTTGTTTCAAATAGGGATTGAAATTGAAATATTGAAGTACTAACAAAGCTTAATTTAAAGGCATAAATGTTAATGTCTTCAGCAAAACTGGCTTCTGGGAGGATTTAGTGACTTATGGCTATTGTGAACTTATACTTTCAGATTTAAAAAAAAAAAAAGCCCTTTAGGATCCTTTTTTTTTTTTTTGGCATTATTATCCAAGTTTTCTTTCCTGTTGTAGACTGTGAAGCTCCAGGGAGAAACAGAAATATATTTCCATTCCATGGGATGGTAGCTATGGACTCAAAGTTGTTTTCTGTAGGGATTCTGTCTCACTGCACAGTGTGAGATGAGGCAAAGGCATCAGAGCAGAGTCATGCACTGAAGTCTGCCACAGGGAGGGAGATGAGAAACCTCACCATGGGCATGTGGATGCATGATAGACCATATGTAGCTTTTTTGCTGTCCTCCTGAGGGGTTTGAAGAACATTTTCTTTCTCCCTCTGGCTTTCTATAATGAGAGCTAAGAGTAAACATGAAGGTTTTTTACTTACATCATGAATACCCTGAGAAGGCAAACACAGTGGGAGATGAAGGACAGAAACTAGAGGAGTTTTTAATCAGCAGCTCTGCAGTAAATACCTGAGGATAAGTATGCCTGTATGATTTTTCATAACAGAATGAGTATGACCGTCCATATTTTAGTGCAAACCATGTGATTTGCAGTGGTGCTGCAGTTGTTAACTTTCCTGATGCACAAAGATATGCTGCCTCTGAATGCAACTAGATTTATTCACTGTAAACATAATACTCCTGGTTTTTAACAAGGACAGCTCTAGAGGATGGATTGTTTAATCTGTTTCAGTAATACATATAAGTATGAATAATTTTGCATAAGGAATGCAAATTTTACCAAACAAGTTTATTAAGCACCTTAATTCCACCTGTGAGATGCTTCCTCTGAGGGATGCAGTTTAGGGTTTTTTTTTTTGAGTAGCCATTCCTAAGCTGGTAAATTATATAAGTGTAACTATGCTAATACAGCTTTGCCATGGTGAATATCTGTTTGGGCTGCACTGGCATTTGCTATAAGTCACTTAGTATTTATTCACAGTATTTCGCATGGAATGTCATGAAGGTGTTCTTTAGACTAAGTGAGTTGAAGTGGGAAATTCCGTCTGTGCTTGAGGACAAAATGGAAAGTCTGACCAGTGTCAAAAGAATCCCACAGATGGAGGCATGGCAGAGACCCGAGGGAATGTCCTACTGTTGCTCATACCTTTGCACTGTTTTAACCTGACTACATGTACCCCATACTAACAGGTGATAGCAGTGTGTACAATTACATGCCTATTTACATAGCTGTGCCTAGATGGTACCAAGTGTTCCTATTGTGACTGCTGGTATTTCTAAACAGCATCGTAAGAGGGTGAGTGACTATCCAAGAGATTGAAAGGAAATCTGGCTGTAACTGCTAGTAATTCCAAGAGGACAATCCAAGTTTGTTCTAACTGCTTTTTCTTTCCCTCTTCTACCAGAGACAAGGAACCGGAGCTACAAATGGAAAAGATAAGACATCTGGTGAGAATGGTAAGTGTAAGCTGTATTTCTTGATGGAGAATATTGAGCCAATAAAATGGATATGGATATGGATGTAGATATTTACTGTAATGACAGATGTCAGACAGCATCAGTCTTGTTTTTTTTTTTTCCTCTGACCTTTTGCATGTTTTTGAAAAACTCTAAGGGCTACATGGGATTGTGTCATTGTGTCCTTTGTATATTCAAATCATGTATTTAAGTAGAGATTTGCTCCTGAGTTCATGCTATGTAAATCAAACATTTCAAATCATCACAGCTGCAAATAAGGCTAGAACAAGATAGTGTTTGGTATGTGAGAAAAGAACAGAAGAGGGAAGATTAAATGTTATAAGTATTTGCTACATGAATGAGGAAGGTGTGTAAAAGTAACTAATTACAAAGACTTGTCCATAAACATAATTTTTGTGGTCTGATTCATTCCACCTAACTTTAGGCTGATAACTGAGGTACTAAAGTTAGAAGCCACTTGCACAGAGCTTAACTGAGAGTTGATGGAGAAAGGATGTGAATGGGGCAGATCATAGAGAGTGACCATACAGCAAATGAGATCCTGACTTTGGCATTCCACATAGTTGGATGAATCTGAATGCATGCTCCACTGTTCAAAGGGGCAAGTTGTATTTTTGGCTTCTAACAAAGGGGCAAGCAGAAACCAATTCCTACTCCATAAATGGTACAAAAAATTCTATCTAGAAAATGTTTTCTTTTTTTTTTTTGCTTAAAAAAAAAAAAGAAGAAAGCCAACTGAATTTTCAGTAAAAACATTTGGTATTTAGTTGAGAACTGATTTTATTTCCTATAGGAGGCAGAAGCACATTGCATACCAACGATCACTCAATTAAAATCCTGTTACTATCAGCAATATTTTTCAGAGGAAAACATTTTGATCAGCTTTAATTATAGACTCACCCAAATATGAGGCAACATCATTTTGTAGACTTTCATGAGCTAAAAAAAATAGGCTGTTTGCTCTATTTGATCATCTAGCTCTAATCAAAAGAAGTATGTTCTGGTAGTTCATCTTCTCCAGTGAGAAGCAAGAAGAATGTGTCTTCTCTGAAAAGTTAAAGGTTTTATTGGGATGAGATATTTGAGCAGTGACTTTAGATGTGCATTCTGGCCTTTGTGTTGGTCTGCCCAGAAGCGTGGGGCCCTGTGAGGCAACATATCCTAAAACACTGCGTCTTTTTTCTGCTTAGTTTTCATATTACAGAGAGGTGACTTTCCCATAAGAGTTGTTTGCATAATGCTACAGTAAATGAAATCAGTGGATGATGCTCCCAATATGATAAAACACAAATTAAAGGATGGAAAAAAGAAATAAATATTTTGGCTTGTTATAGTGTTGAATTAGTGGGAACAAATGTACCCTGACAGCAAATCCATTTGCATCCTGAAGCTAACAGGAAAGGAAGGCAAGCAAAATTATGCCAACCATTCGGGCAGCATGGAAAGCATGTTTTTCTCTTTACTGTTAAAGCACATAATGCACTGAGCTCATTTACTATGAATTTCTTTACAAATAAAATCGTCCTGCTGCCAAATTTAGCTTAGATTTGCTTATTCTGCAGCCTTTTTAGGGGCAAATTTCTTTTTCTCCTTGAGGACAATTTTGACTCGGTTGCATTATTAATTCAAATTACAATTCTACTTAGTTGTAGCATAGTTTTATGCATAATATAAACAGGCGACTGCTTACTTCATCTTAATTAGATAACATCAATTATTTTTGTAATGAAATTATAACCAAAAAACCCTGTCGCCTACATAAAAGAGAGCAGCAACAGGGGAGATAGAACACAGTTCCTTTTTTCTCCCAAATCCACATACTTGCAAGAGAATGAAGTAGAATTAGAACTTTCAACCTGACACTGAATTCTAAATCAAAGAAGCAGAAAAAGTCTGTCTGTCTGCACTTTATTAGCTGTATGTAGTTAGAATTTGAGCAAAAGTGATTTATTCTTCTGGAAACCAGGTGTGCTGTAAAACTTACTTACAAAATGTAATACACTGTGTACTTTGGCCAGAAGTCTGCAAAATCTGCATGTCTTAAATTTATATTGTGGCTGTTCAGCCACTTCTTCAGATGATCATTTCCCTGTCAAAATGAAACTTTCCCACTTGTTGGAAAAGGGAAGCGGAGAGAAAGAAATGAAACCACCTTTCATTTTAGTGTAAAATATAGAGTCATACTATGAAAACTGTTTGAGAAATTGAGCTGGCCTAGTCACTGTCCTTGCTTTTGATTACAAATCCAGGAAAAACTGCTGAGAACTAGCCCCGACAACAAATAATGATGCTCAGATCTTGTCACAGTTTTGATTCACATAATAGAGAAACTGCTTTGGGTAAAGTTGTTTGTGGAGAGAGAATTTTGGGTCCATCTCTAGGCTGAGTCAAAACTGGAGAAACTAAAACCAGTGTCTGTGACAATAGTACTCTCCCTTTTTGAAGATGTGTATGGGGCTGCTGTCACTGTAAAGCGTTTAAGGAAACTAGGTATCTGAAGACTCCTTTTATAGCAGAGGTAGGCTTGGTAGCTGTTAGTGAATATGTGTTGTTTGATCTTTGGGCAGTGATACCATAGTCACCCCAGCAACGGTCTCTCTTAGTCTTGTTAAAAACCTCTGCTGGAGGTTTTTACAATAAAACACAAAATGCAGGCTGAGTTGATGCGGCCTTGTTCTAGCAGCCTTACTCACTGGCACAAGGGGATGTGCAATGGGAAAGACAGCTTCAGAAAAATTGTGTGGAGCAGTGATTTGCAACAGCGTGTGTCAGAGCTTGCGATAATGGGAGAAGCAAATCCTGTACACAAACTGTACCGGTTATGTTGATAAATGGAGTGTACTTATATGGGACCTTCATTCACCAGCAGTATCTTCCTGCAGCTGCCTTGAATTTTCCTGCAGACTGCTAAGTGGTAGTGTCCCTTTTCACTTTCAGAGTACTGGACATTAGCAGGCCTCCACTATATTTGTATGGTATACACCACTATATCCTCCTGGCTTTATGCAGCAACAAGCCAGTAATTCTTGAAGGTGTATCTGTATTATAAATACTGAATAATCGCTTGGATTGGAGCAAGTTCTACTGATGTTGAAGGTTAACAGCAAAACTCTCAGTGACCACACAGGATGAGATTTATCTGTCTTGACCTTTTAAACAAGTTGTAGTTTGGTCTTGATCATGACCTGTAAAAGGGCAGATAACGATTCATCTCTTCCTAAAGAATAACAACTATTGCGTTACAATGTGCTATTATGGTATATCAGTGGCTTGGAAAAGGCTAGTGAAGTAGGTGTAAGAGTACCTGACAACTTCAGTGGGCACTGAATGTTGCAAGGTGGTATCATGCAATCTACTCTTTACACACTAGCCACGTTTAGCAGGGTAACAGCTACATCAGAACCAGCTATTATTTTCTTTAGATTTACAATACTCCTTTTTCATATTAATAGATCTCATTCTCTCTTCTGTACCTACTGCATGTGATTTTTAGTTGATATTTGTAATCATTATCTCAGGATATTACATTTATCATTCAGCAATATGAATATTAACAATAATAAAATCCATTTTTTTTTTTCCACATGATGAATTCTATAACTCCCCAGCTCTAAGTAAAAAGAAAATGAATACTTTTGAATTAAGTTGCACATTATGGTGGAGTCAGCCTATGCAGTAAAGGGAAGCTAGTCAGTTGTACTGAGGAACCAAATCCATTTTTTTCAGTTTCTATGCTGTTCTCAAGCATTTATCCTGAGAGTTCATGATATTTGCTTTGGGTGGTTAGAAAACTGAGAAACCCAGAGATAAAGACTCTGGGTTTCTTCATCTCTTCTGTGTACATCATGGGTCAGCTCTGCACAGGAGTTTATCTAAAATGGAGGCATCTGAACTGACGTAAATCTGAATACTTCTAGAAAAAAAAAAATAACAATAACTGTAAAGGGTTGTGTATGTTGGGATGAAGCTCTCATTAGTAAGTTTTCCTTTTTTAAGTGTCTTGTAATGTGGTCAACTGTCCGTTCACCAACTTCAGCTGCTCAAGGAATTGGGTAAATTACACACTCTGCGCCTGCTGCATTCAGAGGAGAATGCTTGGTCCAGCAGGGTAAATAATCATCTTCATAGTAAATAATCATCTTCATGTGGAGTGCTTAGATCAACAGTGCATTATTTCCTGGCTAGAATTCAGGATCGTTATTATAGTAGACTTTAATATAAATATTTGTTTGAGAACTCAAAATTAATTTTCCACTAATATTCTCCAATGACTATTTAAAAATATACTAGTTTTGGGAACAGCCCTACAAATGAACTTGAGGAGAAAGATTTCAAAAAAGAAGGGAAAACATAAGGCTGATTTGTGTAAATATTTAAATATGCTCATGGAATGTGGGTTTGCTATGTCCGCTCAGATCTAGAGGTCACATTCTTCACTCACAGGGAAGGATAGTGATGGAGCTGTAGCACTGTAATGCCTTGTGCATTTTGTTTTTCCCACGGAACGTAGCTTGTGAGGCAAAAGGTGAGGCAAAAGATGAAGCAGGTCTCTCTCTTTGATGTTTCATCCTCACAGCACTAATCAGAAGTTGAGAAGGGTACCATAGTCTGGAACTATGTATAGTACTGAATTTTCTTGGGTGTTCTGTTGAGTGTTGGGAGGAAATGGCCTTGCTGTCTTAACTTTCCTCACTATGATATTCTGCTAAAATACTCTTGTCCCTTGAAAGCAGTGCCTTACAGAAAATGATCTCCTAGTCTGGAAATGTCTCCCTCCTCCATTTCGTTCAATCTATGCCCAGAACCAATTTTTGTTCTATCTCATAAAACCCACCTGATTCTGGTGGGGATTTAGAAAGTGAAAGATTCAACATGAGCCGGCAATGCGTGCTTGCAGCCCAGAAAGCCAACCATATCCTGGGTTACATCAAGAGGATCGTGACCAGCAGGGTGAGGGAGTTGATTCTGCCCCTCTACTCTGCTCTCATGAGATCTCACCTGAAGTATAGCATCCAGTTCTGGAGCACCCAACACAGGAAGGACATGGAGCTGTTGGAGCAGGTCCAGAGGAGGGCCACAAAGATGATCAGAGGGCTGGAGAAACCTCCCCTACAAGGACAGGCTGAGAGAGCTGGGGCTCTTCAGCCTGGAAAAGAGAAGGCTCTGTGGAGACCTTATAGCGGCCTTCAGTACCTGAAGGGGACCTACATGAATGCTGAGGAGGGATTTTTCATAAGGACAGGTAGTGACAGGACGAGGGGAAATGGTTTAAAACTGGAAGAGGGTAGATTTAGACTAGAAATTAGGAAGAAATTAATTACTGTGAGGGTGGTGACACACTGGAACAGGTTGCCCAGCAAAGCTGCGAATGCCCCCCTCCCTGGAAGCACTCAAGGCCAGGCTGGATGGGGCTTTGAACAACCTGGTCTAGAGTGAAGTGTCCCTGCCTATAACAGGGGGGTTAGAACTAGATGATCTTAAAGGTCCCTTCCAACCCAAACCATTCTATGGAAAGAGTGAAGTGAGAATTACTTGCTGTACTTCAGCCCTCAAATCTCAGAATAGAAAGTCTGTGTTTCAGTAACATTCCTAGATGTCTGTGCGCCCATCAAATAATGTAACACCTTCATAAAGCCTAAATCCAAAAGTGTTTGAACCCTTTGCATAGTTACGTAAGTTGTATTTTGTCATGTACAGATTGCTCAGGCTCAGACAAGGGTGTAAAAATCCTGTGTGAACTCAGTACTGTGATCTGTTGCTGAGAGCATTTCAAATGAGAGCTGGGAGAAAGCAAGTAATTCTGGATGAGTAGCTATGCTGTTGAGATGGGTTTCATGGTAAAAACAGTACAGGCAGCCTTATCCACTGAATTTCAGGCACCTTCCTGGGGACACCCACACAAAAGTTTAGCCAGAACCAAACCAAATATGTCCCAGGTCCTGTTCTGGCCTGTATCTCTTCCTTCGTCCTCCTGGTCTATGTATCAAGGAGTCCGTCAGTCTCCTCAGGCAGCCAGCATGTCTCAGCTGAAGACAGATCTAGCCTTTAATAACAAGGCTCTCAGATTGTTCACAGATCTTCCCTAGAGAGGATGCTGAAAGGAAGAGAGGGGAATTATACATGAACTTCATTTCCTCTCCTAGGTGAATTTCCATTTCTTGAGGCCAGGGATAAGTTTAAGTTCTCTCCAGAGAAGTGCGGTGTGATTATTTATTTAGAAGAGTGTTAACAAGGATAGTTCACCAAAAATTTTCTTATCAGCAACTTGTGATGTTTTTCTCACTACAAAAACTTTCAAAGCAACAACTTGCATGTTTTTGATAAACTGAACACCTTCTTTACTGGAGCTTCACCTACCCCCACGTGTCTGCACACACGCGGTGGCCATCTGGTTCTGGGGAGAGCTGTCTGTTAGAGTTTAAGTGAGAGAATATACTTGACCGAAACTTTAAATAGTAGTTTTGAGAGCCCAGATGCTGTTCGTATTCTTCTGTTATCTGACACACCTGGTGTGATATTGTGTATTACTGCTGGATTTCATCTGGTGAGGAGGACCTTTCATTTTAAAATGTTTAGTCAGAAGCATCTTAAAGCATCTTACAAAAAGTTTCAGCGATGAACAGAGCCAGCAATGCTCATGTAGTCCTGGCCAATGTCCTGTCTTCAGACTTCCCTGGAAGTTTTCATTTTGTGTATTGTTTGCAACTACTCATGACTTCCAAATAAGTCCATCTCTACATACGAAGAATACTACATTATGCATATGCAGTGTTTCTATGTGTACGTTGATGCCTAATATTAGTTACGCAGCTTTTCTGGTGTGTCATTTTGTTGTTGTTGGTTTGTTGTTTTTTTTTTCCTTAAAATAACTGCACTTAAGAGGAAAACAATGGTTTCCTGTCTGATAAAAGAGTACCAGGAAAGCAAATCATATGCAGAAGTTCCCAGGGAAAAAAAACAAAAAACAAAAAACAAAGCAAAACAGCACAACTATAAGGAACTATTTCAACTTTTTAAAGTCCTTTAAAGGACTGAAAAATATGACTTCAAAATATTTTTTTCCTTTTTTTTTTTCCCCCTTAGAGGTCCCTTAAATCCCCAGCTAGCTGGCACCTTTGAGTTGGAAAAGCCCTCACACTTAGTGTTCCTGCCACGAATGAATCTGTCTAGGTACTTATATGGTCCTCACCACTGTAGTAACTGAAAGCCTTCCAAGTATTTAAAAATAGAGATAACAATAACAATCCCTGCCTCATTTCATCTCTTTCTTTCCAGCTTGCTACAAGAATAACTTGATTAATTTATGAGATTTTTGTTGTGTACACAGTGCCTGCATACAAGCTGGGATGCATGTGTATATGCCTGCTTACATGTGATGTTTTCAAACTGTGTGCACACAAATTCAACTCAATTTCTGAAACATAGAGAAGTGAACACATGTATATGAGTGTACATGCTTACCTATGGTCACTAATATGGTCTGCTCCTTTGTACAACTTTTGCAGGAAGTAGCAATTAGTAGAGCTGCAGCCATCCTGCAGCACTGTGATTAGAAATAGCCCAAGGAAATAATTATGAATTATGCTTAATGATGATTCAGTTTCAGTTGTTAATAGATTATCTTGGTCCTGTTGCATTAGTTATTGTGCATACACTTCAGGAAAGTTTATACTGTCAATAAACCAAGCTCAGTGAGGACACAGAGGAGTACTGAAATTACCTGAAAGAAAGGAGCCTTAACAGTGCTGTTAAGTCCCAGACCTGAGCCTCTACAAGATACCTGCAAGGTTATTGGCATATTCATTTGTCTTTCGATGTTGTGGTTGTTTTTTTTTTTTTTTTTNGGGGGGAGGGATATTTGCACTGACTGCGCTCGTCTTCTAATGTGTTCTGGTTTTCTTTTTTTTCTGACTTCTAGTTTCTTCCCCTTGCTGATAGCCACTTTCCTGTTTTGTAAGGTTTTGTATCAGATGCTTTGCCATAGCAATGATCATAGAATCATAGAATGGTTTGGGTTGGAAGGGACCTTTAAGATCATCTAGTTCCAGTTCCCTTTAATAGGCAGGAATATCTTTCCTTAGACCAGATTGTTCAAAGCCCCATCCAGCCTGGCCTTGAATGCTTCCAGGGAGGGGGCATTCACAACCTCCCTGGGCAACCTGTTCCAATGTCTTACTACCCTCACAGTAAATAATTTCTTCCTAATATCTAGTCTAAATCTACCCTCTTCCAGTTTAAAGCCATTTCCCCTTGTCCTGTCACTACCTGCCCTTATGAAAAATCCCCCCCCCAACTTTCCTGTAGACCCCCTTCAGGTGCTGGAAGGCTTGCTATAAGGTCTCCTTGGAGCCTTCTCTTTTCCAGGCTGAAGAGCCTCAGCTCTCTCAGCCTGTCCTTGTAGGGAGGTGCTCCAGCCCTCTGATCATGATGACTAAGTGGCTTTGATCCTGCAGCATTTTGGATCCAAGCATTTGGGAGGTGTCCAATTTTTTTGCATTTCAGTGGGCATTTGGGTACCCAGAAGGTGGTCCAATCTCTCATCCTTTCTGAGAAGCCGGTGTGTAAAGATGAAGGTAGGGCATTAGGGGTGAGGAAAGCAGTTGTAAATAAAGGAAAACAAATGCTGATAAAGCTCTGGTGATGCTGGTGGGTTTTGCCATTCACATGACTCACAAATATGCTGGAGTTCCCATCAAGTTGATGAGAAAAGGCAGAACTGAAATTATGCCTTTGACAAGTACCGTATTTCTTTTGGAGATCAGTTTGTAATTATCAGTGCACTGCCTGCCTATGCACCAGGGTAAACAAAACCTCTTTCCGTGACTGGCACATAGCTGACATGCGCTGGCTTGCTTCCACAAATGTGTACTCATCTGAAACAATGCTGTCATCAGTACCCTGAGAAGAACATTCAATTCTGCTTTGCTGCTGATAGGAGCCCAAATGAAGAACCCAGGTCAGCTAGTTTTTAGATAGGCCTAGTAAAACTAATAATGTTACCTCTGAAATGAATCTGTCCATGTATCATCAAGGATAGTTTGCCAATAGCATATAAGCATTAGAGTCAGTGGTACAAGAAGGGTGGTGTATTGACATTGGAAGTCCTTGGAGCTAGACTGACACAAATTACAGATGCCTCTTTTCCATGTCCGCAGACTCTAACAACAGGTGATTAAAAGGCCGCAAGAGGTGGATGCAGCTCAGTAGCATGATTTTTCTAATTTAGTGGAAGTGAAAAATGGAAGGGCAGCACAGGCAATGCACAACAGAGGTTACCAGAGTTTATTGTTACGGAAACATCACTTTAACTACACGTTATCCACTTTACTTCATATGATAGGCTTTTGTTCTGTTGTTTTTCTCTTCCAGAAGACTTGGTTTTCTAGATGAAATGAAAAATCTTTTCCAGTTATGAATTCCTTTCCATTAGTAAGTCACCTAATTTTTTTTTTCTGATGGTTTTCAAGCTTTTAATTTGTAGCACAGAGCCCTTAATACACTTAGCTTGATACTCCAAAATTAGCTTGCAATTTGGTATTATCAGGCTACCTTCTGCAAGCAACTAGCATTTAGAATAGCAGGAGTGTTACAGGCATGATTAAAGTTTTGTCCTTAGCTGAACATCCTTACCGGATCAAGGTAGTTAAGTCTGCGGAAAGGAACTGGATGCCACAATGTAAACCAGTGCACCTCCAGTCCTGACACTCAGAATTGGGTTCTAGGACATTATATAAAGTGCCTAGGTTCCCCATACATTGCAGGAGAAGGTTTCTCATTCAATTATATCTTGGGTTCCTAGGCTGAACAGGAGCCATTAAAATCAATGACAGTAAACTCTGCTCCTCTTTAGAAGTTTGGGGTGGAATTCCTCTTTTCTGGCAGTAAACGTGTACATGTGGGAGACCTAAAGCTCTATTTATCTCTCTATTGACAGTTCTTCTGTGACGTGATAGGACATGCAGAGATGGAATTCAGAAAAGCCAAGGTGCAGATAGAACTGAAATTGGCAAGGAATGTGAAAAATAACAGAAGGGATTCTTTAGATACAGTGGGCAGAAGAGACAGGCAAGGGAGAGTGTACCCCCTTTGATAAATGAGAAGGGAATATTGGCTTCAACAGACATGGAGGAAGTTGAGGTACTCAATAAATTCTTTGCATCAGTCTTCACTGGCAGTCAGGCTTCCCACTTCTCTCATGTGCCTGAACCTCTAGGTGGGGATTAGGTGGGCAAAATGCCCCCCACTGTAAGAGCAGAGCAAGTCTGAGACTACCTTATGATGCTGGATGTGTACAAGTCTGTGGGGCCAAATGACATGCATCCCAGGGTCCTGAAGAAACTGGCTGATGTGGTTGCTGAGCCACTCTATTATATTTGAAAAGTCATGGCTGACAGGAGAAGTCTCTGGTGACTGGAAGAAGGGAAGCATCTCTCCAGTTCCTGGGCAGCCTGATCTGGTGGCTGGCAGCCCTGACCATGGCAGGGAAGTTTGAACTAGGTGATCTGTAGGGTCTCTTCCAACTTAAGCCATTCTATGATGCTTATTAGAATGAGCTTCTCTGGAGAGCTAGGTGTTTGAAGATCTCAATCTGATTTAGGAGTAAAATGGCTTCTGACTTGCTCAACCCTGTCAAGGCTGAGGAATCTGTGGGCGTAATGGAAATGCTAAGTCACACAGCCTGAAGCAGTAATTGAGCACCTGGTGGGAAGGCAGGGACAACCCAGGGGAGCTCATGTGCATGCAATGTACCTGAGTGACTGGAAGGGGTGGAGCCAGGATCCATCCCCTCCCATACCTCTTTTAACGGTTGGTAGTGGAGGTGAGGGTGTCTTGCTGGAGATCCCTGCCTATGGCCTTCTGAAGGTGAGCAGCTTTTTCTCCTTTGTTTCTGTATCCACGGCTGCTGCACTTGGGCTTATCATCACTTGCTGCAGCCTGCAGCTCTGCTATCCTGCTGTCTTTGCTGTGTTTTCCATCACATTATAGTGTTACAGTGGGTAATGTTACAGAGCCTGTGTGTATCTGAAGTTAAATAGATGCTCAGTGGGGTTTTTCAGTATATGAGCTTTGGATGTGGGCATCTAATTTCTCCTCAAATCTATCTCAAACAACTCTGTTCTTATTTAGATCTGGCCAAATTTAGCTTCCTTATGCAACCTCTTCCAGCCATTTTCTGTATGGAAATCTAGCATCCAAATGTTTCCTGGCTTGAGGAAGTCTTTATTAGCTAGGGTACTGGATTTGAAAGCATTTGCTTTGGTCAGGCACACTCAGTTCATTTTTTTTCCTCAGTCTGCACTGGGTTAGGAATAGGAAGGACTGAGAAAAACAGATGTTTTCCAAGGATGAATTTTCAAGAAAAGAAGAAACTTAAATAATGTCAGATATGGAAAAGACATTTCAAGAGTCACAGTGGAAAATAGGGCAGGGTGTTTTGGCAACTTTTGAGAGATATTGTCAGTATTGCAGAGACTAGAACTCTGCTCTCAGCTCTTCTAGGGTCTCATAGCAGTATTATTTAACAGCAGTTGATGAATGAGTATTCTAACTGTATTTTGAGTATATCATCTTTCATTCTAATTTATACTGAAAAAACCCCGAGACTGCTGGTTGACTCTGGGTAGAAAAGCATTAATTATTTGTTAGGTATTAGCGAAACACTGGCACTCCACAGTGACCAATTTACCAGCTCCACTAAATGCTGCCAATAAAGAATGGACGTGTACAAATGTATTCATTAGCACAAACTAATTAAAATCCAGGCTAATAGCCAGAAAAAGAATACTTTATTGTAAGATTTTTGAATTCATTATCTGTATTAATCTAACACTAACTGTCCTGGCTCCACAGTTTCTAATCTTAGTTAGAAATCTCATGCCGAGAACCCAACCAATGGACAAGAGTTAGCCTTTTGGATTGCTTATGACTTTTTAACCCTACTTCTAATTTCACGGCTATTTCAGAAGTGCTCCTTCCTGAGAATATATTGCAGCAACTCTTTCAGACACAAAGTGTAGGATAGAGTCCCTTGCCTTAGCATCTTTAGTTTGATTGCACTGTGGTGGTGCATTAACTTCTGATGCAGTGTGACTTTTTTCTTCTGTAGTTCACAGTTTAGGTTAGCCTCAATCAGTTCTTTTACTTCTTTAGGTTTTTTTTTTTTTAAGGGCTTGTTCTGTTCATTCTGCCTGTTTTACATTTGCACTGTTTTCTCCAGCTAGACAACACTGCTCTGTCCTTTTCAGTATTCTTAAAACAATTTAATTCTCATTAAAATTGGCAGTGCCTTCCATTATTATTTTTCTGACTTTATCAATTCAGAGATTGTAAATGTATAATTCAGACCAAAGGGAGCTAGATACAAAGAGGGCATTAAGTCTGTTCCCCTCACCTCTCCATTCTTTCCACCACCTGCTGCAGTATGTGCCTTGTTTTAGTGACAGTCCATAAGCTGCTAATTTCATCATATCCCTCTTATAGAGAGGGAGGCAAATTGTAGAGGAAGGATCACTTGTATCTATTGTGATTACATCAGTCTTTCCCCATTTCAGGGTGAAGGCATAGAGCTGGAGATTGCACCCTTTGCTGCTCTGTCTGCACAATATCACCACAGTGTGTGGGAAATGACTTAATTTCAATATTTTAATTTCAAACCAAATGACAGAGCTTCTGAAACTTATACTTCTCATTGAGTTCAGGTGACGGGATGTCTGCTACAGCTCTGCAGCTGTAGATGCTGCAGTGAGTTTCTGGCTGCATTTAAGAAGGGAAGTAAAAAGTAAGTATGGTGAGAATTCTCTGCTGGATTCTCTGATTTGTAGCAGATGTACTACAACTAAACAGAAGGATTGAAGGGGAGAGGTTAAATACAGGCTAAAGATAGGTTTAGTCTTCTGGCCTTAGGTTTCACTGGATTAATGCTCAGGGTAGTGTAGAGTATCAGGTGTGGTACCTTTGAGAAAAGATGGTGATGTTGCTGCTCCTGTGTAATAGTAGAGCTTCAGTTATGTTTGGGTAGCATGATGGGGGTGCATTTGTCCCCATACTGGTTTATACACCAAAAATGAGAACCTGATTTCCATGTCCAAATATCCCACTTGCCTCTGAGCCCACAAAGAGAAGGAAGTTAAGACAGATTCTGAGGCAGCTGGATTCAAGGCTGTTTGGCATCTCAAAGCATCTGCTAGACCTCTTGGTCTAGCAGTCAGCAGGCTAATTGCTAGCAGACAGCGCAAAGCACAGGTAGAGCATGATCTCATCTAATGATTTTGTTCATAAAGCAGGTAGCAGTATTTTTCACTAGCAAAAATTTCTTTGTGACCTTTACAAAGAATCCGTTCTTAACTAAACCTTGAAATCTCTTGTGAGGTCTGCCTTTAGGAGACAAAGATGTGTTCTGCTGCCTAGAAGTTGGAAAAAAACTGCACTCCTATCTTTTATTATTCAAGAGGGTAGGAAGGCAGATGGAAGATGTGTGGTTTGGGACCTCTTTGTCAGCAGGTGACAGATGCTGTCAGTGGAGGGCACAGTCACGGACTTTGCCAATCAGTCATGAGTCATCATTCTGTTGATAAGCACCACTTTGTCCCGTCTCAGACAAACTTAAGCCTTTGGCTTAAATTCCTTCTTCTTTCAAAACAGGAGAAAGAAATAGCTCTACTAGCCTCCGGTGCAAAGAGCTCTGGAGATTAAGGATCCATGGACAGTGCTGCAGATATGCAATACAGTGGTAGATAAACCCAGTGGGACCAGGTACATGGCTTTAGAGCTCTTCTACCTGTGTGCAGAAGTCTGATGCACGTTGCCTGCACTGACTATTGGACCTCTTTCAAACTGTGACCCATACACTGTGCCAGAGAAAAGCATCAGCACCATTTTTGAAGTATTTTTGGTTTTTGAATATGGGATCATATAAATAAAAAGCAAGATGGAGTCCTTTGGTGTCTTTTGCTAAAAGCCACCCCATTATGGAAGAACCTCAAAAAGAAGCTGTAGTTTTTGACTATTTTTCTCCATACCTGCCATGCCACAGGCAGACCTTGTAAGTAATGCAATCTAGAGACTAATTTTGCCTCATCTGAGAAAAGTGTAGAATTTTGGTCTTTATTCATCATTTTAAGATTATTTATGCTAACACTAGCTTTTTCATTATTATGTGGTAGACTGGCTGAAAACCAGAATGAGTTAGAAAGAGAAAACTTTTTTTTCCCTTCATTCTTTTTCCTCAATAGAAAGTGCTGCACACACGATCAGTTAAGATAGCTACATCAAGTAGTTTCTAGTGCTTCTTTGTAGCTTCTCCTATATAAATGTTTGTGTGACCTTCTATTGTGTTCGGTTCTAAGTTTTGGTTTTTAATGAACTGAAGTGTAAGGACATCCACAACTGCCATTATTTCTGGAGTGTGCACTGTGCAGGATCATTGAAAAGCTGTTTTACTCTACAAAGCATAAACAGATCCAAATTTACTCTAAACTTGATATGAAAGCATTTTATAACTACTGTAATTGTGACTTCACACAGTTCTTAGGAGATCATAGTAATTTCCTACACCTGTAAGTAGTTTTCTCCAGGAAATAGTACCATGAAGCGTATTTAGGGGCATATCTCTTGACTGAACTTTCAGGATATAAACTTGCAAGTAATTACCCTGAGCTGAGACAGAGCAGCTGCTTCTATTCTGCTGTGTGTTTGTGAGGTTTTTGGCCAAGCAGCAAGAGGCAAGTACAGCTTCTACTTTTGTTCAGCACAGCTTAACATTTTAGCGTCATTGCTGAGTTGGAGAGCAATCAGCTAGTTGTCAGCCTCCTTTTCAGGTGTTGGCCGTACCTTTTGTTGTTGTAGGTTATGCTGCCTGGATGTGACAAAGCGATTGATAAACTTGACCAAGCATGCTAGAAAATAGAACAGTGAAAAACAATGTAGGTTTTCCATTCAGGCAGTTCAAGAAAAGATGTTTTGTTTCTCTCTTGCTAGTGGCTTGCTTGAGAGGAAAGTTTGATCGATTTGGGGAAATAAAAAAAATACTCTGGTAATTTCTAGAAGAGTCTGCACAGATTGAGGTAGGCAACAGAAAAACAGAAAATAGAGAATCAGACCCTCAGTTGTTGCAAATTGCCATAGCTGTGCTGTCTTCAGTGCTTACACAAGACCCTAGAGGCTTTCACTATCCTGAAACTTTTTACCAATACCTGTCTAGTGTCAGTAGGTAGTTTTCTGCTGGTGTGACCTCTCATTCTCCTTATTCTCATGGATAACATGAATGTGTCCATGAGAGTGGGGTGAAGAATGTGATGCAGTGGGATGCCCTGGTGTAATCCCAAGCTACTGCTACTGCCAGGCAATTCATACTGCTATGATAGGTCAAGTGAGTTGTTCCTTACTTTCTTTCCATTTCCATAAAAGCTGAAGTTTCCCTTTCATCTTTTCTGCAAGCTGTTTCTTGTGGGCTTTCTTACTCTCTCTCATGCCGTGTTTCTGTCTTGTTGCTAATTCTTTCTCCTCCCCAGAGAATTTCATGTCTACTCAGGACAGATAGGTCAGGCGCTACTTCTTCCTCTAACTGCCTCTGCTTATTTTCTCAGGCAAACTTTGTTTGCATCTATGTTCAAGAATATATGTTCATCAGAAGAGGGTAACTGACTAATACTCTAATTTTTGGAGTCATGATTGACCTCAGCTGAAGTCTCTAGTTTCTGCACAGTCTCACAAAACAGTTACTGTTTTCCAAACTAGATTTGACCGGGGCTCAGGTGAGTAGGCAGCTAGAAACACTAGAAAGAAGAGCACTACATTTAAGGAGATAAAGCAGTTTTTAAAATAGTGGGATTGGAAGTGAGCACTTTCAATTGTCCTTTTTTTCTTCTTTGTCAGCTTGGGAATGAGAGAGGGAGTAAACGCTGGGTTTCCTGAGGAAAAGAGAATAAAAATATTTAATCTGTTATCTTTACATTCAGGTCTGAAATTCAATCAGTGAAGAAAATGAGGTGGATTTTAGTCAGAGGAGCAAAGGAGACTGGTTTTGAGGGGTACTTCTGCATATGTCAACACTTGTAGTGTCAGCTGGTGACTTGTGTCCTAGCTTAAATCTGTTATTGCATTAACCCAGCTTGTGTTCTCCGATGCAGAGGAAAGACATGAAATTTTGTCATTCTTTTAGATGTTAACATTGTTAAGCTCATGTTGTTTGTAATCTCAGAAACAGAGGAAGGAAAAAAGCCTATATAGATTAGAAAAATATGGGTTGGAGTAATGATCTGAGGTTGGTCAATTGTGTGTGTAAGCTAAGATGGTGTTTCAGATTGGTTTTATTGACAATCTGACATGTCTGTAAATCCAAGCAGAACTCAGAGTGTCTGTCAAAGCTTAAATGCAGGTAAAGGAAAATGGTTTTCTGTACATTTCAAATAAGCAACAGAGTTAAGAGCTAGAGAAATCCTCAATCACAGAACATGTAAAGGAGAGCTTTGATTAGCTTTTGTGTTCTGTATAACCATTATAAGTAACAAAAAAGAAAAATTTTTTTTTTGAGGCTAAAACTTTGAGGAATCATTGGCAACCCTCAAAACACCAACACAAGAATATCCACATTGCCTTTTTGATCCCTCTTCAAGATTTTGTCTATCTACAACTTTATTTCATTTATTTACAGTCTTTACTCGCATTATGTGTACTTATTTTGTTTGCTATTGTCTGGATTGGTGGCAAGGCTGAATCACTGAGCTACTGGATCCCGCTGGTTATCAAATGCTTTTCCAGTTGTATACAGCCTTGCCAAAATTCAACTGCTTCAGCTGAAATTTACCATGTCGATTGCTTGCTGTCAAGCAGAATTTATTTTGGAGGGGTTCAGCAAAGTCATCCCAGTTGTTTCTGAAAATGAGTCTTGAACAAAATACTAGCATGTCCACCAATTAAAAACAATTTCTGGAAGCCTCTATTTGGATTGCTCTGAACTGTTATCATTTTGAACAGAAACTTGAAATTTACCGTTTGAGATGTGGCTTTTTTTATCTTCAAACATTGCCAAGTTGTAAATGTTTGGAAAGATGAGCCTTACATTTGCATGCATTCAGTGAAGCAGTTAATTTTTTTAAATCACTGAGCCAGGCAGTAAACACCAAGACAAATAAACCAATGCTGTCTTTGTAGGGCTTGAGGAACTTAGCTTTTTTCTAATTGCTTCTGCTTGCTTCTGTAAGCTATGTTTTGGCCAGGAAATGGAGCTGTGAGCACCGTGTGCCTTCTGTATTACCAAGGCATCACAATTACTTAGGAGGAAGCGTACCTTCTGCCTTGAATCCAGAGTGGACAAAAAGTACAGCTATGAGGTCAAAGGATGGAACACTGGAGTTCAGTAAGTTCTGCTGGGGAACTACAGCCTCAGGATATTTAGGGAAGGATTAGTAGTTGAGAATGGAAACTGGGATTAGAAAGGAGGAATGTGAAAAGGCATGTGGTAACTGGAAGAGACTAAGAGCCAGTTAGTGTGGGAAAGGGTTGGGATGAAGTTCTGAGGTTAGGGGATACCCTGGTACGATTCTGTGGACTAGGACTAACCAGATAAAGAAAAAGCAGCGTTGAGGTCTACTGGGGAACCGTGATGAGGATCTCAGCTGAGGAAGAGATGGGATTAAGCCAGAGTTCTACAGAGAAGGTAGGACAGAAAAGGCCACCACATCCGAAGACATGAATGAGCAATGAAGTCCCTACCCCTAATGCCCATACCTTCCATCTTTTAATTGTTCCTTTTCTGTCAGCCAAGTGAAACCCGCCAGCAAAATGTGCAGTTCATCCCATTTCCTACTGATTTTGATTGAGGACAACAGCCTACTACTGCTGTCAGTTATTTAATTAAAACAAGAGGTCTGTGTGGTGGATCTAGCAGTTTCAAATAGCTGTGCTGAAAAGCCATGTGGGTGTCCATATGTTGCAGCAGAATATATTTTTTTTCTTTAAATCTAGGAAACATAACATGCTCCTAAGACTATAAAGGTCGCAAAGTCAAGAATTTGAAACAGGATTTTCTGGAATTAAAGTTGTCTGCACAAAATTAACAGAATTAATTGCACTGTAGTTTGTCATACACTGACTTTTTTGTGCTTAACTTTGCAATGTTAATATCCTTTCAAGATAGCTCTATGTATGTGATAAACATGCAACTTAAGCAGGAGGGAAACCTTTATTCCCTGGCCTCAGTTAGATTTTCATGTAAATTAGACTATCTGCCAGTGGGTTTAATAACTCTCTAATTGCAATTGCAGCACTTCGCTAAATCAATGCCCACCCTTCCTGAAAAAATTGTTTTTAAGTAGCAGTTGTTAAAATGCCTCAGGTGAAAACCTAGTGAGGTAAAAAGAAAGGTAGGTGGAATAGGAAGCCTCCGAGGCTTCTAATCTCACCTCAGTAAGATTTGTCAGTTTTTAAAATTCTTTCTGCATTTTCCTTTTAATTTGCAACATTTTACAGTCAATAGCAAACTCCTCCATCATTTTACAAATTACAGGGGTGCCTTGTGAATCTACAAGGCTATGAAACATGTAGCATACTTTCACAGCAAAGAATTTCTTATTGAACCTTGCTGAGGCTTACTGTCTAGCACTTCTCAGTTCATTGCCTGGAAGTTTTTCTTTTTAAATTATGCTTGAGATATGGGATCGCACTCCCATCCACTATGTAAATATTTTTATTAAAAAAAGGAGAAAAAAAACAAACAAAATCACAGTGTCCTCCTCAAATGAATGAACGTGTGCAGTAACCATGTCCCAGAACCTCTGTGCAGACTAATGCCCTTTCTCCCTTTTGTCTCACTGTAAGTCTTTTCAGCACAAGGCAGAGATCTATCTGCATGTGGGAGAAAGTCACAGACACAGGGAAATGTGATTCCTATGTTTTGAGGCCGTGTATACATATTCCATAAAGGTGAACGGGGATATGCAAGGGGACTCTAGTAGGGTGGTCATGCTTGAACTGTGTTTGCTGGGACTTCTGAGGAAAATGAGGTGCTGCTGAACCAGGATGGGAATGAGAAAAGGGAGGGTGATCTGTTTTGAAGAAGGAGGCAGGGAGTATTCCAGGTGACAGAGGTCTTGTTCTATAGCTCTGAAGGCTGAAAAGCAGCCTCACTTGCAGGCTAGTACTTCATTGCCACCACTTTATTGTCTGCTCAGGAATGCACTGTACTTCAAGCACGTACAACCTTTCTTTGTGTCCTCGGTGTACTGTATTGGTTTGCAAAGTGCACCATCTGTCAGGAAAATGAGACCATTTTCTCCTCTGCTCCACAACCTCCTGATATATACGAAGTGTTAGTAGTATAGGCTTAACTTCTCTTTTCCCTGCGATTTTTTTTTTAATTGGAAAACCATGCTGGCTTCTATCAATATCTGGAGGGAAAAAAAAAAGTAGATATGGTTTCTCTACACAGTCTGCAGAAGGTAGATATTCTTTCTCCTTGCTACACACCTGAGAACCATCCTGCTGCAACCTAGCCTTAATGATCTACAGTGTAGTCACGTGCTTGTCAGAAGCTATAACTGTATTCTCATGGGAGAACAGTCAGTCCCTCTACCCTTTTTTCTGAAATAGGATCTGGTTAAAAAAACGATGTTGCTGACTCAGTGCCTAGAACCTAGAAGGTTTGGAATGTCACTTTTTCATGAGATGATCAAAGGAAAAAAAGTTCAAGCAGGGTTTGAAGTACTCTCTGGTGCCTGACCTTGCTCATTAATCTCTGCTACTTTGAAAAAGCTTGGAAAATTACATTACCCTATGCCATCAGTCCTCACTCAATAAATACAGGCACTAAAGTCAGGAATGAGAAATCCCACAGAGCACTGGTATTGACTTGTTAGAATTCCAGGCTTCAGCCTTGCAGTACAGTAACTGCCTATAAGTAATGAGCAAGCTGTTGAGAAGGACAACTTGCCCTTCTGGATATGTTCCCCACTCTTTCAGAAAATCTATTCATTGCCATTTTTCACTCAGTTATGCCAAACAGTAAATTGTCCTATGTGCCAATAAGGGCTTCTCTATTACTCTGTGAGAGGAAATTTGTGGGAGAGCTGAGCTGCATTCATGTTCTGTCTCAGAGCTAATAGACTTATTATTAACCTTAGGATCAGTTTCCACAGCAGGAAAAAAAAGACTACAATGTGTGATATTTGTGTATTTTTTCCATTAAGGAGTGATGAAACACTAATTTGTGTTATTTGGCATTTAAAGACCAGAAGCGTATCCTTCTGTAAAATCCATTTTCTTGGCTGAATCAGCCAGGACTTCAGTGCCAAAGCCATGCCTCCTCCTCACCCATAGGTGCTGCATGGGACCCAGGAACAAAGGAGAGAGGATTTGTGTTGTTGAACTGTACTGAGAAGGTATTCGCTATGTTTTATGTGTGCTTCAGGAGTTTACAGTCCCTTGTCAGTGAGGACCTGCCTTGGCTCAGATCAGCAGTGAGAAGCACCACTAACAATACCTTTAAGACGTTACTTGTCTTTCCCAGCACATTGGACCCACCCATTTTATTTCTCCTTTTTTTGATCTCAGTCAAGAAGTCAAGTGATGGCTGCCTTTGACACCCGCAAGTACAACAGAGTTCCTTTTGAGTATCTTCGCTTTTCAGCAGAATGGCTTATTATTGGCTAAATAGCACAGCGCAGATTTGGTGATTGCAGAAGTTTGCAAATTCAATTGTAGTTAAAAAAAAAACTGTCATTTGTCTGCTTATTCAAATGAAGTATTTGATATTGCTTGTTGTGGTGTTAACTGTAATCCCTTTTAGGGAAATAGAACTCTTACTGAGGTATGCTTAAAAGAAGGCTTATATAAATGAAACAGTTTCTCCTTAGCATGCAGAAATACATGCGTACACAAAAATTTACTATCCTTGAAATAAATGGGAAGTATAGAAAGAGGTGCTGATATGTTTTTTTTGTCTGTTCAACTGTTTATCTTGAGAAATGTATGCAGACTGTTCAGTCAGCTCCTGAGGGAACATAAGAGGATCCAGATCAGCTGCACAACTGGCAGCTTCACTGGCAATCTCAGCAGAAGGAACAAATGTTCATTTTGACCCTTTGTTGAAGGTGAGCTGTTCTCTTCCTCACTAGCAATAGGATGGAAGCACACAGATGGAGTAGTATGAGAAGGCGTGCACTACTTCTTTTTATTTTGTCTTCCTTCCTGAAGCAAATTAGGTTTCTCAGCTGCTGGAGTGTCAGCATAGTACCATTTGTTCAGTCTACATAATTTATGTGATGAGAACGAATTTCACATGAAGTAGCAAATAAGTTTGTCCATATGAAACTCCTCACTGTGTTTCAGGTGTCTCTCTAAGTCAGGGAATGTGATCCATTAGATTAAGCATCAATATCAACATTTGAGCTCATCACCATGAACTCCCCTTGTAGCTGATAGAGAACTAGATAATATAAGAAGGGAATTTGAGGATGAGATTGATGCTATCCTAAAATGGATGCCTGAAGTAGGTCAGAAGGATGGCACCCCTCAGAGTGCCTGTTTTTCTCCACTGGGCAGTGGGTTTCTTTCTAAGGTGAGTTTCTGTTAAGTTCTGATGCAAGCAACTACAACTCAGGTTAGATGCATTGTGCTCAGGAATTGGAGAGAGTTTTTTTTAATCTAGAATCCAGTCTGTAACCGTTCAGCCTAATGAGTTTCTGCATAATGTGTGACAAAGCTTTCCAAATGGCTGTTGGGCGAGACAGCCCATAATATACTGACGACACCCTGCAGCATATAATTCCTTCCGATCCTTTCAGAGCCACAGTATCTGTTTGTTTCCCCTTACTGCTATTTCTGTTTTACATTCTCTTGAGGTGCCCCTCTTCTTTAGAAATGTAAGCAGACCAGCCTGCAGGGGAAATAAACATATAATGCGGTTTTCTGTGTTCAGTGGAGATGTAGTAAACTCAAATTAACAATTCTGTTCAGATAACAGACCAAGTGAAAGCAAACAGTGGAAACTTCCTAGTACACTCCTGCAATGGAATTGCTTTGCTTTGTCTTGGAAAACTACATCTGAGAGCAGAGGCTTTCAGGAGTCAGAGGAATTTAAATTCTGTACATTTAGTGAGAGACTTTTACTACATGGCATGTTCAGCAAAAGTCTGCCTGGGGCTGGACTACATCAATCCAGTAGTGTAATCCAGAACTTGTGTATGCTGGAACTGAAGTTACAAATCCAAGTGATGCAGGAGTGTTCAAGATCTACTGGTGGGTTATGGTGAAAGTCAGCAAAAGCCCAAGTTCTGTGATGAACTGGTGTCTACCAGGGTACTCTGGTCTTTGTTCAGACTGTGACCTTGGAGCTGCTTCAGGAGACTAGGGGTTTACATCAATTGCATCTCTGGGGCTCTACTGATGAGATCTGTTTGGTTTTATGGAAGAATGACAAACTCTTTTGCAAAATACATTCCTAAAAAATCCTCTCTGAGTAAGATTGTTCAGCTCAGTCTGTGGGCTGGATCAGGTATCCCAAGATCCATTTTGTTCTGTCTTCAAAGGACATCAAATGCCTCCCTGGTCATTTTTATGACAAGATAGCTGCAGGACTTTGAGACTAGCCCAGCTGCTTCCTCAGGTACTCCCAAGCTGGCATGTAATGCAGAATGCTAATACCGTACAGATTATTAAAGCAGTGGCTTTTTCATCGTGGGGCTCTACTGAAGTGGTTATCCCATTACCAACATACAGAAATGCCTGTATTTATCCAAATAAAAGTTGCTATGTTTGGACATATTTATTTCTTTTGCATTTAATCTATGTAGTAAAGTAAATGCTTCTTACAGCCAATCTAATTTACAAGGCATTTATAGATAGCATGTGATAAAATGGGATATGGAGGTACTGAAATGACTCCTTAACTGTACAGTGCTGAATGGCAAAGCTCATGGTTCTTATACCTTATGCTGTCCACTGCTGAGTGTGCAGTTAAATACTTTGCAAACGTGGTGATGGATTTTATGAGAGGTGAACCTTTTCTTATCTTTCCAAGCTCTCATGTAATGGTTTTCATAGAATCACAGAATGGCTTAGGTTGGAAGGGACATCAAAGCCCATGCTGCCCCAACCCCTGCTGTGGGCAGGGCTGCTCCCCACCAGCTCAGGCTGCCCGGGGCCCCATCCAGTCTGGCCTTGAGCACCTACAGGGTTGGGGCACCACAGCTTCTCTGAGCAGCCTGTTTTCATAGAAGTTGCTCTGAAAAATTAAAAATAGAGCTCTCATTAGTTGCTAACAGAGTTCTGCTGGTGTACAATGATGCCTAGAAATTGCCATAATTTTACGCTTTGAAGATAAGCAGAGCAAAATTGGACTCTTCCTTCATTTTTTGTGTGAAGAGAAACACATTCTAACTCTATGTCGTGGTTCTTTTGATTGACTCTTCTACTCTTTCTGATTGATAGGTTTTCTTCTGTAACCTGTGCCATCTTCCCCAGCTCATCTCACTTTGGCAGTACGTGAATTTGAGCCCCCTTTTTTTTGCTACTTCTGTGTGGCATGTTGTGATCGCTGCCATTTCTGTGAGCTTAATCCTTAGCTAACCTTATAAACTGCAAAGAGAGAGAGAGATGTTGAAGAGTAACATTCCTGGAAAGTGCCACTGCTATGCAACACAAGGGAAGCAGTATCACATTTGAGGATGAACAGCCTTCCTTTCCATTTTCTTTGCAAGGGCTCTCAGGTACCATTGGTATTCACATAATTAATAGCATCTGCCAACTCATTTTGAATTAGTTCCCAGTGGTTTACAGCTACAAAGCATTTTAAAGGGCTGGAGGCTACATCTCTATTAGAATATAAAATGGGCTAGTGTCTTTTCTCTGACGTGGATGGAAAGTGGCACAGTATGGCTTGCATCAGTAGGGCTTAACTCTCCATCCTGGAAAAAAAAAACCTGGGTGTTCACATCTCCCCTGCCCACGGGGAAGAGCTGCTGGCTATGCCATCTGACCACAGTAGCCACCTGTACTGGCAAAGGGCTGTCTGGCACAGCCCCAGCCATGCCAGTTGCACCACTATTTCATGCTCTAGAGAAGCTGTGAACAGTGACTAAGCCCTGCTGTGGCCCTGTGAGTTTTGCTGGTGCAGCCACAGCCTGGGTAGCAGCCTTCAGGCTGTTCTCCAGCCTTTATCTTAAACATTTGCAGCTGAGGACGCTTTTGCAAAGGTCATAGAACTGAGGAGTGGTGGAGGGGAGAGAATTTATTATTCTGCATTCATAAGTGCCTACCACATTAGGGTTCCCATCTATGACTTGGAGTGCCTGAGTGCTACCATAATAGGAAAGTAACTAATCATATATTAATCAAGCGGTTGACTAGCAAGGCAAGAGGGTGGTTTGCTTCACGCGCTGCTGAAATGCAGCTCTTTCCACAGCAAAGCTGTTTAAAGGCACAGTGTTTAGCGAAGATAGGAGAACTGGAAATTGCACAGGAAATTAAAAACACGTCATAACAATTCCCATTTAAAACTTGGCTGGAACACTGGGGATTGCATTCGTGCAGACACTTGCATAACTTTGGACTGAGGTTGTGAGGAGGGTCATGGCTCACTTTCTGAAGGATGGTACTTGGGGCGGATCGTAGGGATCCCTGCTGATAGGGCATCATTCTGCAGTGATACAAGGTCATGACTGTGCCCTCTCTTTGTCCCCAGTACCGCTTCCTTTTAGATGCCACAGACTTCTGTTGGCTTTGGAGGTCAGTCTAGTGTTCCTCAGGTGCAGGTTTAGCTAGCAGGAGCTGAGATTATACAGCTGAAACAGCCATTTTCATTTGCTCTGTAGATAGTTAAACTTCCACAGAGTTTAGTCTCCCCACAGAGAAGTGAATTATGCCTTGTAGTTTCTTAGCCAGAATAGCTTTAGATCTCCATTAACACATACATACCTATCTATGCATCAGTTATGCATTTGTAAGGCATTTGAAAGGTCTTTACTTGATACATAAATTGTTTTGGAGATGAGGAATGATTGCTTAAATAATACTTGCATTTAAAGAAAAACAATATTTATTTCTGTATTATTTGTTGAGCAAAATCGGTCTACCTGCATTTGGCTACAAATTAGTTGAAAATACAATTTTTGTAAGTTGAATTTTATTACAATTTGTTTTGGTTTCATTATATTTTACCCCAACACGTATATAGTTTTGTTCTACTTCACTGAGTATCAGAAAAAAATATTTCTGCTCTTTCACATTGTTACAACTAGGAAAAAAAAGATTAATCAGACTCTTCAGAGACCTCATACTGAAATAACATTTTTAAATTCATAGGAGAACAACCACTATTTTGTACAGCAAAACTAGTTCTTTGAATTAGAGCTAACAACACTGCATTACAAAAGCAGAGGTCAGTTTAAACAAGAAAGGATTTTGATTTTCTAATGAGGTCATCTCTTTTATAACAGATTGTAATTTACAGTGTAGTAGGAAGATGTTAATTCTTTTCTAGCATGTTTTGAGTAATATCAAGGGGATGGTTAGTGTGGTTCAGATAAAAATAGCAGTCACATTTAATCTGATCACTAATGATAACCTTTATTTTGCTTCACACTGTGCTTCTGAAGTCACAGGAGCTCACTGTGCTCCAAGGGTTGCTCTTCGGTTTCAGAAATTTTTGCTGTGTGGACACTGCACTTCTCCAGCACCTCCCATCTTCAAATAACTGGCCATGGAAAATTAACACCTTTGTATAAGCCCATAACCACCCCCACTGCTGAGTGCCTCTTTGCTGATACAGACAGAACAGACAGCTTTTGACTTCGGAAAGGGCCCTTGAATATCTGAGTTCATTATGAAATGCAGAAACAAGAACAAATGTAACGATGAAGGAAAAGTATTGTGTTATTCTTAAACTAATTTCTGTCCATGACAGTTATAGTAGCTGAACCTTTGAGTTGGATTATCTCTGTGAGTCAGTTAGCAGTGCACTGTTGACTGTTTGACTTTTTATTCAGCAAAAGAATGGGCTAGAAAATAAGTAAAATGAGGCAATGTCAGCTACCTTCCTTTCTTCTGCTGGGCTTGGGCAACATCCATTCCTTCAGCATTCCCATCTGTTCACATGCCTTGTGAAGTGAGATCCTCTTCAGGAGCAGCTGGGTGACCAAAACAAAGGCTCAGAGCCAACTGCTGGGTTTTGTGGCCTCGGTAACTGGCTGGAGATATTTTAGTGTTGAGAAATAGATTGTTTCCTTTTATCAGTCACAAAATCAGTTTGAGTGTTATTTTTCCTCATCTTGCAGAGGAAGAAAAGACAAGGTTGAGTCCCTTAGCTCTTCCTCCTTTTTGTCCTTCCTCAAGAAGGCAAGACCTCGTCTTTCACTTCCTCACCCCTTGGTTGAATACAGAGAAGAAAGAATGGTTGTGTCATCTCTTGGCTTTTAAATTGGCAGTTATATGGACTAAAATGTTTCTGTCCATACACCTAAGCACCCATATGTTTTCTGTCTGTTTGCTTTGTGCAGTCTGGTCAGAAAAAAATGACTCTTCTTATAGCATAAAGATAAAGGTAATGCTCCACACGAATGTCAACATCTGTGAGATTTCTGCCCATTTTTGTCCTCCTTAATTAGAGACTGTTCTGCCTCATTGGACAGACTGGTGTAATAGCTTGAGATCAGGGTGGCATAAAGAATGTCACAGCTTGAACAATCTTTTGAACTGTGGGAGGTAATGATCCTGCCTAAGGCAAAATACTGCTTCCAGCATGTTGTGGGGCACTGTGATTCTGTCCCACATTTCGTTTAGCCTTTTTCTAAATGCTGCAGTTTACCCCCTGAAAAAATGCAGTATTTTTCTGAGTACATTCCATCTTCAGTATAGTCCCATAATTCCTATTGAATGTGGGCCGGGTGAGCAGGGGTGGAGGATAGCACTTAAAGACGTGAAATGACACTTATAGACTCCAGCCCATACAATTTTTCATGGTGAATATTTTTCCAGTCTGTGACGAGCAAACTCTACTTCATCTGGTGGATGGAGGAATTCTGACAATAAAGAGCGAGTCTTCTTTTCCTCCAAATCCAGCTAATCAGCTTTTGTCTGTCAATGAACACATCTAGGAAACATTGATCTATTACCTCTTTGTTCAAAGGCCACAGAAGATTTCTTTTTAGGTTTTTGTCCCACAGTGAATAAACAATGTTCTCTTTTTCCAGTGTTGTTGTAATTCATTTTTTCTTTATACTACAAAAGTAAATGAAAGAAATTGCTGAAGGCATATTTGTGAATAATTACACTTGCACCGCATTTCTCTAGAGCTGTCTGGGTAGATTTGAATGTGTAAGATTTTATTGTTTTCCTTGTTACAGGCAGTTTCATTATCCATCCAGTGTTTGCAATGGCTCATGAGGCACTGCAGCAGATTACAGAGATAACTTTCTAATGTTTCATCTGGAAATTGAATAAGTAGAACTTCTTCAATTGCAACAATGTGAAATGAGCTTTCAGGAGTTTAGATTTGGAAAACAGCTAATTAGATGCAGTTTCAGGCTCTACTGCTGGGATGACTATTGATATACTGAAGTAAAGCTTGGACTATGCAAGTTGTCTCAGTCTTTAGGCCCATGAAATTAGTCTGTAATGCCAAACTGGTGGTGGGCGTGATGATGATGGGACTCAACAAGAAGTCAATGTTGTGCTCCATGGAGTTCATTCTGTCACAGCTCAGGTTTGGCTAACATGATACATAGCCATGATGAGATTGGTTTTTTCACCTCCCCTGTTGGTGATGATTCTAGCTGGTGAAACCATCTGCTACTCTTGCTGACTCCACCAATTTTGATTTCCGAACTCCTCGAAATCATGAGTCCTTTTTGAATTGAAGTCTAGTGACACAGGCCCCTCATGTTGGCTATTGAAAGAAGACCAGAGATCCTTTGATACCCGTGTGGAAAAAACATGCACCCAAATTAGTCTAAAAAGTGTAGATACCAACAAAATTGTGTGTGTGACAAGGAGGGGATGGAATTCAGAACTAGACTCAAAGTCCAGTTGTAAACTGTGCAAGAGCTTGCTGGCCTGCTGACAAAGAAAACTGTGTTTGCAGATCATTTCCAAGCTAGTTATTCCTTATGAAAGAAAAGCTAGGCATGGGAGTCAGTGAATGAAAGAAGGGCATTTGCATGGACTTGCATTCAATTCACTCATTTGAGCATTCAAAATTATTAATCTGCATGTTTGAAAAGTGTGAGTAGAATTAATGGGTAAAGCTAGCATGGCATAGGTACATATATTGTAGAAAGAGTACAAAAAGCTTTGTCGCTCTTACTGGTGCAGTAAGGTCATCTCTAATCTAATCTAAGCAAGTGCTGTGTATAGGTTGGGTTTTCATTTTGGTTAAGTGGGTCAGTTTTTAACTCATACTTCTAATGCTAACTAACCAGTAAAACAAAAGCAGTGGTCATAGTGGGGTGTGATATATTTCCAATCATCAGGCTACTACTTCTAGTAAAGCAACACAAGCTAAGATCTAAAAAAATATTTTTCCTTTAGCATAGACAAAGCTGAAGGAGGTACACCATTACATTCTCCTTCAGATCAGCAACCCATCTGTTAAAGTGTCTGTGTTTTGACAGACGTCAGTAGAAAGTGTTTGGGGGAGAACTGCAAGACAATCTCATTCCTGGTTTTTAGGGAATACCCCATTAAGCTCTTTTCAGTGTAACACAAGACTTAAAAATCTTTAAACAAATATGTCTATGTATTTCTATATATATTCATGTATACTCTCTATGAATTCAAGTGTGGATATGCACATACATGAAAAATAGAAAGATGAGGATGGACATAGGGAGAAAAAACACAGGTATGTCATATGCATTGCGTATAGGTGATACACATTTTCCATTATAATGTACATTAATAATTTGTGTATTTCTATACCACCCATAAGCAAGCAATGGAAGTCTTAATTACCCTTTAAAATATCTTTTATTTTGAACACTTCTGATTTTCTAATCTACAAATCTAAATCATGGTTGAAAACATATGGTACTAACATTTCTATGTCTTGATTGAAAAACAGAGGCGCAGAAAGAATTCATTAGAAATTTTGGCTTTCATTTCAACAAGAATGTGTCCAAAAATAGAAAGAAGTAAAATGGATCTTCAGGTATGCTGAATTGTTGTAGCACAGTTGATTTTAATGCAGTAATAATAATTCACACCTGGTAAGATTAATTAAAAATTCTAGAGAATAAATACTTTTTTTTTTTTTTTTTGAGGCTATAAATATTGCTAAGATTGCTGAGTCACTACTGCAAGTTAACATCCTGTTAAGATTGTTGCAGGACATAAGTTGTACTGGCCAGATTTCATCAAGTGTTACCAAGGGTGTCAACTCATCCACTGGAAGTGAAGTTGGGCAACCTGGCAGGACTACAGAAATGCTGTTCACCATTGCAGGGAAAAAAAATTATATGGCCAAAGCTCAATTAGAGTTGAAGCTGGCCAGTACTGTGGGGGACACCAAAAAGGGCATTTTAAAATATGTTTGCAGCAGATGGAAGACCAAAGATAACATTGGTCTATTACTTGATGAGGATGGTCGTCTCACAAAAAGGGACATAGATAAAGCAGAGATTATTGATGCCTTCTCTGCCTGTCTTCAATGCTAATGATGGGCTCTGGGGGTCACAGAGTTGGAGGACCATCACTGCAGTAACGATACAAAACTCCCAGTCAACCCTGAACCTGTGCAGGATTTGCTGCTACAGGTGAATGCTCAGAAGTCTATGTGGCCCAATGGGATTCATCCCAGGGAGCTAGAAAAGCTGACTGATGTCACTGTGAGACCTCTTTCAATTACTTTTCAGTGGTCTTGGGAATCTGGAGAGGTCCCAGTTAACTGGTAGCTGGCAAACATTGAGTTTTCAAGAAGGGCTAGAAAGAAGTCCCTGGTAATTACAGGCCTATTAGTCTCATTTCAGTGCCAAGTAAAATTGTGGAAATTATTCTGGAAGTTACAGAAAAACACTTGAAAGACAGTGTGGCCACAGGTAACAACCAATATGGGTTCACCAGGGGAAAGTACTGTTTAACAAACTTAATTTCCTTTTGCTGCAAGGTTACCCATCTAGTTGACCAATGGAAGCCAGTTGATCTTATCTTTTTTGATTTCAGCCAAGATTTTGATACTGTTTCTCAGAGTATGCTTCTGGACAACATGTCCAGCATATGGCCAGACAAAACCGTAATGTAATAGGTGAGCAATTCACTGATGGTTTGGGCTCAGAAGGTTATAGTAAATGAGCTGGCAGCCAGTCACCATGGGGATTCTGTAGAGATCCATTTTAGGACCAGTTCTCTTCAATGTTTTCATTAATAACTTGGGTACTGGTCTGTAAGGTATATTAAATAAGTTTGTAAATGCCAATAAATTGAAGGGGAGTCCTCATGGCGGCTGCAGCTCCTCACAGGGAGTGGAGGGGCAGCACTGAGCTCTGCTCTCTGTGACAGCAATCACATGTAGTCTCATTGATTTCAGAGCTGATTAACTGATTATTTCATTACTAGTGTAAAAATTTGGCCAAAATATATCAAGAATATTTCTCTGTAAGTAATACTCTCCTCTTCAGAACAACATTAAGTTAACAGGATCCTAGTAATGGAGGAGAAATTTTGACATATGGACAAGTAAATCAGTTTTCATTTTCTTATTGCTGATTTCACAAAGTCACAGCAGGACTGAGACACAAAAATGTGAGTTGAGCAAACAACTAACTTTATGGAGCAGAGAATATCAGTGGTATTGTGAGGATGGTGAAGTATGTGTTCTCACTTTGTTAGTCCAGGCAGATTAGAGGTGTCGTTGCGAGGAGGGCAGAAGTTTTCCTATAGCTGCATTTTTAAGCTGTGAGTGGATGAAACAAAATTCAGCAAAGTCAGCTGGGCTGTGTCTGTGTGGAGACCTAATGTAATTGAACTGAAGCTGAAGAATGGGAATAAAGGAAGGCAAGGAGCCAAGGATCAGGGCTGAAAGGCAATAACTGAGCCTGTGAAGAGTGACAGTGGCAAAAAGAGAGATTGAACATAAATGATTCAACGGGGAAGAGCAGTATGTGCTGAAAGGGATGAGGCAGGAAACAAGTGAAAAGGATGGAAATTAGATTTAGGAAGTAATATCTCTACCTCTTAACACAGGAGATGGGATAGGAATGGGATCTTTATTCCTATTCTAAAATATTTTAAAGTGCCTTTGTTCTGAAGTAGACATGGGGAAGTGAGTAATTCTGCCTCCTGGAAGCATAGGAGGGTCCCTCAGCCCCTCACTGTTAATTACTCAGGCAGAAGAGGACTTCCTCATATGTCAGGTTGTTGTGTGATGAATTCTGAGCACCACTTGGATATCGCTTGTCAGTGACTTAGCTATAAACAGGTTGTCACAGATGCTGCTGTTTTGGGGAGGGGTGGGTTTGATCAGCTGTGTTAGCCAAAACTGGTCCCAGAGGTTTTTTTTTTTTTTTGAATAAGCTCCCGATCATCATGGCTGTGTTTGTGGAGGAGAGAGGGACAGGGTGTTCCATGTGTGCTGTCCAACGATTGTGTCTATTTGAAAAATGTATTGATGTTTTGTTTTGCTTTCTTTGGGCAGATGGACAAAAGAAAGTTCAAGAAGAATTCGACATAGACATGGATGCGCCAGAGACAGAGCGGGCGGCCGTGGCGATACAGTCCCAGTTCAGGAAATTCCAGAAGAAAAAAGCAGGGTCCCAGTCCTAGTAGCTACCTCATAGCTGAAAGCAAAGTAACCCTGAAATGATTTATCAAGAAAATCAGAAATATCACAAAGATGCATGTACAGAAATGATCAATATTTAAAGCCCCATTGGCAGATAACAAACCGTAAGCTTGTGTGTGACTTCATCCCAGGTGTTTCGCACCCATTATCCTCTGTAACTCACCATTTTACTTGATGTTGTAATAAAAAGTTAGGGTGAAGTAATTAAAGTGTCTGCCTTCATCTGTCTTTTCATATAAATCTAGCAAGCGCAGCGTTACAAATGAACCCAGCCCAGATGCCTATTTTCCTCTTCACTTAAAGCTTGGAGACCTAACGGCACCGTATGTTACAAGGTTTTTGCTGAGGGATGAAAGCATGTGCCTCAGCCCTGTTTGCCTCATTTGGAGAATTCCAGCTGCTAGCCAAATGTAACAATAAAATCCTTTTCTCATAATAAGCTTAAAGTAAAAAGTTGCAGACAGAAGCTGACAGGAGGAGGAGAGGTGTAGGAAGCCATGGACATTTATTTTTGTATTGCAATTATGCCAGTAAAGTGGCTTAAGTGGGGAAATTGTCACTGTCCTTCCTGTTTGAATGATAATGTCCAGCTTGGACCATATTGACTGTTAGGGAGGAAAAAAAAAGGAAAATGCAATTTCAGATGTCTTTGGAAGTTTTTTTTTGTAATTATTGCTAAAAATAGAAGGTGACCCTCTGTACTCTGTTCATTCTCCATCTAGTCAGTAACAATTTTCGTGTCATTTCTCTATTTCCTATTGTTTGTAGTGTTTGATGAATAAATCATAACAGACTCCCTGTCTCCATCTACACTATTTGTAATTTAAAATGATTTCGTATAAATCCCTGTATCACTGTATTAGCCCAGTTTGTTATTAATAGAAAACAGCCACAATGATGTTTCTTATACTGGGACATTTTTTTTTTACATATTTTCTCCCTTCTACAGAAGGGCAGCAGACCAGATCCAGGCTAAACTTGAGTAAAAACCTTGCCTGGCTTCACAGTTGATCAGAAATTAGCAGCCTATACAGGGCACAGGGAAGGTTCAGAAATGGCCTTCATGGTTTCTTGTAGTCAGAAAACTGAGCTATTTAGATGGAGCAATCAGGGTATTCACTACGCAGAGACATGCCCCAAATCCCACCCTCTTCTCAGTTTCAGCAGCAGGTGTAAGGGTTCCAGTAGGCATCTTCATCCCTGGGGAAATTAGAGACAGAAGTGTTTTCAGAAGGATTGGTGTTTGCAGCACTTCTCCAAGAAAGCAGCATGATCCTCACCTCCAGGCTGACAGAGGTAGGTGTGCTGAGAGGTGGCAGTCTGCCTACTCTTACCTGAACAGCCTGGAACTGAGACTGCTTCAGGTGTGAGAGATTTAGGTGTAATTTCCAGCTCTGTGTAGTGGCATTTGCTGTCTACTCTCCCACCTGCCACCACATGACAGAGGACAGAGCATCAGGCCTCTCACATAAACTGGAAGCTAACACTGTGGGATAGGAATGGAGGGAAAGTGAAGATCTTATGCTGCTGGAAATCAGCTCCCACGAGAACCCCTTGGAGCAGCGATACCAAAAAGTTTCAAAGCTGTGAGCGAAAGCCAGGCTGCAAGACTGCAGCAGGAAAGCCCTCAGACTTATACGGGCTAAGGCACTTAAAGCACTGGGCAGCAATTTAGTGAGAAGCTAAAATGTGATGGCGGGCAGTAGGAACTCTGGTACCATGCTTATTAGGAGGAGCCCTCAGAGATATTGGGCAGAGGAAGTCTTATGGATCCTGTGGGCAATGCAGAAGTGATGTGCAGAGACAGTGTGTGAGGTGTCCAATAAACACAGCAAGACTGGGCAGGAATGGACAGGATGTTTTTAGATCTTAGATCAGAGATAAGCCCCTAAATGCTGCCCAGATGCTGCCTTAGGCACCTTTGCCAGTGTCAGACCCTGGCTGTATGCATGACATACTACTGCACATCACTTGTAAAGTCAAGAGTTCTTTGAGCCACAGCTGAGTGCTTCCGCTCCAGAAGCATCAATTCTCTGTGTTTAAGAATTTCATAGATAAACCTCAAACAACATTGCTGCTGTGCTCAAAGTGTAGCTTATGGGGGCTACAGATCCCCCCCTTATCATTCTCAGAGACTGCTCATCGTCTAATAATCACCTTAGTGTAATAACTGAAAAATTGTAATGGGTTTGGATTGTGTTGGTGTCATTTTGTTTAGATGAACATATGTCTGTAATAAGGGACTATGTTTGCGTTCTGCATTATGATGTCATGTGAAATAGCATGAGCTCTGTAATAGCTACTTAATTGAATAAAAACTCTGGGTAAGCACTAGGCTTTTATATTTGATCTGACATTCTTTGGACTTAAATTTCCTACACAACAGGAAAAATCATATGGTTGGGACACAGTGAAAGCAATTACATTATTGGAGTACAGCAACGAGGGCTGTTAGTAAATGAATTATGTCTCTTTCAGTAGCAGGGCTATTCTTTAATGCAAAGTTTACAGCACGTCTTATAAATACAGTCTTAATATACAGTGAAATGTAACGAGGAAATAGTGAGCTCATACAATATTGGTTTTAATGGTGGCTGCCCTTGTCAGACAGTGCCCTTTTTATGAGAGTGCTTGCATCACACATTCAGTTCGTATTCCCAAAAGAAGAAAGCTTTCTCGCTCACAGGTTTTGCTGTTCATCCTTTGTGTATAGCCAAGATGGCAATTTTTAATTTCCTTTCTTATCACTAATTCATACTTTTCTAAGAAGACCTACCTGGGTATTACTGAGATGAGGGAAGGAGTTTGTTGCAACCAAGAGTTTCACTAAGATAGGAAAAAGAGGACGCTGACACATTGCAGGCATTAATTTGAGTCTTTAACTTCCAGACATTCAGCAGGCTTTCTAGTTCACTGACACTACATAGTTGGGAGTTACCAAGTCATGAAAAGCAAGATTTAAATTAGGTGGATATCTGTGCTGAAATCCTATCACTTCCTGTAGGTAACACGAAAGATCATTCAGAACAGTATGTATTACAGAAAACAGGGTTATGACTCTCAACACGTTCACCCACACTCTCCCCACACACATCTGTTTCTGCTCCAAATTACGTATCAGATTGTCCCGAAAGAAAATAACCTATGCTTGAATAATCAGAACAATTACCTGAGCATTTGATATCTCTTGTTCGCATCATTGCCTGGACTGTGAAAGCAACCTGTAAAGCTGAACAACAAAGGAGTCTATTAGAAGCAGAGAAACACCATCGGAAGGAACAAGAATACTCAAATGAAAAAAAACAAAGGACATGAATTCTATCAAATTAAATGCAGAAAGGCGAGCTGAAAATCAGTCTGCATCTTGCAGTTATAACTTCCTTTAAACCCTTCTCAGACTACTGGAGGACTTCTCAGCCTACTGGAGGACTGTGGGGATGCGAGGAACCTGAGACCTTGCAGGAAGTAGAAATTCATCTTGCATTAACACTAACAGCAGAGGCTCTCACAATAGGGTTGGGTTTTTTTTAATAATGTATCAACCTGAGGAATTCATCATCAAACTGAAATGTTAGAAGGTCAGAGCTTGTAGTAAACTGACAAAATGAATAATAACAGACTGCTGAGAATGGGTGAGATTCACCTGCATCTTCTAGAGGAAATCATAAAGAGCAGCTGTTTTGGTTAACCCTTGCCTCACACTGGCCTCACTTCCAAGGAAATAAGCTGTGGCAAATTAACAACAGATTTTAGAAGGGGTTCTAAGAAGGTTTGGGGATTTTACAAAGGCTGTCTTTATTAGATAGTTGAAGAGAAACTATGGTATTCCATCGTACAACCTTAATACACTAACACCATCCTAAGAACAGTTCAAATTCATAAATCTGTGGTGGCTGCAGTAAACAACAGAGGTGGGTGATGGTAACCTAGGTGCACCTGGATTTTCAAAAAGTTCAGACAAGGTCTCTAGTGAACATCTCTTAAAGAAATGAAAGAGTCCTGGAATAAATGGTAGGGATCTCTTGCAGAGAAATAACTGGTTAAGGGACAGGAGGTGAAAGAATGAGATGTCCAGCTCTCACAGAGTTGTAGTGTTGGCAGTGGGAGTCCCAGCAGCATCACGTGTTGTGGAGCATCCTTACAAATCACTTGAAAAAAAAAAGAGACAAAAAGCAAGGTAATACATTTTTACATAAATCCTTTCTACATTAAAAATCTCATTCCTTGCTCCCTGGTTTACAGAAGGCTTGCTGAGAGCCATGACAAAAGAAAGGTCATGTCAGGACCATGAGGGCACTGTTAGCACTGGCTGCCCCTGCAAGGCCTCACATCAGGCCCTGGGACCATCTGCTCCTGCCCCAGTGAGGCCACAGCAGAGGTGGACTCCGACTCCCCACAGCCCTGCCATGGCCCCTTGGCCCACCAGAAGGTCAAAGGCCTTGTGGAAATAAGCGCACTTCCATCCTACTGTTTTTGTGCCCTTCGTCACCCAAGTGGCATACAATGCAAATCAAAACAAGCCTGGGCCAGACTCTGCAGCTGTATGGCAGGGCAGAGTCGTCCCCGTTCAGCACCCACCTCTCTGGGGATGGTATGACCCTAACAAGTTGTGGGTGCTGTATCTTACACCTTAGTGACTGCGGAGATCGCCCCAAGCAGCCCTGAGCAGCATACGATGAGTTCCTCACTGGGTAGGACAACACTTCCACCAGGCCTTCTTGCTGGATATTAGCAGCAGCTGAGAAATCTGTTTCAGCCAACAAGCAATACTGCAGCTTGTACAGCAGCCTTCTGGAAGTTGTTCTAAAGCACAATAGCCATATACAGCTGTGCAAATGTGCCAGTAAAAGAATTTACAGCAGATGAAATGGAGAAGAAAGGGTGGCAGGGAATGACTGGAACAAAAGAGGAATGTGTTTGGGAAAGGAGAAAAAAAGACACTTCTGCTGAAACTCTCTGAGTCATCTGAAGGTGTTTTCTATTCAGCTCAGATAATTTTTTGTTGTTTCATTCGTATCTGCAGCCCGCTCTCTGCCAACTTCTCCCCAGCGTGTCACACATTCTGTCGCAGCCATGTCACTGCACTTAGCACTGACTGCAGAGCTGGTGTGGTGGAGCAATGGAATCCAAGTACCCTCAAAATCAGGAGTCTGGGGGCCACTGAACAGACACCATGTCCATGTCCCTCATAGCAAACCCTCACATTTGTTTTTTCCAGGGATAACGCTGTAAAGAAGCAAAGCCTCTTCAAAGCAAAGTTGCCATCAAAAAGTATGTATGTACTCCAGTGAATCTTACCTTCATGTAGCATTTCCCAAACACTGGTCCAAAGTCCACTGGATACAGAGGAAAAGTGCAGCAGAGTGGAGGCATTCCCAAGCAAGGCCAGAAGCATCCCTTACAGTCATGGTCCCTGCTCGTCTACTTCAGAAGACCAGCTGGAGTGTGTCACAATTTATCGGTCATGAAAGCCAAAGCCTGAAGGGTATGTATGGAGGAGGGCGCTCAGACAGGCCGTATGACAACCCGTGGCAGGACGCGGCAATGGTGCATATCTACCATAGGTGGTGGAGTTCTCACATAGACAGAACTTTGGGCCTCTGCATCTGAGAGGCATCTTGGGTGCACTCTGCTACCCTCAGTAATTGCCTGCCAGATCCCATTTTAGTGCTGGCAGCTGTCTGTGGAAATTTCCAGTATAAAGTCATGGCAGTACAGATGTATCACCACTGAAGACCACTTGAGCTAGGTTGCTTGATTTTTCCTTAAAACCCATAAGCCAGCAGATGCTTTGCAGCAAGGAGAAGCTTGCTAAGGTGTCTGCTGAAAGTCAACGTTTTGCTGTGAAGGCTAAAAGAGGTGTTTAAGCTCCGGTGTCATCTCAGTCCCATAACTGTGAGACAATGCAATCATTCCTCTATACCCATTACCAAAAATTTACCACTCAAAAATTCAGACCCTTTAAAGTTCCCTTAAGGGAACTTACGTTCCCTTAAGTTTCCCTTAAGAACACCTTAAGTTCCCTTTAAGGACCCTTAAAGTTCTTTATCAAGAGAGTGGAGAGGTACTGGAACAGGCTGCCCAGAGAGGTTGTGGATGCCTCATCCCTGGAGGTGTTCAAGTCCAGGTTGGATGGGACCCTGAGCAGCTTGGTCAGGTCTTAAATGTGGAGGTTGGCAGCCTTGCCTGTGGCAGAGGGATTGGAGCTTGATGATCCTTGAGGTCCCTTGCAATGCACGCCATCCCATGATTCTATGACCTGATCTAAAATCTCTTTGAATGTGGTAATCACAAGCCCCACGTCCCAGGACAGGTCTGGAGTGGCCCATTATCTTAGTAGGGAATATGACAAATGGATGAATCTAAGTACTTATTTTTTTCTATATCAACTTTAAGCTGCACACTATACACATGTTCAAAGCATGATGGGGAAAACCAGGATAAGGTGTTTTTACTGAGGTAAAATTAATATTAGATATCTATTCACTATAAATATTCGAACACATACATCCTTCCCCATCTGCAATCAACATAATTGTCTTGTGTTGTTTTATACAATAAAGACCATCTTCACAGTGAAAAGGTAAAAAGAGTAGCCATGCCACTTCTAATCTATTAAGATCTAGTCATGAATGGATTATTTAGTCCAACTTCTAAATTGTGACAGCACTTTTTTTTTAATTATCCCTGAACTCTCCCTGACAGATGGTCTCCTGCCTTTCAGTATCTGTAGCAGTGGTGATTCGAAAATCTTCCTGACAGCTTGTTCTGTGGCTGAACTTTTCTTAAAACTTTTAAGTTTTTTTTATACTTTACCCAAATCTTCCCTCCTGCCACTTCAGTTGTTCCAAATCACCTATACCCACTTTTCCTAACCTTATCTTGTAGGCCTCCTTTTTTCAAACTTTTAAATCATTTTTGTTATTCTCCTTTGAACTCTGCCAATTTATCTGCGTGCCTGAAGTGAAACGCAGCCATCCAAATTAGACTTCACCAACGTCAAGCACAGCGGAATAATTATCTTGACTATTTTACAAGCTACAGTCCCCTTACCACAAATCTACATGGCTTTTGGCATTTCCTGTGACAGCATTATTTTGTTGGCTTAGAGCCAAAACATCATTTCCGAGGAATCTGGATCCTCTATGTGATCTCTCTGTCTAGTCTTTCCCTTCCTTTATATGAATATCCCATTTTTTAAAGAGACTATACTGGCTGTAAAACACCTTTAACTGTATGGCTCCACTGCATCTCTGCAATATGAGAACGATACAGAAATCCACGTAGATGTCCTTATGCAAATTGAGTAGGAACTGTAACTGGTTCAGACTTCTTTGTGCTTTTCCCTTTCCCATTAATAAATTGTTACAGTCAGGTGCAGAGGCTTCAATGATCTCTAAATCTACCTTTTTTGGAAGCTTAGAAAAGCTTTAAATGAATTCCTATTTTATTCTAAAAAGTTAGCTTGCCTTTACTTGTGATGTCCAATTATTTGATAAGAGAAGTCTGAATATCTTATCTAAAAAATAGGCCTTGAAATGAACCTGAGTAGTCTTGCCCCTTCTCAGTGCATTAAGATTTAATGCAAAGTCAAACTGATGCTATTACTCACATTCGGTAGTAGCTTCCACCATAAATATTCTCACTGAAGAATTCAGGACTAATGTGATAGAGGGAGGGAGCATGAGAAGATGACACTTGGCCTCATCAAGAACACAAAGCACAGTGACTTTCTGAACTTAGTCTGCAGCTTTTGGCAAAGTGATATCACTCTTTTTCTTCTTGGGAGCACGTCTGCATTTAATATATAGTGAGTGATATAAAAATAATCCACAGCATAGTGGCAATAATGAAACGTGATGATGATAATAATAATTACAGCACAGGTGTCTCGCTCCAATTTATAGGAGGGAGATGAGGTTCTTTTAATGTATGTATACCCGACGTGAGATTAAGAAGCAACGGTTCAAATGTTGGTCCAACCATGTTTATTACAAATCCTAATTAGGGAGATGGGGAAGTGGAGGACGAGCACTATTAAGAATTAAGGTGATGGGGAAGGGAAGGCGGGCGATAGAAAAGATAGGAAAGAAGCAAGAATTGCGTAAAGCGGGGATAGTCACCACCAGGATCCAGCAGAGGTCCCGCTGTTCGATGGTCAGGGGCAGAGGTTCAGGGGAGGAGGGCAGCAGCAGCGTGGCCAGTCTCAGGCAGCAAGACAGTGCAGGTACCGGGTAGGTCCGGGAAGAAGCCGCGGTGCAAGTCCGGGAGAAAGCAGCAGGTCTTCAGTAGCAGGCCCAGGAAAGTCCGTCAGCATGCAGGCATTCCGTAGTGAGGAATCTGATGGCAGACACCTTTCTTCTTCGGGAGAGAGCAGCAACAGCAGCATGGCCGGCCTTAGGAAGCAAGCAGGTAGAGCGCAGAGCAAGTCCAGGAGGGAGAGAGGCAGGTCGTGAGGCTTCTGATGTCAGAAAACCTCCTTGTTCTTCTTCATGAGGAATTCGGTTGTCAGAAAACCTTAAAAACCATGGTTGTTTGTCCCTTTTTTATCCTTCTTCTTCTGCCTACGTGACATTCCTGGGCGCTTGGGTAAGAGTCATGTGCAGCACCTCCTGAGAGGGCCATCTCCTTCAAGATAAGCCCACACAAAAGAGTGCTTCCCAGCCATTTATCGGCCATTAATCTGCGGCTTATCTCTCTTTCGTTGCCCCTGGCCTTGTCCATCTGTGCTCTCCAGACAGAGGACTTCTCAACCTCTGGCCAGGGCTCGCCTGGACTTGTTCATCTGTGTCTTCCAGACCAAGAGTTCTTTTCAGTCTTTGCCCAGGACTTGCCTGGACTTGTTTCTCAGTGTTCCTCAGCAAGCTTTGAGGCAATGGTATAAAAATAATAATCTCTTACAACAGGAAACGTTGACATGTCTGCATAACACTGTGACGTTTCTCCTAAATGCATTAAAATAGCTCATACCATACACATGAGCCACAATGAAATATTTCTTTGTGCAGCATGGGCCTAACTATAATCCTCCTCCTGGTGTGGCCAAGCCCAGTTGTGGTGATTAAGCTGGCATTAAGCTGGCTGCTTTTGGCACCAGGGGCCTTGGTGGTCACATCCTGAAGAGCACTGGCTGCCATTGAGCCAGACAAAGGAAATGTGTTTGGTTTCCACTTGAATATAATTTTTAGATATAGGGTCATCTTTGCAGGAATACAGAATTTTTTGTTGTTTTATCTGAGACTTTCAAATAATTACATGAAACTCATCACAGTCCTGCACAGCCTTGAGATAGGACTAGCTTGAAGGATAATTTGATACCTGATGAGCACATGTCTGCTTGCCTGGCTGGGAATTTGCCTACCCCAAGCAGGCAAACCTTATTGCCAAAACAGCAGGCAGCTGAGAAATAAGCACCACCACTAGATCTTCTGGTTGAGCGGCCACAGGGTGGTGGAATCAATGCACTTCCCTAAAGCCCTGAGTGGTCCCAACAGCAATCACAGCTTCTTGGGATACAGTGGTAGGAGAAGATGAAGAAGCAGATGCAGGTGTGGGAGACAGGGGCAAAGCATGGTGGCAGGGCTGAGAGGAGGGGGGTTCTATAGTGGAAAGGGATATGGGAAAGGTGGAGGGGACATATATAATGACAGTGCAGTAAGGAAGAGGCAGAGAGTGTGGGTAGAGAGTTACAGAAGAAGGGTGGGTGGACGGGGAACAGTGGCAGGGAAGGGAGTGAGCTGCCTGATGTTGAAGAGCTGGAGTATTTAATTCCCCACTCACTCTTTTGCTCACATAATGAATTACTTTGATATTTCCCATTCAGTTATGTAAAACTAAAGGGTGTAGTGTCGCCTCTAGGGGATACCTGGGCAACATTGCTGAGGCATTGCAATGCTTTTCAAGTTACACAAGGCAATTGGCAGGCTTATAGGAATCGCAGCTGTGCTGTGTAAGTTCTGTCTTAGAGTTAAAAATATCAGTGTTTGATCAGCCACCCTGCAGTTTGCCCTCCAAGCTTTCCTCTGACATATGGTACGTACACTCCCAGGAGAATCTGTGAAACATCTCTTGCACCTAGGATTTAAAAGTGAATTGAGAGACATTGCATTTGAAGAAATTAAAATCGTTGTTTAAGAGGGAAAGGTAATTCTTGTTCCCCACTGGAACTCTTCTGTTGTCAATATTCCCCTGATCGTACAGGTTTTTATTCTGCAATGGATAGGTTAAGGCAATCAATTGTTTTTATCTGGCAAATAAAAAGGGATAAAGCACAATTTGGAGGTAAGTAAACATGGAAGTCATTTTCCCCTCAGCGTTAACTCACATCTCAATGGACATTAGACCTGTGTTTATTGAAAGATAGGTTATTGCCTGGGATGATGGGATTTCAGTAGAATAGAACACGAACTCCAGCTTATTGACATCTGCTGCATAGCAAAAAGATGATTAGCTCCTCTGTTTATGCCATGTGGATGCAAACAAGGAGAAAACATTCATTACGCACTGTATTCCATATACTTTTATACAGAAGTGGTAAATGCTATTTTTAATGTTAAACAAACACTTTTCCATAGAGGTAACTGTTTTCTTAGCATGACAGGGGTACCTACATATTCTCCATTGTTACGTATGTACATGAGTTAGTGCCTTTTATATGAATTAATAGTCCATTATCCTGAATCTGTGCTGTGCATTGCAATTGAAACCCTGCAGGCTCTGCTGTCAATAAGACTAAATTAAATAAGCAATATTCAATAGTATTTATAGCTGCCAAGGCTTCAAGGTTAAGGCTAGCAACAAAGAAAACTGTAAAAGAATAAGGGAAATCCTGAAAGCGTCCAATGAGAAGAGAAATTATTTTGAGTAACATTTTTGCCTGCATAGAAGCAGACTTTGATGAAACAAGCACAAAATACTGAATGTCACTTTTTCATCTGCACAGCATTCGTTCAGTGCCAATGCACAGTCAGAGCTCCAGCTCAAACATACCAGAAGTGTGCAGCTGGTATACAGGAAAGTAGGAAAACTGGAGAACAGCCCTGACCTCCGCTGCATGACCTGCACTTACACCGTGTCTGCCCTTGAGTTGCATTTGCACTATGTGCCACCACACTGCACACTCAGTGTGGAGCAGGGAGCTGGGCTGAGGGTTACAGCACAAGGGAGGATGTGAGATAGAAGTGTTGGATCAGCCAATACAGAGCCTACCAACAGCCCCTTCTTGCTCTTGGATACAATGGCACAGGTGGATAGCCCATGTGCAGATGGGTCCCACCAGCCAAGGGCTCCTCAGCCTCCCTTGAGAAGCAACTTTGGTGAGGTGTTCCCACACAGCAAATCTTGACTGATAACAAAACAGATGGCAAAATGTGTGTGTGGGGAATGGACTGCTTCACTGAAATGGATATTCATCAGAAAACCTTGAAGATATCACCCAACATCCTTTGCAGTTCCCAGAGCAGCAGCCCGCTTACCAATGCTGGCAAGTCCTAATTCTCTGCCTTGGAAATAGCTGACAATACATAGGTGATGGATTTAATGCTTGCAGAATGCTACTGAAAAAAAAAAAAAGCTTTATATCTTGAGAATACAAAACCACATAGTCAAGGGAGACACAGTTACACAGAAATTTGATTTCTCAGCTATTGCAAAACTTTTGGGGAGTGCCTGAACCATTCTGGCACATACAGGCATGCATTTGTGTTGCTTTTCCTTTGTTCTAGCAATCAGATTTCATTCCCTCTAGATTTTCCTGCTATTTCTTACTAAAACGTTCTCAGATGAATAGCTCTTCCCTTGATACACTACATAAGGCTTGCTTGGGTTGCTGGAATCAACATTATTATTTTTAGAAAATAGGCTGAGGACTCTGATGCAAATCAGTGTTTACTTTTGTTTGCATGCTTTAGGCTACGCTATTCCCTCTTGTGAATCCATTTTCCTGTACTCTGTCAGCAGTAATATTTGCTACGTGAGATGATTAGTCCAGGTAAATTAGCTCCCTTCATTTGCCTCTTCTCAGACATAAACTCACCTGTTGATTTACACCTGTTGTCTGCCCTTAGCAGCTATGGGTACCTGCATTATTGACCATAAGACAAGTATTATTGTAAATGTTATTTTCCAGTTTGATAATAGCTGAAAAAACAGCCTTTTTGTTTTGTTTTGTTTTGTTTTGTTTTCTCCTTATACTATAAGTCTGATTAAAATGAAAGCAAGGCCTGTCAAGCTTATGTAAAACTAGGTAGGAATTCGAATAGTATTATTTTTTATGTTATTAAATTCACTGTAGTCTCAGGGGTTGACATTCACAAAAGCAAGTACCATTTGAAGTCATTGGCACTTATGCACTTTAATCTCCTGGGTGCTTTTGAAGATCTTTCGCAGACTGTATAAATGCGCTATATTCAGGTGCAACAATTTTGTGATGGATGAAGTTTCTGTCAAGCAGGGAGGCTGAACACCACCTCTCTTCGTACTGCATTTCAGTGTTATTACCAAGCTCTCAACTAGAGCAAAATCAATCTGATTTAATTTGTATCCGCTCCTAGTTATTAGCCACCCATTTATAAGCCTGACTGCAGTGGCATCTGATTGCTTTCTTGATACCTCCGTTGCATCAAAAATGAAAACCACTTTTCTCTGGCCATATACCTGCACCTACTAGCAGTTGTGTAAGATGTACCTGCAAGTATGCACTGGAGAAAGAACTAATATTGTAGATCAGATCTTTTCCTCACTACTGTTGGAATTAATCTCAGACCTGCTCTTTCCCTTGAGAGCTCCCAGCTTGTAAGGCCAGGCAGGGCTCCACCCAATTATTTGCAGCATAGTTCAATGGATCCTGTCCATGACAAGAAGCTCAGCTCCAGAAGTCATATAGTCACAGACAGAGCCTCCGTTTTCCAGCTCACATAGTTTCAAAGAAATCTTGAAAATGCGAACGGAGCACATCCAAAGCAGTGGTGCCTGTAATTCCTGGCAGGTGCAAACAGCATTGCTGAGGTACAGCTACTAAGCACTTCTTGCTGGGATTGCAAAGTGCAAGAAGAATGTGAGATGTCTGCATTTATCAGGGAAAGAGTGCAGCAGCCTAGTAATCCTCATGCCTGTATAAGTGTGCTCCTTTCATCTCCTTGCTGCTGTCTCTGCTGTGTTTGAAATGGCTCCTCCAGTATTGATGAGTAAATCTCTGAGCCGAATTTGGTTAACCATGCATGGGTCATCACCTCCCCCAGTTCATTCTGCCCATGACTTGTGTCTGTTTGTTTAATTTTCATTGCCTATCTGGAAATTAGCCTGCTTCAGATTCTTCTTTGATTACACATAACATATTAGTAATGAAATAGAACTTCCAAATATTTATATATACATATGTAATGCTGTAAGACTACAATGTCATGGAAAGCAAGCAATAATAGCAGAGTGGCACAATCTAGGCTACAGCAAATGAGAACAAGCCCAAATGCAGCAACCTCAGAAACAAAGTAAGAAAAGCTGCTTATCCTTAGAAAGCCTCAGGTAGGCAGGGATCTCCAGTGAGATAGCTACACCTCCACTGCCAACCCTTAAATGAGGTCTGGGAAGGGGTGGATCCTGACTCCATCCCTTCCAGTCACTCATTGCATGTGCCTGAGCTCCCCTGGGTTGGCCCTGCCTTCCCACCAGGTGCTCAGTCACCGGTTCAGGCCATGACTTAGCATTTCTGCGGCAACGTACATACACGTATATGTATATATGTATGTAGATATATGCAACTAGTCCTTTTCTTTTTCTTCTTTTTTTTCTTTTTTTTCTGTGGAGGAAAGTCCTCTTTGCCCTGCTGTAATAGCCAAAACAGCGATGCCAAAAGGAACCCTGTGCTGTGACCTTCCGTGATAACTGGATCCAGCCCAAGGCAGGTCTCAGAAGAAATAGGTCCATCTGAGCTTCTGGGTTGAATGGGATGTATCTACTCAGTCCAACCCACCTTCTGGCACTGAAATTTCTGTTTCTGGAGGGCAAACCACGCTCACCCATTGCCTATTAAGGTCCTGCCGCAAGCTTTGGTGGCTGCAGTGATCTGACATCCAACACAGCTGTGAAAGTATCCAGCCACTTTCTCCAGTGAGAAACTCACACTGGCTTAGTCCTTTAGAAAGAGCTCCTGCCTGAGATATCAAAGAGTTTATCCCATTTCCAGATGGAGATGATCCAATACATTATTCCTTCGTTATTTATATAGCACATACATTTACTCCAGCAGTGCTTACGTTAGACATGCTTATGTGATACCAGATGTAAATAGTTAATAAACTTAGTCACTGTTAATGCAGACTTGGAAATGCATCTAATAAATCCCTCAGTAACAGAGGCCAGGCAGTGGAAGTAGACAGCAAGGACTGTTTGGTTTTCACTTAACTTGGAAAAAAGAGAAACCAGAGAATGATAATAAAGGTATTACTTTTAGTGAGGAGATTAGACTGTTAATTATATAACCCAGGAATTTTAAGACTTCATTTTATAGCAATTTAAGGATATTTGTTGTAGAGTCAAATATCAGTTGGAAATCTTGGGAAATGGTTAATTCTCACATATTCTTTTTCCTCTAGCATGAAAAGAAGGAAAGAAAGCTACAGCTTGACATTGTGCTTCTGTGACCAACACTTGAAAGAAATCTGTTTCTCATCTACCTAAAATCAAATTAATTGATCTAAGTGAGATTTCTTTCTAAATACCCTCTTCAACAAAATAATTGTATTATTTTCCCATTCACTACAACATGAGAGGCTTTCCGTTCTGCTGAAGTTTCAAAAAGTGTATTGCTTCTTACTTGGCTAACAGCCTCATTGCTCATATGAGATGCTAGCCTTGGTCTCTGGGCTTTTTTTGTGTGTTTTGTTGTTGTTTTTATAGTTTCCAGCATCATATAGAGATTACTGTTCCTCCTGGAAGAAAATAAAAAAAAAAAGTGGATTGCTTAGAGGAGTAACCTTTTCAAATTTTATTGGCAAGCTGATAGATGATTGTCCTTGTACTTCAGTAATGGAAAAACCAAAGCAGCTAGGATTTCTTTTGGGTGTTGGGCTCTAGCTGCAGTCTTTTGTCTTGAAATTGTTGCATTTAGTGAAGTTTAGTTAGGAAGAAACCAGGGGTAATACATTTCCTTAACTGTGGCCTTTAACTTCAGACCTTCCAGGAGTATCTATCTAAGATCATTAACTGAACTGTGAATTAGAGATGATGTTATTTTCAGCTCTCTTTTATGGACGAATGACCAATTTATAAAGATGCTGGATAGGAGTTAATTAAGTCTGAGGGGAGTTTCCTGCCATCAAATCCAACTGCCATATTTTGCTATATGTAATGTAGGTACAAACACTAAAACATTTAAGAATTCTCAGAGACAAAAGCATTTAGATTTGATATTTTGATGTCTATAAAACCTGCATTTCATGTAAGAGCTCTGACAATTTCTTCTGCACAGGTGTTCAATTCTTTTAAAAGTGCACGTGTGACCTTTAAAAGAAATTACTCTTTTAAGAACCGTCCTGTGTGGGTTATTTCTGCTTTACAAATGAATCTGAGCTCCAAGGTCCAGGGGAAGCTAAAGGGAAGTATATTCACTAGGCAGTCTTTTTCTCTAATTGAATTCCTGGAGAGGAATAGTGAGAGGAACTAGTGGCTGATCTGTTTGCCTTGGCATCTGGCTAAGGCATTTGGGATTGCATAAAGCAAAACTGGGAGTGAAAGAATATGTGCTGATGTTCTTTGCAGTCCTAAGAAGCTTCTTAGGTAAATGCTGTGCATTTTTCTCCTGTACACCTGTATACCTTACTGTACTCCATATACCTGAGGTAGTCTGCTATATCTGAATCCATATGATAGAAAAAGAAAAAAAGAAAAAAGAAAAGCATGCTCATCACACGCCTAAAGCATTTGTGTACAATTTTTCATATGAATCAAAACAAATAAGGACAACATCATTCAAAGTTTAACATTCAGGCTCTTTCTGTAAATTGAATACCAACTTTCTTTCCGTCCTCAGAAAAAGACTGCACAAGTCAGCATAGAGCTGTACAGTGTCAGATACTTTTTTCCTTGAAAAACAAGGCAATTATTTGAGTCTACCAGCTGTTCCAGTTTGTATGTAGGAACTTTCTTGAAATGAGAAATGCAAAAACCCAAAACTGTATAACAGTTACTGCTATTATTATTTCAGAAAACTACCTTCACCTTTTCAGCAACGCATTTGATAGGATTAGTCTCAGAAATATAAAAAGGAGATATCTTGGGCATACTTCAGAAGATATTTCTGATATAGATATTACATCATTTATTCATACAGATACTGTATTATTTTTATCTTTTCAGTCAGCCTCGCTTCCATCCCTGCAAAGGTGATGGAGCAACTTGTTCTGGGTGCCGTCTCCAAGCAATTTAAAGAGAAGGTTATCAGGAGTAGTCAACACGGCTTCACCCAGGGGAAGCTACCAACCTGGTAGCTTTCTATGATGTCATCACTAGCTGGGTAGGTGGGAGAGAGAAGTGAATGTTGTGTGCTTTGACTCCAGCAAGGTGTTTTACACTGTCTCCCACAGCCTCCTTTTAATGAAGCTTAGGAAGTGTGAAACTGATGAGTAGACATTGAGATGGACTGAGAATTGACTGAGTGGCAGAGCTCATAAGGTTGTAATCAGTAGTGCAGAATCTAGTAAGAGGGCTGTAACTAGCGGTGCTCCCCAGCCGGTTGGTACTGGGTCCGGTCTTATTCAAAATCTTCATGAACAATCTGGATGAATGAATGGAGTTCACCCTCAGCAAGTTTGCTGATGATAAGAAGCTGGGAGGAGTGGCTGACACACCAGAAAGCTGTGATGCCATTCAACAAGACCTGGATAAACTGGAGAGTTGGGTGGAGAGGAACCTGATGAGATTCTAAAAGAGCAAGTGTAGGATCCTGCACCTGGGGAGTCATACACCACATGCATCAGTAACAGGTTAGGGGCTGACCTGCTGGAAATGAGCTCTGAGGAGAAGGACCTGAGTGTCCTGGTGGGCAACAGGTTGGCCATGGTCCAGCAGTATGCCCTTGTGGCCAAGAAGGTCAAAGGAATATTGGGGTGCGTTAAAAAGAGCGTGATCATCAGGTTGAGGGTGGTGATCCTCCCCCTCTACTCTGCCCTGGTGAGGCCACATCTGGAATATCACGTCCAGTTCTGGGCTTCTCAGTTGAAAAAAAGCCAGGGATCTTTTAAAGAGAACCCAGTGAAGGGGAATAAAGCTGATGAGGGAGCTGGAGCACGCTCTGTATGAAGAAAAGCTGAGACCTGGCGCTGTTCAGTTTGGAGAAGAGAAGGCTGAGAGGGGGATCTCACCAATGTTTGTATTATCTAAGGTGCAGGAGTCAGGTCGATGGGGGTGGACTATCAATAACACAACATAATGGAACTGTCTTTAAGTACTGTGTTTGTAAATTTTGTCTATTAAACAGCTCAATTATTAACTGCATTTACAGATGTTCTTTTGCCCAGTCACTTGTTTTGGAGACAGCTATTATTTGCTGTCATACAAATCATAGAACACAAGAAGGGAGAGAAAGAGGTGTCCTACAGCTCTTCTATGTCATTATTCATTTATTAAAACATTTTAAAATGGCATCCACTGACATTCAGTGACATCTGTTGAACGTTTATGGAAACCAAGCAGTGGATGTGAGAACAGTGGGGCCATAGGTAATGCATCTCAGCCATGGTGACAGCAACAGTGGGTCACTTCCTCTGGTGCAGATATTTACAAGTGTGGCATGCAGGTTCTTGTTCATAGCTGTGAAAAAATGCAGAGCTAATGGTGGTGATTGTGTTTACAAATAGCGTTTTGTAGCTGAGAATCTACTCAATCAAATAGTGTTATTTTGCTCTTTGTATCAGTTGTAGTTTCCATGGAAATAAATAGGAGGGATTACTTACAGTGCAACCTATGTATAATGCTATGTTTCAACAATTGACTGAAGGGTCAACCTCAAAGACTTCTAGTAAATGGGGTTTCACCAACCTGGCGGCCAGTCACTGGTGGGATTCTGCAGTGCTTCATTTTAAAGCCGGTTCTCTTCAATGTTTTGATAAATGACCTGGATGCAGGACAGGGTTGTGTACTAATTAAGTTGTATCTGAGCCAGCAGTGTGCCTTGGAGCCAAAAGGGCCAACCATACCTGGGGGTGACCCAGGCCCAGCACTGTTTCTGGGTGAAGGGAGGGGCTGTCCCCTCCGTGCTGTGCTCTGCGGCCTCACCTCCAGCACTGGGTACGGGTTTGGGTGCTGTTGCCATCACAGTGTTTCCTCAGGGAAACAACACAAAAGGGACAGCATGAAAAACAAGGGATCTTTCAGAGAGGAATGCTTCCATTAGCATCCTGGGATTTTTTCTTCTGAAATTTTCTATAATGTCTGTGTAAAATTCACAGCTTTTATAGACTTTAAATTATTTTTTTAAATATTATGTAAGTTCAGTAAAATTGCAATGCATTTTTGTGTTTCATAATCATTTAAAACTTCTTTGCATGTGTGACTGAAGCCTAAGCCTTAAGGGATTTAATACTTAGCATATTTCTGCAATCTGGCAAGGTTGCCTTTCTGCTAATGCATTTGAGTTAGGAATTTATACAATAAATACCATGACAATTAAGTGTGAGAAAAAGCTAGAATTTTGAAAATTAAAAATATTTAAAAACAGAACAGACCATTTATAATACAGGATTTCTGATCCACTCCCCTTCAAACATATGTTTTACCTAATATTTTAGTTCACATCATACATTGTACAAACACAAATCAGTCAGGATTCCCTCTTTTGCGTCTTTCCAAAGTTATATTTTCCTTCAGAAAACGTAGGTCAGTCATCAATGAATAAAAGTTTTCGTCTCAAAAATCAAAATGTGAATGCAACTACTTGACAAGAAATGTGCAACAACAAATTTGATATTTCTCCATTTTTTTGAAGGGAACGGTTACTTTTATGAGCAAGTAAGCTGTCATATGTTCTCTGGTATAATTTACCCTTCAGCTAATGCATAATGTCAGAACTCAGCACATGAAGGATGAGACTGTTCTAGTTTTAAGACTGCCATAGTTTTTAGCAATACTGTATTCAAAAAAAGCAGATTTCACTGCAACTTTACCACCTTCAGGAGGCTTAAGAATTATGACAGCAAATATAAATGAATACAGAAATGTAATTTGTAATATCTGTAAATATTTTAGGTTTCTTTATGCTTTCACATACAGAGCTGAGTATTCTCAAAAATTCCCTGTGGTCAGGGCTGACGTGATCAGTCTGCTGGTAGATAGGGAAATGTGGCTGAACCCTCCTATTCTACAGGCTTTACAGTTTAACTGATGCCTTAGTGAGAGCATGCTTTGCTATTGCTGCAATATAAGAGCTAAACAAGCACTCATTAATTGCCCTTCCTACTAGGTTGAAGGCAGAATGGATGTTTCCAAGGTTAATTTTAGTGTTACCAGCTGGACGTCATCATATTCTGTCAAGCTACAGGCAGTTTTTAGTGTTCTATCTATCGTATCTATCACTACTAATAATTCACTTTGGATAGACTTATGAAAACCTATTCCTCTTTCAACTAATTGCATGCCATGAGACACAGTTTGGAAACAGTTTGATATTGTTTTAGATTGAATGGTCAGAGAAAAACAAACTTCACTCTTCAGAATTGGTCTTCGCTACTTCAGCTGAAAATGGAGCTTATAATACAGGAAAAGTATTTGCTATCAAGATCTGTCTTCCCAAGGTGTGAAAAATCTTGGAAAACAATCTTCTGTCATTGTCTAATTATTGATGAGAGCAAGCATGGACTATTCCATGCTATATTTTTATTCTGTGGCAGTCACATTCTCTTCTGTATCTCCACATTTCTAAGCTAGAAAAATAGTTTTAGACTGTTATTCTCACAAGTTGTGTTAGACCAAATACTGTGAACTGCTCTGCAGGCTGCTTTGCAAACAGCCCCTGCAGTTCGCTACTATGTCTGGGAACTGGAAATGGCTTCTGCTGAAGCTCATGGCCATTCTCTCCTCAGCCACGCAATATCATTTATATACTCACTGCAAAAGTGCAATGCTTCTTCTTCTTTTTGGAGATGCAGTTTGACTCATTGATGGATCATTACAACTGCAGTTACTTTTACAGTCAGAGAGCGTGAAAGGATGTAGTTTTACCAGCTGACATAAATCAAACCTAGCCTCAAAATTAGCCTGTAGTCATGCTGACTGTTTTGTTTCCTTTGTGTGTTGGACTAACAAATGGCTCCAGATGCTTTGCCACTCACAGCTAGTATTTATTGCCTGGAAAATATTCATGGAATAAACTGGTCATCAAACACTAAGCTACAGTAAAATAGCAGAGCAAACCTAGCCCAGCCTACCAGGGTAAAGTTAGCAGATGTTTAAATAATCTGCAATATTCTGGAACATAATAATAATAATAATTATTATTTTTTATAATTGTGATTCCTGTGGTGGCTCAAGACATAAACAGCAAAAGCTGAAGACCTTTTGGTGGTAAAGGTGCACACGTATACTTTTTTTGTGCTAGCATGTTACGATTTACTCTCAAGCAATTACATGGTTTGGGGGAAATAAGCAGAGTGTGACAGGCAGCTCGGAGATTCAGGAGGTAGTGGTAGCACTCACCCTCATTCTCTGGTGTCCCAGGTCTCTGCACATCTCTGGCAGGTTTTGAAGTTGTCTATCAGCACAACTCAAGGTACTTCCCATCCATGGTGCATGGAGGGCACTTATTCCCTGTAGCTGTCACACACTTTCTGCTGTGCTTGGTCCCAAAGGATCCCACTTCTCTTTCCAGAAACACTGACTGGTTGTGGTCCCCTCCAGCCATGGCCTCAGCAGCATGGTAGGGCAGACCTTCACCAGCTTGGGCTCAATTCTTTAAGGTGGCAGAGCCTGGATGACAGACAGCCTACAAAGCTCAGTGCTCCATCTTTTGCTGAGGGATCCACCAAGAAGATAACATTGCGATGGAAGGCCAGTTTTTGGCATGTAGTGTAGAATGAGCCATTACAGCAGCACTGTTGATTTGTCCTTCTCCTTACTCAGGAGCAATCAAAATAATCAAAATAAAGTTGGTCCTTCAAGACAGCATAGGTGTAGTTACTCTTCCATACAGTGCTCTTGGGAAGGATTCAGAATTTAAAAGTGTAATTTTGTTTTGTCTTTTAGGAGATTTTATTGAGTAGAAGTGATTTCCCAGATTTGATTTTTTTTCTTTTTTTTTTTTGTTAAATATGCAACCCACAGGCAACAGAGTGGCATAAAACTCACATCCACTGTCACCTGCTCCCTTCTGCTAGAGGCTTTTTTTCTGAGGCAAACCTATTACCTATTCACTTGAAATCAAATCTGGGAAGGGAATCTCCTTCAGCCTGGCAGAAAGCAGCTCCCTTCTTTTCTTAACCTTAGTGAAGGGCTCCAATACGTGGTTGCTCAGAGAGCATAGAGTGCACCTATTTAAACAACTCCATTTGAGCCTTTATCATTCTAAAATTCTTCTTCAGTCCAAATACTTGAAACAATCTACATTCCTCAAAGAGAAAATAATAAAAAGTAACAGAGCAGTTCAGTACAGTTTGTACTTCTGCAAAGGTAAGATTTTTTTATTTAACCCCCTCTCCTGCCCTCTCAGCTGACCGCATCTCAGCTAAGCTGTTGGCAACATTTTGTTCTACCATTGTGTTCCCTTATCACTTCTGTGCCTTCTTCCTGTCCCTTTCCTTTCTGCTCGGCTACTTGATAAAGCCACAGCATTAATCACCGGGTAAAATCATTCTTCTTTCCATGATGGATCATTTTTACAGGAGCCGTTTTCAATCAGCGCCAGCTAGTCTTCAATGAGGCGGGCTGCTGAGTGCTGAGCTCTTCTGATGGTGTAACGATTTAACCTCCATGCCTGTCTGTGGCTCTAGGAAACGAGCTTGAGGTATCTTATTATGCTGTATCTTATATATGCAACTTCAGGCACTTAAAAACATTTTTGCTTCCAGCAGAGATGAAAAGAGTAGGACGATATGAGAAAACGTAAGCACTTCTGAATTTCTCCAACAATCCTAACAGAGATCTTCTCATTCTCTCTGCAGCCTCTGTTTCACATGAGCTTTCTGCTGAAAGGTGACTGAAGGAAAAAACCTTTAGTCACAGACCGTGCCAGGTAGTTATCTGTCAGCAAGCCTCTGTCATTCCAATCAGTAATTTAGGAAGGAACGCTGTAATGGCCACGGCTATTGAACTACTCATTCCAACAGCTTATTGGAAAGCAGAGTTTCTTTGATGCCCATCCTCCATTTAGTCTTTCTTTGCTTTCCTTCTCACCTTTAACCCTCTCTTGGAGAGAAAGGTACTTCATGGACATGGTCAAACCCCATCAAAAAAGACAACTGCTGGTGCCTGATGAGATGCAGCAATCAGCCTTCAGTGATCAGACATCTTTCCATCCGCATAAGCAGGAAACTTTTCACTATTCAAGTTTGTTTATTGCCTGAGTTAGCTAAAGGCCATGAAATGCTAATGTTAATGCTACAAGCACATTACTGCCTCTTTAATTTATTTCAGCTAACTTCTGTTGATGGCATTTGGGTAAGCTAAACTGCCAGTTGAACTGGATTTGTTGTGCAGTTCGATGTAAAAACCATGCTGGAAATAGATCTGAATTCAGACTCATCTAATTAAGAAAGCATCATGATAGTCAATGCAAATGTTTTCCAAGGGACTGCATCTGTGCACCATGCATCAATTGCATATTGAGAATGCAATATCCATTTTCTAAAAGTCATAAAAGCCATATAACGAGAGAAAACATGCACTTTCGGCCTGACTGTGAGAAAGGCAGAGCAGACCTCAGGTGGTGGTGCTTAAGCCTTTTTAAGTAAATTTCCTCAGAGAAATAAAATATGAAAGAAGGAAGAAAATGTGCAGGGCAGGATACAAAAGAATTCTGTGCGATGTGTATTTGTAGCAAGTGGCAAATTAGAAACCCTCCACCCTTTATAGCATTAGGCCGCATACATAACACCATTTGATGTGTGAATTATCAGCCGAAACAGCTAATTTTTGCAGCCTCCAGCACTGTGAACTACCCCGATCATGCTGACCTGCATCCCCTCTTTCTTCTCTTCTTTAAAAGTGCGTTTATATATTAGAATACAAATATACATGTGTATATATACATACATATATACATACACCAAGATACACATCTATGTGTCTATACACAACCCTCAAAAATTCTGCTTCCTGAACAGCATGTGAGGAACAAAATCTCATGGCTCAGTTCTTAAATAGCGCAAAAATAAGGATGAAAGTGGGTCAGATTCTGCATCAGTTGCACTAGCACCATATTTCTCATAACTTCATTGACTTCATTGTGGAGAAAAATGGAGGCGTTTGATCATTGGGCATACTCCAAGATGTGTGATCAGTTTCCTTGTGACCTGACCTCCTAGACCTGAGCGTGTTAGCAGTGAGGGAGAGTCTCTCCTACATATAAATTTACTTAGTGAATTATATACTTCTTTGCTGTCTTTCTGCATCTCAATACTGAAGGGAATAAGCTTTCCACAAAAGTTGAAAAGCTATTGGGAAAATTATTAGACATTAAAAGCCTTATTAGAAAAACAAACAAACAAAAACAACAAAAACTCCAAACCCCAAGCCCCCCAAACCCTAAAACATTTCCAAGAGTTTTTCTTACATATGTTAAACTTGGTAGCTACTGGCATGCAATTAATCAGTTTGTCTTGCAGGGCTTGAAAGTACTAGATTTTGCATAAAAACAGCAAAAAAATCAGTAACATTGATAAAACAGAAGTGTTAATATTCTTACAGATAGAACATCATTTCTTGGAGAGGTTCTCTGGAGCTTCTTGTTAGAGCATTTAAAATACCTTGAAGGCATCAGAAGTGCTGTAGGTTTTCTACGCTTCTAAAGTAGTATAGAAATCCTTAAGATCTATGCAAACTCTATCCTTAAAAAAAAGAAGAGCTTGTTTCCAATGACTAAACCTAACTAAAAATAACCAGCCCATCAAGCTGAAAAGAACAAGCAATTTTATTCAAGTTCATTTGGGGATTTGATTATTCTTTTCTAAATGATAGAGAACAGCAATCCTGAAAATCCGGGCAGAAAATTGTCTTGATCTCATGGTTCTGTATCCTTTGCTATCTCCGATAGCAAAGACTGCCCTGCACCGAGGTCATGGGTGATAGACAAGGGGGAATGGTTTTAAACTGAGACAGAGGAGGTTTAGGTTAGTTATTAGGAGGAAGTTTTTCACTCAGAGGGTGGTGACACACTGGGACAAGTTGCCCAGGGGGTTGTGGTAGCCCCATGCCTGGAGGCATTCCAAGCCAAGCTGGATGTGGCTCTAGGCAGCCTGGTCAACTGGTTGGCGACCCTGCACATAGCAGGGGGATTGAAACTAGATGGTCATTGTGGTCATTTTCAACACAGGACATACAATGCTTCTATGTTACTTTGGTGTATGTATGAGTACGTATATCCCGTTTAAGTATATATATAATTTCTAGTCTTTCACATCTGTAAGAAAAGAAATTTCAGGAGGAACTTATTCAAAGAGTTAGCACTTTATATTTGTAGAACAAAGGGATCTATAATATCTCACAGCCTTATGTGAAAAAACATAGTAAAGTGCATTTTCCATTAGGAAATACTTGTGTCATAACCAACCTCTCTGACTAGCGGAAAATCATAAATCTTTTAGAAAATTCATATACAATGATTCTGTGTGAGACTGAAGAAAGTGCCATGCTAATTAGGGAAAACAAAAAGACCATAGGTTTA